>JAWWEN010000001.1:12004565-12024535 GCA_035582955.1 Sycophila texana
ACAATTTAAAAATTTTCATGCGACGTTGCAAATATTTGAATTGTTCTTCGAGTTTCAATTCGAGGCGAGTGTACGTAAATAACAAATAAATCATTCATTTACTTTTATTTACAATTTTATTTATACAATTGACAATCAAACCGTGTTTCCTGAATTTTTTTTATATATCCTTTAAGTTTTTGTTTCAAGAATTGTAATAAACGGAAAAAAATTAAATCCTACTGAATTTTAAATTAAAATAACAAATAACGGATGAAATATAGTTTAACAATAATAAGCACAGTTACAACTACATTATAAGTACACGTGTACATGTAAATTCGTAGGCAGGACCAATGTTCTTAATATTTACAACCTGTAAAATTTTGTATTACGGACCATAGTCAATTAAGAAATTCGCATTTTATCTTGCACCTATACCTGATTTTCTCGGTATTTATAATACCGTCAATAAAAATGCAATTAGTGGGATCCTTAATTCCACGAAGTAACAAAATAATTAAACTCACTTAATGAATGGGAAATTTAAGCTTCCCGCCGCTGGTGTATTATATTCAAAAAGAGGGCGCTTCAGTGCACCGTGCACAGCTAGCTGCTAGAGCCTCTAGGCGACTATATATTATGCGCCCTCGTACCTCATTTTACAGTCGAGCTGCGCATCGGTCAAGCTTTGGTAGTGGTATATAAGTGTGACTGTTGATAGCTTGTAGGTAGTTGTAGCGTTGATAGCCTTGTAGCCGTGCAGTCGGGAAAAGTCTAGCGCCGGGCGAAGGACTGAGCCAAAAAGTAATACAATCATTCCAACGCGTAAACGCCGACCAGCAAAAGTGATAATTTGCGCTTCGCAGCGCTCAAGCATTCCGCAGTTGACTTTTTATCGGAAAAAGGGAGAGGAAGACGGTTAACTACCACGAAATATCGATTAACGTCGCGCCTTTCGATTTCCATATCAAGGCGGTTTAGTTCTGGACTTTCTGAGTTATATACGCCAAACGCCAGTGCGCTTGTGGCTGTGTGTGTTGCTATAGTGTCTTGTCTTGTCGCACCACGAGTGTGTTTGTCCCGCGGCTTCTGTGTATACTTTTGGTCGGCGAGACGCGCCGACGACTTGTTTTTTTTATCCTTCAGACCTTTTCGCGACGTACTTAACGCGTCGATTTTTTTTTATTTTTCTTGAGAGAAGAAAAAGTTACTATGGCCGACTCATCGTATGAGAAGGGACTCACCGAGCTCTCGAAGATGAAGGTAAGTTTTTGAAATCTAACCTCAAATTTCGCGGCTTGTCCGTGGTGTGCATTTGCTTATTCTTTGTTGTCCATCATTTAGAGGAGTAAATGTAATTCTGTGAATTCTTTGAAGCTTTAAAAATTAAAATTGTTTGCTGTTTGTAAGGAATTATAATGGAAAAAGTAAGAGAAACTTGATCAAAAGTAAAAATCAATACAAATAACCTAAAACCAATAACTTTAGAGTTGTAGAGATCCGACAAAAAATACATTTTAAAATCAGTAAATAAAACTATGGAATTACTGGAATACTGGAATTTTTGGAATTCTTTAATGTTTCATATATTTGTTTATTTTTCTTGCAGGTCGCAGATTTAAAAGCTGCTTTAAAAGAAAGGGGACTTCCTATTACGGGAAATAAGAATGAATTAGTCGAGCGATTACAACTAGCAATTCATGGTAATGTATATTCTTTGCACATTAAACTATATTTTATAAGTATAGTAAAATTAAAGTATTTATAAATAAACTTTTGATTTCAGATTCATCGTTATCTTTGGATGAAACAACTGATGAGATTCTTGACGAAGATGCAGTCTTAGGAGTGAGTATACACTTTTTAATTTGACTAAATTTTATTTTACTTTTTTGTTAATTCAAAGACACTAATCGCATTGGATGTTTTTCAGGATGAAGAATTAGAAGAAGGTGATGTTTTGGCCAAACCCGATTCTCAAGAATCCCCAAAAAGAAAAGCACCTCCAGAAGAAAATAACACTGCCACAAAGAAAATTATTCTAAATAGAAATAATGTAAAGGAAGAAGTTAAAATTGAACCTGAACCGACTAAAGAAGACGAAAAAACAGAGGAAAAGAAAACTTCTGATTCAGAACCAGAAAAAAAAATAATTAAATTATCAACTCTTTCAACTACTGAGGTAATTATAACTTTATCTTATATTTACTTATTATATCATTGTAACATAATTTAAAATAATAAATATTTATTAAATTTCCAGAGACTAGAAATGAGAGCTAAAAAATTTGGTGTACCACTGTCAGACTTAGCAAAGAAAGAAGCTCGAGCTGCAAGATTTAATATCATTTCTAGTGAAACATCTAACTCTAATACTAAATCTGCAGCATCAATTAAAAATGCACCTGTGGTAAGATTTTATTATATTTACACAATTGCTTAACCAACATAATTTGAATATTCATTAATAAAAACATTTTTTTATTACAGCACACAACGTATGATGTACTGAAGAAACGAGCAGAAAGGTTTGGAGCAAATGTGTCAACCTTACTAGAAAAGGCCGAATTAGATGATAAAATTGAAAAACGAAAGGCTAGGTTTGGTGAAGTTAAACCTATAGAAAAAGTAGTTCCAACAAAAATCAAGCTTGTGAAATGATATTCACTTGTTTACACTAAGTCAGTTCTTTAGATTATAACAGATAATTTTAAGTTCAACTTTTTTTCCATTAAATTGATAAAAAAACTGTAAATATACTTAACATTTTTTTATGTAATACTGGCAAAAAAATTCATCAAATAAAAAGTGTAATGTGTAAAAGAAATTCTTTCATTTTAAAAAATCATAAGACTTTTATTTCATCAGCAAATAATTTTTGTTTTATCAGCATTTAAAATACATAATAGATTTTATTAGAATTTTGCCATTTTAGCTTTTTTAATTTATCGCATTATTTTTTTTTTTTTTATCAAAAAACGCAAAAGCGGAAGAGTGTACGAACTAAAAGATAATAAATTAGATTATAAACATCACGACTTACAAAATATAATAATGCAATCATTTATCTTGTACTAAATTAATAAGAATAGGATATTATTTTCTAAACAAATTAAAATTGCTATGTATAATAGTAAAAATATCATCAACCTAATAACATTTTTTCATTATTTTTATTCACAATTCTTTGTGCGAAACAGTTTTTAAGACCTTGAAAAATGTTTGAAGTGACTGAAAATCCATTCGAAGAAAAAAATACTAATGCAATGAAAATTTTTTTAAACATTTTTATACTCTAAATTTATATACTTGATATATGACTTGAAATGTAATGATTTTATATTTATAAAACAAAGACTGTTTTTCAAGATTTTAAAATCAAATAGTTTCCCTTTAATTTCTTAAAAGATACTTTGCAAATATTAATTGTACATTTTTGGCTTCATTATTATTTTTCAACGATTTTCAACATCATTATGACGTGCTATTTTCGAAAGAGCAATCGTCCACTCTCCGTTCTAAAACTATTTATCATCTTTATTTCTTTATTTTTTTTATTCTCACGACACCAGTGACAGTTCGCCAGCGACGTGCTATATCTTCACAGCTTCCGAAAGGCTCATTGCACCAATTACGACATAAAGAAGTGCAATGTTCTGAACTTTAGCTCAGTGCGATCACCTCCTCATAGAAACAATATATATTTATATATATCTATATTTTATTCATACGATATCTCAATATATTATGCGATCTCATGCAGGATCAACCCTGGGTAGAATATTGAACTGAAAACCATTCATAATCCAATTAAACATTGATTCCATGTTCTTTTTTTTAACACTAATAGTTATTTTTTACTACAGTTGCATAATTTTTAGAAAAATGAAGATTATATTTCTACAAGATTTAACTGTTAGGTAACGTTTAATATTCGACTATTTTTTTTTTAAGATTAAGGCTTATTGATTTTTTGATGACATGAATGATTCAATAAGAGTTGCTTATATTTAATGTACTATTTAAATTTTAACAATGCAGAGCAGCTGATTTTTTTTTTATATGAAGTTTATCAGTTACAGTTAATCTGGCGTAATATTTAAACGTTATAACATAAAAATTATAAAATTTCTTTTAATTTTTATTGTTCTCAATGGAATTTTCTAACTAGGGAAGACCGCCATCGTCATTATAATAATCCGGGAGACACAGAGCATATAAAAAAGAATAAAATTTCTTTCTCCTCTTCATACGCAATTTAATTCTTTTTTTAAATATATTTTAAAAAAGGCATTTCATATGTAAGTTTGTCACAGTATTTACTTCTTTCATTCTCACATTAAATTGAACAAACATACATAAAAGCTCATTAAATTAGCTAATATTTTTGAGTATAAAAAGGACATAACTTATCACTTTATGACAACTTAGGCCTGTGTTCCCTTGAAACTAGAGTTTTAGGACTAACAGGCGTTTTATCTTGCTTTTATTTTTTTTTTATTAACACGCAATTATTGTGCCTCTATAAGTTAGGTTTTAGGCCTAAGAAAAGCGCATAGCTAAAGGATAGTCGCTGAAGGATTCAACTTTTGGGACGTCACACGCACACATAAACACGCAGTTATTAGGGTCGATTACTTTGGCCTCGTGACACTGTGCGGTGTGGGTACAGTGAAGCTTGCCGTAGAAATTGAACCTGGAGTCGGTGTCGAGGGAGAATCACCCGTGTTAATGGCTTCACTCTTGTATCGTATGTTCGTGTACTCCCGTCCCATTTGAAGCGATTTCTATAATTAAAATATATACGAATTTTTATCTACATTCAAAAGACAATATAAATGAAATAATCTTTTACAACTGTTTCTTTTTACACTGACCTGTTCAGCCTGCATTCTTTGTGACACCGTTTCAATGTAGTGCAAAACAGCGAGATAGACAAATTTGTATTGTGCTTCAGTTTGAACCATGCCAGATCTTTGAGATCTTACCCTCTGAATTGTTCGTTGAATATCAATTTCACAATCCAGTCCTAAAAATTGAAAATAAAATTAGAATACACGTAAGGCATAGAATGGAGTATAAGGGCATTCAATAATTTTATTTAGTACCGTGTCTTTTGATTTGATCCAAGATCATGTCAATTACTATGAAGGTACCAGTTCGACCAATGCCAGCACTGCAATGAACAAGAATTGGTCCAATGCTAGAATTTCCTGGCGAATTATTTGCAGTTATGGACTCCTGACGAGCATTTACATCATGAAGAAAGTTTAAAACACAACCTGGATCAGAAGGCACTCCATGATCTGGCCATGCCTAAAATTTTTAAGATAATATTATTATCTGGAATTTCGGTTGAGGATTTATGGATTTTTCAATTAGTTAATAAGTAATTTTTCAATTAGTTAATAAGTGTCTTGTTGAGTTCTGCATTAAAAAAAATAGAAGGTTAAAATAATACATTTCAATTAATTGATTAATAAGGCTAAGGGAATGGTTTTTAAGCAAATTAATTGATTCATAAGGCTTAGAGAATGGTTTTTAAGCAAATTAATTGATTAATAAGGCTTAGAGAATGGTTTTTAAGCAAATTAATGTATGTTTAACTTACTTGAAAGTGATAATGATAGATTTTCCTAGGAATTAAAGTACTTGGTTTATTTCCTTGCAGTGAAAATTCTCTTAATGTGTAATCTGCTGTAGATGTGCTAGATAATGCCTTCACTTTCCATTCGCTTCCATATTCAATTTCCCCTTCTTCCGGCCAATACCGAGCACATTTATTCTACGATAAAAACGTTTATATTAAAAACAATTCTAAATTTTGAAGTATATTTGAAAAATTTGAGACAAAAATCATAGAATCGTACTTTTCCTCTCTCCAGTTCTTTTGTAGTCATAACAATTACTCGTGTATTCTCTTGGTACACCATGTGCCAAAAATCAGCAATGGTATTTGGTAAGCATCCTTGCGTTGCAATATAACATTTATTGAACATTCCATTATCTATATTTGCTATTATTCCTGTTTCTTCTTCATTCTGAAAAATACAAAATATTACATTTAATATAGAGGAAATATAAGTGTCACAAATAAGTTGAGAATATAAAGGCAAATCCAAACAGAAAAAGAGGGAGGGACAGAGACAGGAGTTAAATAGTGGTGGTCAGTAGGTTGTCTTGGGGAAAATCCGATCGGGAATTCAGGTTAGCCATATTTCGTGGAAAGGCAGGATGGTGAGTCAGCTTGGGTCCAACGTCATAGGTCCCATTGCGACCAAAGATATTTTGCGAATCTGCTAAATGTTAACAGACAGAAGCAAATAAATGCAGTGAAAAGAAAGAGTGCCTCTACAAACCACCCAGTTATGAAATAAACTTTTCACTGCTTTTCAAGATGCAATAATTTACGTTCGTTATTTGTATCTTATTTAAGAATGGCAATAATAAAATATTTACCTTAATATAATTAGCATTAATATAATCAGATCCAGGAATATTCGGATCAACATCTTTTAATTTAACTCTGGTGTGATCAACTGAAAGTATTGATAAAGAAAAAGTTCATTATTTACTATTATGAAGTAACTCAATTTAATACCCGTTTTAAATCGTCTTGATACTCACATGGCAAAATGTTTTTGTATCTATTTTTGGCTCGGTTCTCCGGTCTAAGACCCTCTTTTCGCGAATACAAATGCCGACATTCCAATTGCTGCAACGACTCGAACTCCTCCCAGAATCCAGCTTTGCCTTTGCCCCGACCCGCGCCTTCGTCGTCGCCGTCGAGCGACGGATTCCAGCAGAGCCAGGCGTTCGAGCATCCGTTTTCCTTATGTAACTGCTTAACTCTGCTCTCGATTCCACTCGCATTTATTCTGGTTGCATTGAACGGCTGCCTACAAGTAAAATAGTTCATGAACCTCATGCCTCGACAAGCATTCAATATCCATCGTAAAACAATGCGCACCTGAGGTGTACCACGCTTCCGCTCGTCTCAACCATTGGATTCCTCTTGTAATACTCAATCAGATCGCTGAGGCTGTCAAACTTCTCTCCGCCTCCAACGTCGTATTTATTGTCCTATTTATAACGAGACAGACAGAAAAATAATTATAGCGGAGGTTGATCAACGTATGAGTAAAAAAAAAAAGTAGACTCATTATAAAAACTCACCTGGAATCGAATCATCACGTGCGTGACGCGATCGTCCGTCCGCACCGACAATACAAAGTCGCCGGGTTTGCTTTGGGACTCACGAACGAGAAACGAGCCGTTCTTGCCGCGATCCACCATCAGTCTTTCTGCCTCTTTCGCCGACAAGTGTCCGTGGAACCACCTTGAATAATCAATCGTGTTAATTCAATCAAGAGACGATCGCGTGAGGAGTAATTGCCAACGGGAGGTTTGCTCTATTGAAAGGGACTCACTAAATCTTAAAAAAAACCTTACAAAAGTTAAGTAGAGGGTAAAAAATCATGAAATGAATTTTATTTTAATGTAGTTCTTTTTATAAACTGACAACATTTTTTAAGATAATTATATTGAACAGTATTGTAAATATTACTCAGAGTAGTTCAGAGTAGAAAATATTACTTAGAGTAGTAATCTTCCGAATCATTTTTAGTTGAACAGTGTTTAAAACATTACTCAGAATATTTGTGATCACTGTAATTTTTAATTCAATATTTCTGGGTAATAGACACTTACTTCTACAGTTCTACATTGTAATTTAAAAAAAAAATTGAGATTAATTTTCGATATACTATTATTAATATAACTATTGAACAATATTTATAAATATTACCTAAAAAATTCGTAATATTTCTAATTTTTAATTCAATGTTTCTGGGTAATTTTTAGATACTTGCTTCTACTATTCTACATTGTAATTTAAAAAAAAATCAGATTAAATTCCGACATAATTATTAAAACAAGTATTGAACAGTATTGAAAACGATATTTAAAACGATCGTAATCTAGCTTTGTAATTTTTAATTCAATGTCTCTGAGTCATTTTTAGACACATGCTCCCACGATTCTACATTGTAATTTAAAAAAAAATTAAGATGAACTTCCGACGTAACTATTAAAATAATTATTGAACAGTATTGAAAACCTTATCTAAAGAAGTCGCAATCTTTATAATTTTTAATTCAAAGTTTCTTGGTAATTTTTAGACACACGCTCCTAAAATTCTATATTCCAATACGTTTCAAAAATTAAGTGTAAATTTCACGTTTACATCCTCAATGCCGTCTGTTACCTTTCGGTCGTCGGATCGGCGCAGTTCAACGGATACTTCAATTCAATGATCTCGCCAGTCTTCTCGCGCAGCTGTCCACCATTTTCCATATAAAATTGCACTAACTCCGAAAGCGTAGCGAACTTCTCGCCTCCATAGAGATCATAAAAGTCCCCCGTGTTCTGGATCTTTATGTGCGTCACTTCGCCGTTGCGCCTGAAAAAATCCAGTTTAAAAACATAATAACATACAACCGCATTCCCCGTTACCTCGTTTATTTACTATTAGCCATTCGAATTGGCCACTCGACGAGTGCTTTACCTGACGGACAGTGTGAAGTCGCCAGGATTGGAGGAACTAGGCCGTGCCAGGAACGAGCTGTCGTATCCCCGTTCCATCAAAAGTCGTTCGGCTTCTATACCCGTGATGTTTGGATGAAACCATCTGCAAAAGAAATTAAGCGACGTCAGCTCCGTAGACTTCGAAAAAAGCTTCCGCTACTATAAAAAAAATCCCCGCAATCTCAACTATAAAAGATAATTGAACAATCCGCGCTCTCCGTCGAACGGATCGATTATAAATTAACAATCGCGCGGCGCTGCGGTTTTTACGCGAGGAAAACGTGCGCCCGACCTTTTTAATTAATTTTCGCGCTGCCGGGGATAAATTTTCCGAGCGCAGGGAACAACACACGTGCGCGCTCAGGGAAAATAAAAAAATAAAGATTCGTCTCTCGACAATAATACTTGAGGAAAAAAAAAGAGAAGAGATAAAAAAAAAAAAAAACAAAACAAAACTGCTCGCTCCATTATGCATGTGCATATCATTAAACACGTACATAGATACATATATATCGGTTACATAAAAAATAAACGAGAGTCCACCTACGAACTCCCCATAGTCTCTCTCTCCTCTCGCGTGTTTTTTTTTTTCACGCATTTCCCGCGGACTTACACAGCGCACGAAAATAAAAATAATTAAAAAAAAAAAAAAAAAAAAAAAAAAAAAAAAAAAAAAAAAAAAAAAGAATCAAACGCGTTTGTCGTGACACTGAAAGATGGAAATCCAAAGTCCTTTTGCGGCGAGAGCCGCGGCGGCCTGCCTGCGATGGCATTGAGCGCGCCGCGCGCGCGAGGCGTTCTCGCGGGATATCTGTATTACGTGCGCGCGCTGCCCATCTGCCGCGCCCATTATAGCGAAGACCCATCGGGGGGCGCCAATAAACGCAAGCGCGCCGACCTGCTCGCTCGCTCGTCTCACCTGTGGGACGAGAATTGGGTCGATTGTTGCGGAGCTTTTGAAGCTTCGGCGGCCCGCGAGGATCGCGGCTCGACTTTTATGGCGCTCTCCGACGCGGTGTCTTATGCGTCGCGATGCGGAGGAAACTCTTTTTTTTCTTTCTTTTTTTTTTACTTTACTGCTACTGGTGCACTTCAGTGGTTTCGCTTTAGAGTGAAATGAAAATTTTCACTGATAAAGTTAATTTGGCTGAATTTACGAGTGTATGTATACGTGTGTTTTATATATATGTAAGGTGACTACACTATTGAAAATCCGTTCGATTCTAAACATTAAAATAATGTTTAAGATTGAACGGAAATAAAAAGAACATTATTTTTGTGTTTTTAGGGAAGCAGTTCCGAACTGAACATTACTTTTGTCTTAATTATTATTTTACATGAAGATAAGAGAATAGAAAAAAAACGTAAAATAAACAAATTTATTGTGTAATCTCATATCGAAAGACACAAATCACAACATTTTTTTCATTCGTTATTTTCCTTTCGATCGCTTTCGGGAAAGGTAAATTTCTAAATTAATATATATTTAATATATATTATATTTAAGTACTGCACTCTGAACAAAAATATTGTAAAAATTGCTATGTATAGGAATGCGACCGCGTAAAAATTACCATACTTTACAGTAAAATTTGTAATAAATGTAATAAATTTTACTGGACATTATTGAAAATAATTTTGTACATACAGAATAATATAATTTACATTACTGCGTAAAGTATGGTAATTCTTATGTGAGAGTTCAGTCCATGGTCTCGTTCCCATGTAGATACAATGGGAAAAAATGTTTAATAAAGTTAGTTATTTTTTTATCGTAATTGAAAGATATAATCGACCTAGACTGAATTTTGATATACAATTTATATTATTTTTTGCAATTATGCTACGAAAAAGTACTATACAAAAGCGCAATTTTTATAATAAAATATATCAATTTTCTGTTAAAAGTAAGTATATGTCTCTCCCTTCTTACTACACTTAATAGTAATTTTTGCTAAAAAACGTTATAATAATTTTTACAACACTTTTTTCCTCATTGCAATATAATTCAATATTATCGTAAAAAAATATAAGGATAAAACGAGAAGTACCACGTTATTTGCCTTTAATTATCAATTAAAATCGAGTACAATTCGCGTGGATTACGATCGCGGAAAAATAGCGGAATAAGGCAATTACAGAAATACCTACGGTCTAAGCTCGCCAAGGAGCGATGGCAATGGCCATGCCGATAAGGCGTCATAACTAATATTGCAATAAAAAGAAGTAAACAATAGAGTGGCACTTGGGTGGCGTGCTTACGAAATGAACCTTCAATAACACCGCGCCGTTACTCCTCCGATCTTGAGGCAAAACACTCGCATCGCCTGTCGAAGGGGAAAAAAAAAGTCGCACGGACTTCATTAAACAAAACCGCAGTGGAACAAAGGCGCGATGTTTTTGAGACAAAAAAATGTAAGAATCTCGCGGGTTCACATACACTCGCCTCGGTGAACTCACTGAGTGTCCAAATCAACATCTCCGCTTCAAGGAAAAACCGAATGGCCTCCGCCAGCACCGCCGCACCCCTTCGGGGGTGCGCTTAAACCCCGGGCATCGATCAGCCCGACGACGGCGCGCCTCTCCGCGATTTTCCGCGCGCGAGCAGCGATCAAACGAGCCAAGACGACGGGCAAAAGTTCGACGGCTATGAGTATTATTATTACTTAGGTGCACACACTCTCGGAACGTCAGCAGTCGCGGAGGATCAGCGGAGGACTGGCGCGACGCGCGGATGGAAGGAGGCGCGCGCGAGACTGTTCTATACTATATATCTCGCTCTTGCGTTTGTATATATAGGTATATATGTACATATATAAGTATGCACGTGTGTGGTATGTGTGTTACCTGCGCGCGGACCTCGGGTATCTCCCGCGCGGCGCACGTGCCCACGGAAATTAACCGCTCGTTTATTGTCGCGACGGCTTTTAATATGGAAATTGCAGCGCGCGCTGTTCCATGAAAGTGCTCGGCCTTTTCGCGGACTCTCGCGTGAGTAATGCGCCGGAGCCCTGAGCGCGGAAGTACACGCCGAGCCTTCTTTTCCCCGGCTGATTGATTGGAGGGATTATTCGAAATGAGGGGCTTGGAATTCAATTGTTTTCACGCGATCGGACAGGTGCTGCGGAAATATTCTGGGTATCGGGGCGCCCCGAGGCTATGGATGTCATACAGTTGAGTATATGTACGAAGGAAAATTTTTCCGGGGAATAATTTTACTGACAATGACTTTCTGTGACTTTTCAGGAGCTTGGCATGCTGAAATGTAATTTCTTTTTTTTTATCGCGGATGTGATTCTGCACGTTCTGCGCGATTTTTCAGGTGTTTGTTGTGTTGAGATGATAATTTGTTGTATCGTTTCTGTGATTTTTTAGAAGTTTGCTATGTTGAAATGTAATTTGTTGCCCCGTTTCTATGATTTTGCCGGAGTTTGTTACGTTGAAACGTAATTTGTTGTATCGTGGATGTAATTCTGGATGTTCAGCAATTTTTTTCCAGAGTTTGTTGCGTTGAACCGTAATTTGTTGTATCGTGGATGTAAATTCTGGATGTTTTGCGATTTTTCAGAAGTTTGTTAAGTTGAAGTGTAATTTGTTGTATCGTAGATGTAATTCTGGACGTTCTGCGATTTTCCAGGAGTTTGGTAGGTTAAAGAGGAACTTGTTATATGGTTGGAATATTTCATCTGATCCTGCTGCCAAAAGAATAAAATCATGGATTGTTTATTACATTATATTGATAAATTTTTTTAAAATACTCATTTGTTATGTATAAACAGTTAAAATAAATGGTTTAAACTTTTTTTAATTCTAGTGAGATATGTAGCTTTCTTTTTTTTAATGATTAATTTAATAACTACGTTGATGATTAAGAGTTAAATACCAACATTAAATACATTACACAGTACATTAAATGCCAACTAAATTTTTTAATTTATTCTGAGAAAAAAAATTAATTAATTTGAGGAAACACTTGCCGATTTATCTGATTTATCGGTTTAAATTATTTTATACTAATTAGCTAAGCTTTATTTATGGTACACACAAAAAAAGTTCATTTCCTAACATTAAAATGTTAGTTTTAACGTTTTATCGAATGAATACACGTGAAAATAGAGACTGTTTTCTAATTAATATTGTTCATGCAACAAAAACGGATCCGCAAACGGCTTATCGTTTTAATTCATCGAAGAAATGAGAAAATGCAAGTTAGTCAGTGTATAAAATGAGAAAGTGTATAAATGAATTTTAATTAGTAGTAAAAGTGCGAGCTGAAGACGGATACGCCGTACAGAGGATGTGCTGTTGTACTGCGCCGGGATTCTACATGTCACAATTGAAATTCGAATTTTTGCAATTTCGAAAAAAAAAACTAAAAAAAACGGAAACGTATTTGGCCGATCAATCTAAATAAAGCCGATTTGAATGGTAGGAAGAAATTAGTTGTGATTGTCTGCTTATTATACCAACAATAGACGATTGTACAAATGCATTCGGAATTTCTGACAAGATGAGCAATTTTATATGATTCACTGATAGCGATTGTCTAGCCGGCCAATCAATTGTTTTAACAATAAAATTTCTTGAATAATTTTTTACTTTAACGTGACTGCTATTTTTACATACAATCGAATTCCAGATGAACGAATTTCAGATTAGAAGTAATTAAATGTACAAAGAAATTGTTATTTAAAAAAAAAAAAAAAAAACATTAAAAAATCTACTTTATTTATTTGCATATACCACGTTTTTCATTGCACTAAAAAAATTGTTTGTAGATCCAATTAAATTTCTGCTTACAAAACCGTTTAGTTTATTTAACTAAAAATTTAGTTATATCAATTAAAATATTAGTTAAATAATTGACAAAAAATTTAACTAGATCGATTTTTTAACTAAAAGTTTAGTTAAATTAATAAAATAATGTTGTAAGGTGGATTCAACGATTTTTTAATATAGATCTACAACTTTTTTTTCAGTATAACAAAAAATGATCACTTTTTTTACTAATAAATAATTCGATAATTAACAACTACCCACTATCTGCGTTTTAGCTATCGTAAGAATTTACATAAGATTTACATCCCAATACACTTATTTTTTTTTTTTTTAAAAGTTAAAAAACGTAATAAATCTTTTTATGATTGATCTGAAAAGGCCGATTTTTATAATTCACCTTGCCTCTCGAGGCGACATTTTACAAACTAAAATACAAAAGGATCTCGATCCATATTCATCATCAATTGCTATTCAAGAGCTTACTTTTTTTAAATATCATTAAATTATCTGCAGTCCACCATATAAAATTGCTCAACAGGCTCCAGATTCAAAAATCGCCCGCACTCGTACAAGATCAGCCGTCCGCGAAGTATAAACAGCCACCTCGAGTCCAGTGTCCCCCGATATTCTCCCATCCACTCACAAAAAAAAAAAAAAAGAAAAAAACAAGCAAACCGGAGATTCCCATCTCCAAAATCCAATGCAGCGAACGATAAAAAAAAAGCCCAAGAACGTACATACCTACGCAAAGAAAATCACGAGGCCTCCCGGAAGGCCGACGCAATAGACTATCTTCGAGAGGCCGCGATTATCGTCCTGCCAACGAGCAGGTTATATTTCAGTCCACGACGAGGCCCGACAACTCCCGGGGACTGGCGGCGTGTACACACTCCCCCGCGGATGCCGCGACGCCAGAAGACTCACCTGCGAGATGCCATGTCGCGCGCGACGTGTATATAGCTGCGCTCCGCTTATGTAGGTGTGCGCACTTAGTGGGGGGGCTGCACCTGCCGAACGACTCCTGCAGCTGCGGCGGCCCCTCGATCAATAGCCCATGCTGGCGGCCGGTGGCCGCGGGGACTCCTGGGGGGCCGTCGGCGCGCGGGACTGCCTCCGCCGCGCGATCAGCTGGTCCGCGCCGGGACGGGCGCCTCCGCGGGCACGCGCGTCGGCCGGGCCTCGGCGACTCCAAGGCGTGCACCGGCGGCTGCCTGCTGCCGGGACACCGAGAGGATGGGCCTTGGGCGAGCCTGGCGATGAGCGCGCACCACGCCTCCTGGCCGCCTCGCTCTCCGGGTGGGTGCTCTGCCGCGCGGACCTGACTCCCAGCGTCAACCGAATCGCCGCCGCCAAGCGGACATTTTCGAGTGTGGCTGCTCGCTGCACACTATGCCGAGGGTACTGTCGCTCTCTCTGTCTTACTCGAGGCGTTACTCGCGCCCTCGCGCACCCACGAGGCAAGTTGATTTTCGCGCATCGCGCTGCACACACTCGACGATTATTGGACCGTTGGAGGGAACGCTCTGTTCGGTTTGGAGTTTTGGACTGTTCGTACTGTGACCGCAGTGACTTCGGTATGGTGACGGTCAGATGCAATGTGGCGCACGAAGCGCGCGAAAATTTGAATGCTTCTTTTGTTATGAATAATTTTTACTTTTAGGTTTCGAAAAGCAGGCTTTTGTAAAAACGTATATTTTTAAGTGCGAGTGCATTTTATGATAAATAGCAGTTATTTATTGAATCAAATAAAGCTAAATAACGTAAAATAGAATTAACTTTACGTGTAAACGTAAAATTTTTAATATTTTAATAGATGTAATAATAATCGGTCGATAGCTTCGATCTGTTATATAAATTTGAAGCTTATTACAGTCAGTTTGACATTATAAATATAAAATATAAATCATATGATGTGATCGGCAATAATGTCGGTATATTAGCCGATGCTGAAAAAGTTTCTTGACCAACGTAGACCGCACTAAAAGGAATCTACTTTGCTTATGGAAAAGAAAAGCGAGGGAATGTTAAATTATCTGAAAAAAATTTTGCGTATTTATACATTCATTTATTATATTTTTATATAAAAAATGTAACTTTTATTTAAAAAAAAGTATAAATAAACGTCATGTAAAAGTAATTTTTTGAAATTTTTTTATTTATACACACTTTTGTTGCTTCATTTTAACTAATATAAGTAAAATATAAGTATTTTCATATTTTATTTTCAATAAAAATAATTAATAAAAGTCATAAAGCTCAATTTAATTGCTGCAGCTGACTGCTAAAAATTTACTGTAAATAATACCTATTCATTCTAGTATTTTGTCATTGAATTTCTTTTATTTTGGATAATTTATTTATTTATTGATAATGCTCAAACTAACAAGAATAATAATTTAAATAAATTATAGACTAGTCGTATAATGTTGAATATAATATCAAATATTGTAATTAATTGACCCATCTTTAGTCCTTAAGTTACTTATACAACTATAAATTTCAAGAATCCTCAGCGAAATCCCGTCTTTTGAAAGCCTCGTAGCGAAGTACGTATCTGCTCAGTATAGATTGATAGATTTTGCTGCACCCCTTGATTAGTGTCTTGATTCTTTCGGAGAAAGCGTGAAACAAAAAAAAAGAGCATCGCAACTTTTACGGTTAGTTGTGAATTTCCATCAGGCGACGTTGGCGATCGGCGACTGAGGAAGAGAGCAACATCGTCGATTTTTCCCTAATTCAAGTTAATTAAGCAAAACAAATGTCTCACCCGGACGATATAAATTTTTTGCCGTCTGAGCATGAAACTATGCGTCGCTTGGAATCAATTGCCAACGTGAACAATGTGAGCGTCTTAATACGGCAGCGTCAGATGATGGAAAATATTCAACAAAAAGTGCAGCAGAGAGTCGAGCAGGCTGGTCTTAGCGATATTCACATCGGCGATACCGACGGTAGTTCCCAGGGTTGCATCGACTCCAACAGAGATGACGACCATCCCATATTTAATAAAGTCTACAAAACCACGACTGCCGAAGGGTGAGTTTTTATAATGCGTACTATAAATTTCTTTTGGCTAATGATAGTAAATAATTTTTTAAGTTAATTTATTATATGTTAATTTATATTAATCACAAATTGGAGACCTTCAGTCGTTTCTTTTTCATTTCACGCGGTTTTAAATTTATATATCATTTAATTTGAACTGAAAAAAAACGAGAACTAATCTATAGATATTTAATAATAATCAAAAGTTTATTAATAAACTATAGCTATAACTTATTTATCGAGGTAATGAATCAATCACAATAACAATTAATAAATGAATCTACTTATTCTTTGTGTGCAAGGCTCTATCAAATTTTGAGTCACTAAAGTGCATACGTTTCTTAAAAATAATTAACAAAGCTATAATTAGTAGTAAGTCACCCTTATGAGAAAGTTTTTTATGCAGATTTACAATGTATGACCAATTTACTGTATTCATAGTAAAAATTATTAAAATATTTCTCTTAGTGTAATAATTCAGACTCGGAAATAAATTTTATAATTAAAAAACACAAAAAAATATTCGATTTAAAAAAGAGAAAAAATTATTCCATAAAAGGGGTTAAGCTATATACTGTAAATAGAATCATCAGGAGACCTGAAATAAAAGAACTATTAAACAATATTGCAATTAAATTCCAAAAGATATCGTCGCTCCCAACGAAGAAAAGCACATTTCAAAGAATACCGATTTTAATTGGCCATTTTTAATGCACTAGAGAAAAGTAAACTCTTCCAAAACCTGATAAACTTGAGGTATCATTGGTACGATACGCTAAGTTTATCAGGTTTTGGATGAGTTTATTTTTCCCTAGTGCTTTAAAAAGGGCAAATTAAAATCGGTATTTTTTGAAATGTGCTTTTCTTCGTTGGGAGCGACGATATAAAAAAATATTTAATTGAAAAATTATGAAAAAACAATTATTCCAAAAGATATAAAAAAATATTTAATTGAAAAATTATGAAAAAAAAATTATTCCAAAAAAAAGGGTAACCTACTGCAAATATAGAACCATCAAGAGATCCTTACTAAAAGAACCATTAAACTCCCACGCAGCATTGAGCGCTTCGGTACCCACACAAGTCATCAAGCTTGGCAGCCAGGCCGAATTGCCGCGCACTGCTAAGTATCTGTCTGTCTTACCAGCGCCTCGCTTGAATAATGATCGAGGCTGCACTCGTAAAGCGCGACTGACTCTCCGCACGACACGGATAAAAGGAGATGCTGCGCACCGGCGCCTCTCTCTCTCCCTTTATTTTTGTGCTCATCTCGGGATGCGCCGCGCCTCCCACGGGGCCCCTAACGGGACGTTTTCCGATGGCTTTTTGCATGTGCGAGGAGCGCGTGTGCCCACCTGCTCTGGGGTCGCGACTTGTAAAAATTCGACGCCTCGTCGGGGCTTACGTGCGCCGAATGTGAGATCGCGAGGTCAGACGAGGCGCGCCTCGTCTACTTGTGAGCCTCGTGTAAGACGTCGCACTTAAAGTGGCGACGGGTTTTACCGTTTTCAGAATTTGCCTATTTTTTTCTCTTTTTTTGAGGGAGCTGAATTAATGGGAATGATTATGTTAGTGCTTTTTTTTCGGAGTAGCGCGTTTAAGAATTTTGTAAAGAGAGCTTTACTTTTGTATGTAGACAGAGATTTTATTAATTTTGGAGAAAAAAAATTGTAAAAGTACTTAAGAATACGGCATTTGACACTAATAAAGAAAGGGATGAAAAAAAAGTTTGTAAACATTCTCTTGAAAAAAGATAGTGAAAATTAAATTGTTTCTCACGCAGTCACGTCATCGAAAGCAAAATAATAAAGGTGACTAGGCATTGTATCCTATAGAAGTGGTCACACTAAATTCACAAGGCAAAAACAGTCATAAATTATCACGCTCGTTTGTGAACTCGTAAACAAAAATTAGTTTGTTAAAACTAAAAAAAAAATAAAATAAAAGGGTGCAAGGGCATTACAAGTATTCATTATCTTTCCGACCACCTTAGCATAATTTGTAGATTTAAAAAAAATAAATAATAAAGTCTACTTTATTTTGTTTACATAAAACTGAAAATTATGTGCATATAATTCTTACAAATATAGAAAAACATATGCTAACTTTTTATGACCGATAATAATTTTACTTAGCCTTGCACATAACGTACAACATATTTTTGTATTTACATACTTGCGTATTCAACATCTCGTCGTTTTTTTTTTTCAAAAACTACTAAACTTTAAAAAATCTCGATAACAACAAAATTTAATTAACAGCTACACCCACTGACTTACACAAAATTCCTTTAAACAATCAACTTTTCGAGGCACAATGAAGTGACGTTCCAAATGTACCTTACCCTGATTCGTTTCTTGCCGCGTTAAATTAGCGTCTCGTATCTCGCCTCGTGCTTATATGTGCAAAGTAATCACGAAAAAATTATTATTCATTATTTTTCGAAAACTGCTAAACATTAACTGTTTTACACTATTAAAAAATCTCAATGACGACAAAAAATTCAATTAACAGCTGCACCCATTGACTTACACAAAATTCCTCTAAACAATCAACTTTCAAAACCCGATGAAGTGACGTTCCGAGTACACCCTACCCCGATTCGCTTCTTGCCGTGTCAAATTAGCGTCTCGTATCTCGCCTCGTGCATGTGCAAAGTAATCGCGAAAAAAGCGGACAAGATATTGGAAAAAAATCGACTCGAAACCACTTTCACCGCTGGTTGCTGCATACATACATGTATATACACGTATGCCTGCATCCTATACTGAACGCGCTTGTACCCTGGGCGTATAATACTTACAGTTTAGAAAGTGTCGGTACAATCTTTCGTTAGTCCAGCGACCCGGTCTACATTTATCATTACCGCCGTTCCCGGTGGTATATTATAATAGTGACTTTGAAATTTAATGTCGAATAAATTAGACTCGTATATAAGTGAGATTTTTTTTTTCGATCGCAAGAATCGGTTAACTCTTAATTGCACCGCAGGAAGAAACTGGCACACCACGGGACATTTTAAATAAAAAGTTTTATGGTCAACGTTTTTATGTATTGTTGTCCATTAAATGTGCGAGTTGATTAATCGCCAAGCTTTTGCCAAGAGACACTTTGATTTACTTGTTATCTTGGTACTCCTAATGGTCGGCTGAAGTTTTTCTTGGATGCATCGAGTAAAATAGTGGAGTGTGCATGCGAGGGAAGTGAGAACTGTTTATATTGAGAGAAAAATCACTAGAATAAAAAAGAAGGACTTTTAAATAGATAAAAGTGTTATTCTGTTTTATTCTTCGTAACTTGTGGTTTCAGTTTTATTGGATTTTCTTGTTCTATCTCCGCTGTTATAACGAGAATGATATAAATTTACGTAGTAGCACAAAAAAATATAAAGATACTTGTAGGTTCAATATAAATTTCTCCTCAAAAAACCATTTAGTTTATTTAACTAAACATTACACGGAGAAAAATATCCCATTAAAAATTACTATAGTTTTACCTAATGCGCGGACAAACTGGAACTATCAAAAAAATTAGTATAATAACCAGTAAATTTTACTATAGTTGTACTAAATTTTACT
>JAWWEN010000001.1:12024635-12051594 GCA_035582955.1 Sycophila texana
ACAGTTCGATTAAACTTAGGTATTTGGATGCTCTTGTTTCTTGTATTTATTTTTTGATTTAGATATATGCCTTTTAGATGATCATAGTGATATAAGAGAGATTCAAAAATAAATAGTTGTTCAATATTCTATTTCCGAGAAACATTTATTTATTACTATAACGACAATCATTAAAAGTATAAATTTCACAATTTTGTAAAACCTCTTCATAACTGATTAAATGAATAATATCTGCTTGTTTTTTTTCACACTAAAAAAAAAAGCAGCTGTGCCAACATTTTAATTTAAGTATCCAAAAATATCTTCACTCTTTTTAAAAACAGAACAATCTACAAATTCGTAACCACAAAAATGTACACGTTCTAAACCGTACTTATATTTCCGAAAAAATATCCATTTACTACAGCTAATCATTAAAACAAAAATCACAATATTGCAAATCCTTCAAAAAAAAATAAATAAATAAATAAAAAATAAAAATAAAAAAAATAAAAAATCTCTTCACAACCATCTAAAGAATAAACGACGCCAGTTCAAGTAGTTCTCCTCCGATTAAGCTCAGCCATGGCTGATAAAACAGCTGCCCTCTCACTTTGTCGTCGGTAAAACTCGCTCCGCCGCGCAGGCCGCTGCACCCGCAGCTCTGCCTTGGCCGCGGAGCCCGAGACTCGCAGCGAACCACTCGGTCAGTCGGGCACGGGCGCATCCACTGGTCGGACGACGCATGCGCCCTGCAAGTAGTCACGGGCGGTATCGAGCCAGACCACAGCTGGTAGTCGCTCCACCGGAGTCCATCGCGGTGAGCGCGCGCGCGCGAACCCCGCGTCGTAGCGTTCGTGGCGATTCGCGGCCGAGCAGCGAAGGCTCGCCTCTGTTTTCGATTCGACGTCATGCGTCAGTCGAGCGTCGTTCGACGAGCGAACGAGTCCCACAATTGCGCCTCGCCGTCGCCCCGCTGAGAGAGTCGCGCGCGCCAAAGGAGGAGGAGGAGGTGGTGCTGGACACTCGGCGCTCCTCTGGCAAGCCGAGGGGGTTAAGTTCGGGGCCCGTCAGCGAGGAGCGAGTGGCTGCTGCGAGGGAGGCATGCGATGGGACTGCGCTGGCTCGCGGGAGTCTGACCATGCCGGTGAGTTGATTGAAACGCTCCCGCGCGCCGCGGGCCCCGAGGATTCGTTATAGCGGATGCATGTCACGTTGATGACGCGCGATGGACCTCGGCGAGTCGTGCCGAACCGAGCCGTGGGGTATACATTTAGAAGCTGCGTTGTGTGTGCGTGCAGCACGCGTGGGACGGGAAAAAAGGCAGGAGTCGCGTCGTTTCGCTGTAACGTCAAAATAGAGGGTATTTTGATCCATTGTTTTAGACGTCGATAAGGGGGGCCGAGATAAGGCTGATGATAGCGGGATGCAAAGCAGCAAAAAAATTTTTTTTTTCTTTCTTTTTTTGCGTGTTTGATAGTAAAGTTTCTTTTTTAGTTTGAGGTGGCGTGATTTCTTTTGCAAAATGAATTTTTTTTTTTTTTTCAATGTTAGTTGATTTGTTAAGAAAATGCTTATCTGGCGCTCGCGCTCGTGTTATCTCTCGCATAGAAATTTGAACTCGTACGGAATATACTTAGGCTTGCAAGAAAGAGCACTGAATGTTATGTGTTTCTTACATAATTTATCGTCGTTGCATAAAAAGTTTATTTAGATTTGTAAAAATTCATGATTACTTCGAAAGAGATTCAGTGCTTTTTTTCCGACTTAATACAATAACACAGCTCACCTCTTTCATTGATTATTAATGGACAAGTCAAGGAAATGAGTTCTTTTATTTTGTAAGCGAGGAATTTAATTAAAGATCAAAACTGGCTTTGGATTTTAAATGGTTAAGATATCAAAAAAAAAAAATAAAAGAAAATTAAAAACCAGTGCTATGAAAAGGTACCCTTTACAATGCAGCGTAATAAAAAAAAAAGCGAACGACTCTGCGTATAAAAATATTCGAGTCTCGTATAAATCGCATAAAAAAGAGGGTAACCATCAATTTTGATAAAAACTCTATAAAAGCGCCTTCCAGATTTTATTTCAGAAATCGAGTTCTGGAGTGCCGTTATATCGCTGCACTCTCAAGGATAGCTGTACGATCTTCCCTCCTCTCTCTCTTCCTCAAAATTACTCGAGTACATTGGTTCTTTAGCACTTCTACCGCGCGTTACTGAAAAGTCGGTCAAAATTATTTTTAGGTTCCTATCAACACACTGTACGTGAATACAACCATCATGCGAGGGTCGATAGATCGGTGCCTTTTTTTCGAAGAATTTTTTTTCGGTTCTTTGAATCGCCATGGCGCCAAACATGCTACTTTTTTGTTGCGCGAGATAAAAGTATACTTCGGACATTTGCTCGTATAAAGCTCAACTTAGAGAGGTGGCGAAGGAGCGTTTCGAGAATACTCCCAAGTTTTGCCCCCTCGTAAGTTGCTTGTTTTAATTACGTGTATCGCTGAACTTTCTTATTAACGTTTCTTTGTTTTTTCTTCTGCAGCCCGGTATACTCGTTTCCGCCGCGAGTATATTTTTTTTTATTATTAAAAAAAACACCGTGGATAGGCACCGAATTTTTTTCCACATTCAAGGTCAGAATGAAGTTTGTTTTCTATTAGGAAGGTAAAAAGTATTATGATCCTATATAATCGTGAACTGAGTGTGATTTTAAAATG
Source organism: Sycophila texana (assembly GCA_035582955.1). Taxonomy (NCBI): domain Eukaryota; kingdom Metazoa; phylum Arthropoda; class Insecta; order Hymenoptera; family Eurytomidae; genus Sycophila; species Sycophila texana. Next base: position 12,027,340 of record JAWWEN010000001.1, read on the forward strand.
TGAATTTCCGACAAATCTATTTGCTGCGCGCGATTGGCAATAAAGTAGCACTCAGAAAAATTACTTTTTAATCTGTTTTGATGGATAGTTTTTGCTAGGTATAGCTTCAACGTCACTAAATCACGTTTATTAAAAGAAAAAAGGTAATATTTTTATTCAAACTACAAGACGCCGATATAAGCAAGCGACAATAGCAACTATATCAATTATTCATAAATAAAATATAATTGTTATGCTCAATGTTGAATTGGCATAAAAGAGAATATTGACAGAGTTACATTTCCATAATTGAAAATCAATGTAGTTACTTGATTATTTTGATAGGTATTACACGATGCCGTGATGTGGATCATTTACGTCGACACGAATAAAAGCGCTTGTAGCTATTTTTTTCGTCTGGACTTGCCCGCCACTTACCTATTAAGGTTTGATGATATTTTATTCGACATTAATTTGATCCAGCTAATATCTGTATTTTATCGAAACAACCACAATAAAGATTAAAATAAAACGCTTAATTACTTAGATACGCACACGCGTGCGTAATGTACGAATATATACATGTTCATAATTTCCAAATTCTAACATTTTTTAACCACTAAACATTTTTAAAAGTAAATAAGTTTGAACTCATAATGCCGGATGGAACAATAAGGAGTATCTCAACACTGAGCAATTATGTACCTACAGTATTGAAAAGATGTCATATTGCTGAAAGCGCTCAAGCATTTAAAGCCGAGCGATTTATTAATTGAGAAAGCCGTGATAATAATTGTACACGATTATCTGTTAACTGGCGAATCGCACGAGCGACCGCTGCGAGTGTCGATTTTGTAAGACTATTTATAAAAATTTTTTATAAATAATCTTTTATTTTTAAACGTTAAAAATGGTTCAAATTAGTCACCTAAAAAGCGATGACTTTGAGGAAATACCGACAACTACAATTTAGCAGGAAAGTTTATAGCTAAAACATATTTCCTTCCTTCTACATTAGAAAATCAATGACTGTTATAATTGGCTTAAAAAGGTGCAATTTCGCAATTCCATGAACCTAACTCGGTGGTAACTAACACTAATCGTCAATTATTGAGCGTGTAAGTCACAATGTAAACACTGAAAAAACACGTGTTTTTTCTGCTCATTTGATGCACTTTAACTTACATTTTTTTATTAAACATCTTTCTATATTAAAAAGAAAATAATTAAAGTTTATTTAAATAATAAGGATTGAATGAAAAGCGTGGTAAATGTTTGACTAGGTCAGCTGCGTCTTTATGAGTTAGTTTGACAAACATCAGTGTAAATGGTCGCACACATTTTCACATAGATTTATATACACGTGCTTCCCTCATTTCAACTTCGGACATTTTTCATCACGTAATGGATGACTTCTTGTTCGAGCGATAAATTACGTATTTTATTAATAGGGATACCTCAGATTTTATGAACGTTTTTTCATTGCAAATGACGTTTCAAATATTCGGCAGAAGGAATTTTCTTTAGAAAGAGTAATAAGACTTCGAGTTTCAGTGAATTATTTCCTTACATCAATTATGAATATTAATATTTAATTTTTTTCACGTTGTTTTGTGACGTATATCTTCGAAATAATTACATCGCTTATTTTTAGTGACGTTTCACTGATAAAAGATTAGCGTTAAGGTATCTTGACGTGTTACAATTTAATGACGTACTTATCCCTCCTATTATGACAAACTTATCACTTTAATTATTTTTGGGTTCTAATTATATTCGAATAAGTAATAAATGGATGTTTATTTAGAGATATATTATTACGAGAATATCACTGAATGTACATTATCTCCGCTATAAATTACGTTAATGCATTGCTTTTATCAATATAATGCATACACAATTTTCTGTTCACTGCATTTACATTTTATGAAAGTTAAAATGTAGAATTTTAATTTAAATTCAAGTATAAAATAAAAAGAAAAATAATTCATACAGTCAAGGAATTATCTTGCAAGTGATCTAAATTTGAGTTGTAAACATAGACATGCAAGTTAATAACTACTCGCACTTCTTCTCAAACCGACCTAATTGTGTCTTCTCTTTTTTAGTACTAGAATGTCTTTTGTAAAGTAACGTGCACGTGACTATATATACATTTTTTTTCTTTGAACTGAAAAAGTTCATTAGGCTTGGGGACATCATTTTCTCTCAAAAAAAACCTACCATTGCGTATCGTCTTACTTTATTTACGTGAAGCCGACACTCGCATCTATTTTACGTTTCCTCCCGTTAAAAAGGAATGGACCGCTGACATATATCTATATCTACATCCGTCCTATCCATCAAGCCAACCGACCAAACATACATCAAAACGCCTTGTACACATTTTTGAGCTTAGTTCGCTTTTTTTCTTTAAAATCTCTCCCTTTTCTAAAAAGTAATTTACACCTGAAAAGATTTATTTTTAAATTTACGACAATGCCATTTTCGTGCTTAATTTATTAATAACTTTAAATTAGCTTGGAAAAAGCGCTAAATTTTTTGGCAATGAGGGTTGTCTCTTCAACGCAGTTTTCTAAAAGTATAAGCACATTCCTTGAATTAAACATCCACGGTGGAATGTGTATTTTACTTCCGTTTGATGATACAGAACAAATTTAAACAGTTTCATGATTTATAGGGTGTCTATTTCTGATCCAATTATTATTGGACGAAGATATTAGGGTAATGCTGACTTACTGTCGGCAATTTATTCCTAATAATTTAAACAATTTTTTTAATAAGTACTATAAATTGTAAATTAATTATTGATAATTATTTTGTTTTTCTGTGTTTTACCATAATTAAATGGTTTAATAGTTACACTTCGTCGTACTTGTTACTAATGACAGTAATCAACATCTAAAGTAAAAATAATTAAATATATCCCCCAGCGACTATCGTGCTGCACGCAAAAACGACAGGCTAGAGAAAATAGAAATTAAATTAAATTTTAGCTTTGTTAATTCTTCTAGCGGCGGAGTACAAAATAGAGAAACCAGCAAGAATAATGCTTCCTACAAATACCCTTTTTTTGTTCCCATCCACCGTAATAATTAAAAAGAAAAACAGCTTTCGATAATCGATATAAGTTTGTCTAAAAAAACACGTTCATCTTTTTCACACATTTTCAAGCCAGTCTATCGTCACTTTGAAAAATGAACAAATATTAATCCAGTTTAAAAAAAAAACTTCACTTTTATCTTTAGCTCCTTACCCACAGTCTAAATCGAGTGACGAATAAATCTAGCAACAAAAAACCCTCATCCCGTAATAAAAAAACTAATTGTCTTCCATGAAGGTAAAAAAAAAAGAACAGAAACTTATTTTCACTCTAATCTAAATCTCGTAACTAATTCAGGATCGTATATAGTTGACCTGCAAAAGAAGTACATTGTAGTATAGCCTCGATAATCGGACTTCGGCAAAGGTTTCTCGAACTATAGAAAACCAGAGTCCACGTGGTATATTTAGGCCAAGAATGTAATAAGGAGGGTGGGTAATCTTTGAGCGCACAGCGACTTCTTTCTTTTTTTTTTTTTTTTGCCGCACGACCGAACGCCTCGTCGGGGATACTTTTATCGGGATTCCCCGCGCGTTCGCGATCGGAGAAGCCGAAGGGCCGAGGAAGCACCTGTAACCAGCGATAAAGCAGGGGGAGTTAATGACCGATTAGGCAGACTAGACTACGCCGCGAGTCTGCCGAGGGATACTCTACAAATGCGAGGAAGTCGAAGGTGGCAATGCGCGTGCCCATTTGCTCATTGGATCGTTCTTCGTAATCTGGTTTGTTTTCTAGGTACCTTCGTAATGTACCTATAACAAAAAATAGTTCAGTATGTGGATTTAGTATGTAAAGAAAACTACTTAAATTAATGTAAAAGCGGAAAAAAAGTTTTCAAAGAACAAAATTCTTAATTAAAATTCTATTAATATTTATTAAGGATTATATTTTTTGCACTGCTTTTGAATGCTAAATTACCAGCTTAAAATACACAATAAAAAGTCAAATGGCGGAATAAAAACTGATATTGTATGTATATTCGATAAAAAGTATCCTGTGTTTGTAAAAAAGTCATAACTTTCAAGTTTTTACTGTTATATGCATTTATTGCTTATACCAAAATATATATTATATACATATATATACTGATCACCTTTTGATTGGTTATTTTAACTACGAAACTTAATACATACAACAATTAATAATGCATTTAATAAATTGACTCTGCGACTCATTTTTTCATAGTTTAAAATACAGAGAAAATATCGATGGCAATGACTACCTACACTTATTTGATATTAATTAGCTTTTAATTAATAGTAAAGATTTTATTAATTCTCGCGACCTAAAAATTTAAAAAATGTCACTATTTATAGGAAAATTAATGCTTCAGCAAAATAAAAAGTTTATTTGCTAATCAGACTGTTTTCGATTTTAGTGTGAAAAATCAAGAGAATACAAGAGTACATCGTTCTTCTAATTCGAACGTTCGAAAATGACGAAGAGGTTCGAATTCAACTGGCAGATTGAGGTGCCAGAGGCGCTTCGGATTGGATGCGTCTTCGATCGATGGACCGAAGAGAAGGACAACACGGAAATTGAGCTCAACTGCTCGTTCAAGGTCGACGAATATGGTTTCTTTATCTACTGGCAGAGCGAGGGAAAGGTAATTCGTGTATAAGTAAAAACTTTTTGCTACTTCGAGAATTCGTAAATTCAATTATTATATCCAACTTTAAATTCGACATATAAGTATAACGGTTTTATAATTCAATATAAAAAATTTCGAGAGAAAAGTAAGTTTGTCCTTGCCCTAAGAGACCTAGTTATTCTTAAAATAGACCTTCCAGTGTGTATATATCGTAATATTTGTTTATTCGTCGCAAAAGAAACATTTTCAGAAATCACATTCTACAAGATTTGTATGAAAATTTCTCCAATTCGGATAATTTCGAATTTCAACGCTGCTACCTCAGTGATTACATCCCTTTCAATGGAAGCTTACTCCCTATTCTCTCTGTCTCTCTCTCTCTCTCTCTGTCTCTCTCTCTCTCTCTCTCTCTCTTTAGCGAATTGTTAACCTGCATTAGGCTTTTCCCGCATCAGTGGTTACTTCCTCTCGGTACAGTCTACGTGACCTTTGTTTTCTTCTGAATCAATGGAAAAGACACTTTATTGAAGCGCAATCTCGGCCCGGTTTTAAGTCCTCCAAAGAAGCTAAAGGGTTGCTTCGTCAATGTGTGCAATCGATTGTTATGATACCTGTGACAGTGCACACAGTGCATATTGCCTATTGTTTTGAAGAATAACTGATTGTGAAAATGAGAAGAAGAGAAATAAATCCTCTTCGCGGAATGAATCGATCGTAGCCTTTGTACACAAAGAGAATAATTTTGCTTTCTGCAGAATGTTTTAGGAGCACAACTTATTCATTCGTTTTATGAAAGAAAACATTTTATGAAATGAAGATTTTACGAGCACATCATTTTGGAACCTGAGAAGTGAGAAGAATAAAATTATGTAGTTTAACTTTTTTTTACCAAAGGGATTAATAGTCTGTAAAGAAACTTTTATTTGATATATCAAAGCTAGTAGTATACATAAAAAGGTCGTCTTGATTTTATGCCCTAAAATAAAAAATATTTAGTTATTTTCCACGTTTAACTGTGTTTTGAAATATTTATATGTTAAATTATTAAAAAGTTATTAAAAAGTTCAAATACTTAGTTTACAGGGCGTTAGGTTTCTAAAATCCATGCATACTGATTTTTATTTTCTTCTTTTATAAATCGAGGTTTAGTAATTAAAACGGAGGCTGTGGGAATTATAAAAACTCTGAAAACTGGTGAATCAACGAATTAGCAGATTATTGAATGAATCTTTCATGTAGTGCATTAAATAACATATTCAGGGATCTCACTTTTCACTTTCGAAGATTTGACCTAGAAACCTATTTTCTCTCGTTGTAAAATTTAAGGCAGGCTTTTCTACGTTATTTCTCAGAAAAATTACAAAAATAGCAAATGATTTACAGACAATTTATGTCTTTTCAATATTATTTTAGAATAAACTATTATTACCTTAATAAATGTGTACTTTAATTTTGTTATCTTAAGGTAACAAAAAAAAATCTTACCCTAAATAAAATTGTAACACTATAATTTTGAAATTAACAAATTTTAAAACTTTTATTCAAATTAAATGTTTCTTTTTTGTGTTTAGGATGGCGACGTCATTGAATTGTGTCAAGTGAGTGATATACGCGCCGGTGGAGTTCCCAAGGTAAATAATTTAGTTAGCGAGCTTTTGTTAAAAATGCAGCAAAAAAATAAAAGTCAAGGAGAAAGGAACGCGAGGGTGGTATAGTATTTCCATCTGCTCCCGTAATTCGATTGTTCTCCCAGTTTTTCTTATAATTCACGACTTTCAAAATAAATTATAAACTTCGAAGCAGACGAAGCGTATTACCTCTAAATCTTAACGCAACATTTAAATTACGAAACCAGAGACCAAGGGTAATATTAAAATTATTATCAACATACTTTACATCAACAAAATGGTCAACAAATCTGCGAAGACGATTTAAAATAAATCGCATTAAAAAAAAAAAGTCAATATAACAAATTACTCGTATAGTGCGACTGTCGGTTGACTCTAAAGCTAGAGGTCAGACGTTAAATTTAAATTCCCATTAACCCATTTGTTTTCATACTATTCAGTTCAAGTATCGGGGAGGCAGTTGATAAAAAAAAAGTCATTCTCTCTGTTACCATTTTGCTTCGCAGGATCCGAAGCTGTATGACAAGCTGTGCTCGAAACACGGCGAGCAGCTGGAGGAGAAGAGTCTGACCATCTGTTCTGGCGTGGACTACACCAATATCAATTATCAGCACGTTGTTTGCCCCGATCAAGCCACCGCCAAAGTACGTATCAGACATTTTCTATTGAAAATTTCATATTCTGCGACCGTACCCATTCATTTGAATACTTCTCGTATACCTGCTCCTATTTCCATTTCATCCATTGCCGTTAATATTTATTCTAACGTCGTTTTTATTATTAATACGAAATTTGCCATTTACTAATTATAAACGTAATTTTTTTTTCTAACAAATATACCAAATAATTTTGCTGTAGATTTTATCTGCGTTAACTGTATTATTATTTTTTCAAATGAAAATCGATTTTGATGTCTAATAAAAAGTAGATTGTTAATAAATACTAAGTGGTTAATTAACAGAAACGGTATACTTATCTTAATTGTCTAACACTTTCTGTTTTTAAGTGAAAGTACGTCAGTGATGGTGATGTATGATCGAATGTGAGAAAAAAAAACATGAAAGTGCGTGCTTTCAAGGAATTCTGAAAAGTCATAAACCTTCATCTTGAAATGCCATATACAACTGTTTTATTAATGTATCGCAACCTTTACGAAAATTATTTACTAAATTATTATTGCTATAAATATTACGAACGAGTTTCTTAATTTTTTTTTTTTCATTAGATTTACAAACTTTTGATAATTTCTACTGATATAAAAATTAGAAGTATTTTATCTATCATGTACAAGTAATTTGCTAAGCCATCTAAGTAAAATTGATGTTTACTAAAAAAAGGAGTAAATTAGTATATTCGTTTAAAAGCTTGTCATTGTCATTAAAATATTTAAAAGAGAAAAAAAACGAGATACCTGGAAATAGAAAATATAAAAAGATTTGCAAATAATCGTGTCTTTCGTGATAATGAATGCTAGTCATCTAAATGAAACTGATGTTTACCAAAAAATGGGCTTAGAATGAATGAGTGAAAACTATTAGTGCATGCTTTTAAAAACTTGTCATTGTAATTAAAACATTTAAAATACAAAAAATACGAGATACCTGGAAATAAAAGAAATTAAAAAATTAGTAAATATTCGTGTCTTCCATAATAATGGATACTAGTCATCTGTAAATCAAATTTATGTTTACCAAGAAATGGGCATTGAATGAATGGGGAAAAACTTGTTATTGTAATTAAAATAATTTAAAAGACAAAAAATACGAGATACCTGGAAATAAAAGAAATAAAAGAATTATCAAATATTCGTGTCTTCCACGATGATGGATACGTGGCTTCCAAGCGCTTATAATAATTACCTTATTGCAGACGTGGTTGGACGGTATTCGACGTATTACGCATAATGTGAAAGCCAACAATGTGTGTCCGCTGACGTGCCTAAAGAAACAGTGAGTTTACATACGTAATCCAATTTACTATCCACGTGCACGCACGATGCTATTCTCTTTCTTCTTATCACGCCGCTATATGTACACATCTTCGGAACACACCCCCTCGAGCCTCTCTGATAACCTCACTTCCAATTTATTTGGACAAAGGGTGGCGTGCCAGCACGCATATAGACACCTACGGTCTACGTGTGGCTCGGAAACGTATTTTAGCGTCACGCGAGGCAAATGCTCAATTATTGCTCTGTCTCTCTCTCTCTCTCTCTCTCTCTCTCTCTCTCTCTCTGTCTCTTTCCTCTGTGTCCATTATATTCGGAAGAAAATTAATTATGGCTGATACATCGATGATTTCACCTTTTAAGAGCTTGATTCTAAAGTATCGTTAAATTGCACAGTACTTTCACTCTTCGCGCGGATTAATTGACGACTCAGACTGAAGTGGTCAATTATCTTTGATTTGATTGAGAATTATTCATCGCCTCTGCCTATTCGGACAATTAATTTCTATCGCTAATCAATTTTGCGCTTTTTTATGATTGACGCTATAAAAAAAAAAAAGAAAGAAGTCTGCTAATGTAGATTTGATTTAGTTGTGGCATTTAATGACCAATCAAATATATTTGGATAATAATAAAAAAAAAAAATTAAATGTCTCTGTGGTTTGTATTTTAGTTGGATGCGACTTCGAATGTTAGTTGATCCGAATGGAAAAGTCCCTGTGAAAGTGGTGGCAAGAACGTTTGCATCGGGAAAAACGGAGAAGCTGGTTTATCAGTGCCTTTCTGATCTGGGCCTACCGAGTGGCAAGGTACGTAAATGGGATACAATTCCATTTTTTGGTCATATTATTGAATTAAATTTAAAAAATTTAGTGTAATTGCAAAAACATGAGCCTAAAATACATCATTTCGATATTCTAGAACGATGTGATAGAGCCAGATGATTTCACCTTCGATGCTTTTTACGCGCTTTATCATAAAATATGTCCCAGGAACGATATCGAGGAGTTGTTTCAATCAATGTACGTAAATTTCCTTTAAATCTATAAATTTAATTTGTAATTCAATCGATACTGATCCGCTATTAACTGTGTGACCGCAGAACGCAGGGAAAAGCCGATACAATAAATTTGGAGCAATTAATAACGTTTTTGAATGAAAAACAACGCGACCCGACGTTGAATGAAATATTGTACCCTTTGTACGATGAGAAAAGAGCAACCGAGATAATTAATGATTATGAGCAAAATGAAACTGCAAAAAATCAAAGTGAGTCTAATGCGCAAAAAAGAAAAAACGACGAAGCGATGGCTTCTGCAGGAAAAATAAACTTTGCCTTATTGACGTATGCGCTTGACGTTCTATTGCAGGGCGAATGACTAAAGACGGCTTCATAAGGTACCTGATGTCCGATGAAAATGCACCAGTATTTTTGGATCGTTTAGACGTTTACATGGACATGGATCAACCATTAGCTCATTATTACATAAATTCCAGCCACAACACATACCTCAGTGGACGGCAGTTCGGCGGCAAAAGTAGCGTAGAAATGTACAGACAAGTTTTACTGGCAGGTTGCAGGTGCGCTTCCGAATTACGTAATATTGCATTTTCAATTGAATGATGGACGAGCATTACGTCATTCCCCCTCAAGTATCGCGCATGTCGTTCATCTTTCAAAACTCTCTTATAAATTAAAAAAAAAAGAAACAAAAAAGTTTGAAGAGACACATTTTAAATGAATGTTTATAAATAAGTCGCCTACTCGAACGAATGTTCCAGATGCATTGAATTAGATTGCTGGGACGGCAAGGGAGAGGACGAGGAGCCGATCATTACTCACGGCAAGGCCATGTGCACTGTTATCCTTTTTAAAGATGTCATATACGCCATAAGAGACACGGCGTTCGTGACGACGGATTATCCTTTAATTCTTAGCTTCGAGAATCACTGCAGCAAAGCACAACAGTACAAATTGGCCAAGTACTGCGAAGAAGTACTTGGCGACCTACTTTTAAAAGAACCCTTGAAGGATTACCCGGTAATTTTTTTGTTTGTTTTTTGTCATGACGCTCGAATTGACAAGCCGCACTTGACACTGGATGCGAAAACAATGTAAATTTAAAAATATACGTTTTCAGTTGGAGCCAGGCTGTCCACTTCCGCCTCCCAGTGCATTGAAGCGGAAAATCTTGATAAAAAACAAAAGATTGAAGCCCGAAGTCGAGAAGCAGGAGCTCGAGCTCTTTAAGCAAGGTCAATTCGTAATAGAGGATGACTTTAAGGAAGACGCCAGTGCGCCACCCACGATTACCCCCATCGTTGAGCAGCAATCGGTAAAGGTAACCCCGAGAATCATTTCCTAGCATGATGTCCGTTGTCTCCTTCCTTTCTCTCTGTCGCTCAGTCGCACTAACTCATGCTTTTATTCTCTTTTTCTTTTTTGTTTTTCTCTTGATTTCTCCTTGATGATGCATAACGTACTTTGTAACTTTTATTTTATTAAATTTTTATTATTACAATCAATATTTTAACTATTTTTATGAATTCTATTGTAAAAGATTTGTAAGTCCGTTTTGTTTAAACCTTAAAGGATCACATTACGATTTCGTCGATTGCAGTGGCAAACAATTTTTTTCTGAATGTGTGATCTTTGAGTTAAAACTTTTTTATTTTCTCAATTATCTAAAATATTATAATATAAAAATTTACGACAAAACATAGTCTAATGCCAGTGATATATTTTACAGTCTAACAGACCCTAAAATTTACACCTTAGTTTCGATGTATATTGAAACCCAACATATTTTGCATCTGTAATTAAAAAGACGAAAGATTTTACAGTATAACACATTAGTCTTTAAAAAAATGTGAGATAATAAGCACTTTCTTGAAATTTTACTTATATACGTAACACTGAGAGTTAAAGGGAATTAAACGAATAAATAAATAAAATTAAAGTTAGAGAATTCAAATCTCTGTTTCATCATCAAGGACTAATTGAGCAACATTGATTTTTTAATGGTCACTAATCTTAAAAATAAGAAGTAGTAAGATATTTTTCTTACAATTAAATGAACTAACCATATTACTACTAACCCAGACAAAAATTCGCGAGAGCAGAATTTTATTTACTCTCTTGCAATAATGCCTTCACTATACAGCACATTTTAAAGTGTAAGCTTGACGCGTGAAATGCATTAGCAGATACAATTAAAATCTTTTGTAATTCGATCTCGCAGGACGATGTGGTTAACGATCCGGTAGCTGCGGTGGCGACGGGACAATTAAAGCTGTCCCAGCAGGGTGAGAGTTTGGAACTGGCGGCGGTTCAGCCGTACACGGGCAGCACAACAAACGTGCATCCTTGGCTCTCGTCTATGGTGAATTACGCGCAGCCCATAAAATTTCAAGGTTTCGACGTCGCCGAGCGTAAGTTTCAATTGATTTGATTATGTCGAGCAGTTGCGTAATTATTGAATGCTCGCGTGCCATTGTGCTCGGCGTCACAATGCAGCTTTCAATTTATTCTTAGGAAGCCTGATTTTAACTGCCTTCGATAAATGCGAAATGCTTTTCCAATTTTCAACAGTCACATTAATAAAGTTTATTTGTAAATATCAAAGGTATTTTAGAATGCTTCAAAAGTGTAACAATACTTTACGTTCTTATAATTTAAGTGCAATTAGTTTTATTGTTTTTAGCTTCATTGTATCATTTATTGTTAGGATTTTATACTGAGAACAATATAGATTTCTAGGAAAAGCAGGCTGCTGGAAACAAATGTTTTACTTCTAAAAGTTGTCTATACGTTTTTAATAATAAAAATTTTACGAGCTATTCATTATTATTACGTGACTTATTATATCGTTTTTTTTGTGTGTAAAAATATAAGATAATTAATTTATTGATGAAAGAAAATACGGCGATGAATTCTAGTGTAAAAAATGTTTTCTCACTATTCTAAATGAATTCGTAAAAAATATTTCGCTGACTGACAATTATTTTGTTTAAATATTGCAGAGAAAAATATACATTACAATATGTCTTCCTTTTCGGAGGCAACTGGACTGAATCATTTAAAAACTTCTTCCATCGAATTTGTCAATTACAATAAACGCCAAATGAGTCGGATATATCCAAAAGGAACTCGTGCTGACTCATCCAACTATATGCCACAAGTAAAAATAAATTAATTGAATTCAAATTAATTTTACACAAAATGCATGAATAATAATTTGAACCATTTTCGTAGGTCTTTTGGAACGCTGGTTGCCAAATGGTTTCCTTAAATTTTCAAACCTCCGATTTGCCAATGCAATTAAATCAAGGAAAATTCGAGTACAATGGATCTTCCGGGTTCTTATTGAAACCCGATTTCATGAGACGAGCTGATCGAAGTTTCGATCCATTCGCTGAGAGCCCAGTGGACGGTGTAATCGCAATTCAATGCAGTGTTCAAGTAAGAACAATAATATCTTAACTTAAGATTTGTCTTCGATCCTCAAAAATATTGAACAATTAGATAAATAATATCAAATATTGACATTCAATTGAGAAACAGAAGAGTATCAAGAATAAAAAGGAAGGTGTCTCTTAAAAAATAAAAAGATTAAATATTTTTTGAAGCAGACAGAACAAAATTGAAAAAGAAAGATTAAAATAAAAGAACTTCTGAATGAAATGTTTCCTAAATTAGACAGAACAAAGGGACTGACTGTGATTAGATTTTCTTGCAAATTATCCGTAATATCAATATTTGTCGATCAATACAAAATGAATTATTTGCGCAGGTCATAGCTGGTCAATTCTTATCAGACAAGAAGGTAGGGACGTACGTCGAAGTGGAAATGTACGGTCTGCCAACGGACACAATTCGAAAGGAGTTTCGCACACGGACGGTTCCGGCCAATGGTCTTAATCCAATCTATAACGAGGAGCCGTTTCTCTTTCGGAAGGTTGTGCTGCCCGATCTCGCAGCTTTACGCTTCGCTGTTTACGACGAGTCCAACGGCAGGCTGCTCGGTCAGAGGATAGTGCCCCTGGATGGCCTCCAATCGGGTTATCGACATATTTCCCTGAGGACGGAGGCTAATTTCCCTATGTCTTTACCCATGCTGTTCTGCAATATTGATATCAAAATTTATGTACCTGACGGCTTCGAAGGTAATTTTATGTATTACGCATTTACATCTGTCAGCTTGAGTGTTTATCCTTCTTCTTGTAATAAATACGACGGATTCAATGAATAACTGATTTTCTCTCTTCGAATGTATTGTGTAGCCTTTGAAAAACAACAATTTCGAGAGGATTATTTCAAAACCATTTTTATATCATACACAGACATCTATCCAATACTTGCAATTCTTTCGACTACTAGTCGTTTAAAACGTATCTGGAACACTCTTCCAGTTTCGTTAATTAATTAATACAGATCAAATTAATCTATTTTCGTATGTATTAATTACTTAACGAAACTGGAAGAGTGTTCCAGGAACGTTCTTCAAAAGTTGAAAATCATTCAAAATAAATGTTATCTGAGTCCACTTTTAGTTACAGTTTTGTATTTTATCTTATTTTATTTTTTTTTTTTTTTTTTTACTTTCTTAAAATTTATATTATTCTGTATTTTAAGGACTATTATGTAAGCCCGTTTATTGGATTAAAATAAAATAAAATAAAATGAAAATTATTGCAGAGCTCATGGCGGCTCTATCGGCACCTCGGAAAACGGAAAAACCCCAGCCAGCGAAAATCCGAGGGCTTGGAATCGAGGAGAGCGAGGGCAAGAGCGGTACGGAATCAGCGCCGTCCCGATTCCCCGAGGCGGCCAAGCCTAGAGGTGAAATTGTAGATAAATCATTTTCAAGGATTCGGGAATGGATATATTGAAATATGCCTTGTTGTTTATGTCGGTAGAGGAACTTAATTTCGAGCCAATCACGATAGAGACACTGCGCCACGAGAAAGGTTACATAAAAATAACGAGGAAACAGCAGAAGGAATTGGAGTCTCTCAAAAAAAGGCATCAGAAAGAAAAATTTACGGTGCAAAAACAGCAATGCGGCGCTATAGAGAAACTCATCAAGGGTAAAAAGTAAGGACACATTTCATTTAAACGCGCACCATTACAATCCACAGTATTATTCATTAGTTTTTAATTGTCTTTTTTTTTTTTCGTGTCGTTTTACAACAATGAAACGTCAAAGCAATTTGTTTGCTCGCATCGGTCACGCTTGTATTGTACAAAACACTTTTAATTTTCTGCTGAAAATAACAACGAAGAAATATGTAAAACTAACAAAACAAACAAAAGGCCAAATCATACAACTGTCGAATCACTAATGCATCAAGTCTTCGACATTGCAGTCAAGCAGAGCTGTCCCGGGATCCAAACATCCGTCAGGCCGTCTCCGAGCAGACCCTGCAGTGGTCCCGACTGGCCGAACGTCATCGTCGCGAGGAACGCGATCTGATACAGGCTCATCTGGAGGAGCGCAAGGGCCAACTGAGGAAACTGTGCACCGGGGCGCAGGTGACGCAACAGAAGCAGCTGAACTCCAGGCACGAGAAGGAGATAAAGGAGATGAACGCCAGGCAGGCGAGGCTATCCGTCGAAAGTATGCGCGAGGTGATGAATGACAAGACCTTGAAGACCAGGGGCATCAAGGAGGGCCGCTTGAGAGAGAAGCAGCAGAATAACACCAAAAAGTTCATGGAGGAGAGGAAGGTAGCTCAAATGGTTCAGAACAGGGAGAAGGAAAAATTAAAGCTCATTCACGAGAAGCAAATGGAGGAGGTGCAAAAAGAGATGAATGGGGTATGTAAGGAATTCGCGACTAACACTGTTATGTGTCGTCGACTCTAACGAAGAAAGGCACAAAAAAAGGCCTACTTTAATTTGTCATATTTCGAGCACTAAAATTCGTCCAAAACCTAATAAATTCAGGGTATCATATGATACCGACTGCTGTTTAGCGCTTTAAAATTGACAAATTAAAATAGGTCTTTTTTGAAATGTGCTTATCTTCGTTAGAAGGCAATATCGTCGTAACTGCCTCTCTAAATCGGCGATCGTGCGGAAGAAGGTCCTATCTCGTTTTAGCGTGAAGAAAGGTCCTATCTCGTTTCCGACTGAAAAGATGTTATCTCAGAATGAAAATTTTTTGCGACGATTTTAAATTTCCCTGCACTTATTCGACTTTTTCCGCTTTCTTGTTCTTAAAGTCAGCCAAACTCTTTGCTCCATTTTGGTTTTCAATAGCAAATAGGTGATTTCGAGTACACTGAATTCGCATTTAATGAAAACCGTGAAAACAATTCATTCCGAGATATGATCTTTTCAGCCTGAAACGAGATAGATCCTTTCTTCACCCGCAAATGAGATAGGACCTTTCTTCACCCGAAAACGAAATAGGACCTTCTTTCGCGCGATCGTCGAAATATGCATAAGTGAAATTGACTTCGAATAAGCGAATATACACAATTATTACACGTGATAAGTAAGTCTTCCACTTATTCGATATGTCGAAGATTTATCACGTGGAATAAGTGTGTATTCACTTATTCATATTTAGAACGCATTAAGATAATTCATCAGAAATATTCTGTATTTTGAATGTTGAAACTTTCGTTCCTTTTGACACGTGCACACTATTGTTAGGAAGTGAAATATGATCCTTCGGTCGATCATCAATATGCAATTAAGACCTACGTAATAGGTGGTATATTCATGGAGGGGATCAGCACAAGCAAACTCGATCGATACTTTATTCCTTCCCAACTTTGACTGGTTTAATCCGCGCAACCTGCTAATATGATGTGCACCTCGCCTCACACACCAACCGACAAGTTTTTCGAGGAAAGTTCGCCTCCCGTACTCTAATTCTGAGGTTACCCAGGGGAATGGAGCGGCCGAAAACAAACTTGTTTGGCGGCCACTGAGCCGAGAAACCAAAGCCTTCGCTCCGTAAGTCTGCGGTTTATCAATCTCTACTTCCTCCGCGTGTGCTCAATTTCCACACGTGGCACCGGCGATGGTCTCGGCTATTTTCAGATTAATCCGTTATCACGCCGCTCAACTTCCGCGTCTATCCGCACTTTGAATTTTTTTCATGATTTCCTTCGTCTGTCCTTCGCACTGTTGCTTCAGTTCACTTATAAACATCCAGAACAACATAACTGAACATCAGAGGAAATATTCCTTTATGTGGTGGTTCGAGGTACGAATTTCTGTGCACCAGTTCGAAACGAGCGCGCGGATAGGAATATTTTCGTTCGGCGAAACGGAAAGACTTATCAGGTCAACTCGCACATTTTGTCGGTTATCGTGAGGTACTGTGTGAGAGCATAGGATGTTTAAAGTCGTTAGACCAGTGCGATACGTCAATCGCAGTATTTTGGGGTCATTCCTACGAAAAAAATCCCTCTCAAACTCTTATATTATATTTTTTTTTCTCATTGAGACTGTATTGAAAATTAATTTTATAGCTACAATTTTTCATAGTTTTTTTCGTGACTTATTTCATCTTAAAATAGCAGTATTAAAAATAAATTAAGTTTTGTATAGTAATTATGAACCTAAACGATGAAAATGATATCATCAAGGTTGAAGAAGAGAAATCAAGGTGTATTTTAATCAATGAAAATTTATGGTTGCCACTTTGGTTACTTATTTTAGTACTTAATTAAAATAAGCTTTGATCAGATTTTTGTTTTCATCCTTGACTGGTTACAGATTTGACCTTTACCAAAGTTATAGACTTGCCTCTTTAACATGAACATGACATTAATTAACATATTTATCATTTTTGCAGATAATGGATATGTATAAAAACGAAGAAATGGAGTATGAACTAGGACCAAAGAAAGAATTTTATGCGTAACGCAGCATTGCCTCTTGAAAGAATGGAATAACTAAGAATAACTTTGGAGTTAATCATCATGGGATCAAGTTCGTCGATACATTAAAAAAAAGGATGTGTACTTTAAGCGAGTCGCATCGAGTCTAAGAATTAAATACAAAAGTACATAGCGACAGTTACATTCGATCTATACGTACTATTTTTTATAAAACTTTGTTTCGACAATTTCATTGTAAAAAAAATTAAAAAAAAAAAAAAAAAAAAAAAATAGTGAGATGCAAAAGATAGAATGCAAAATAGCGTAAGTGAGTGAAGTAAAATTGGACGGCTCTAAAAAAGTAGTCATATTAATAATGTGATCTAGTCAACTGTTATTTTCTCAGATAAAGTCGTGCGTAAACTAGTAATTAGGATGTCGATATTGCAGTATAAAAAAATATGCATAGAAATATGTACATATAAGCGTACCATCGTTTCAGTAACGATCATGGAATATTTTTCTCGATTTTTTATCGTACTGTCGATCACGTCGACTTATGAAGTTTCTTCTTGAAATGTTGCACGAGGATACGAGAAAAATTAATTGAACTTAGCCATGTACATTAGATTACTCAATCGTTTTTTAACGAGTCTATATAATTGAACTATTTGAACTTTTGAGACTATGGATGATTCAATCTCGATTACTCTATAATTATATATGGGCATTTCTTCTGAAGTTAAAGTAAATTTTAAATGTCGAATGGAGTTTCAGTTTTTTATTTAAAAAAATGAAAACTCTTATCGCCACTTAGTCTCAACAAAATGATTTCTTTTGAAATAATAGAATAACTTGGATGTATTTTTACTGTACCATACGACAATCACGTTTCGTTAGCTGCTCAATCAGTGTGAATCATAATTTTAAAACAAACTAATAACAATAATGTTGCTTTTACATGTTTTCAACTTTGTTTGAACTTTACCTTATTTTAAATAAATTTTATAAAATATTAAAAAAAAATGTTTTCAAAAAAAGTACGAATATACAAGTATCCGCCTATTATCGGTGTATAGTGACTTTAAATAGAAAAA
This sequence comes from Sycophila texana, assembly GCA_035582955.1. NCBI lineage: Eukaryota > Metazoa > Arthropoda > Insecta > Hymenoptera > Eurytomidae > Sycophila > Sycophila texana. Next base: position 12,045,527 of record JAWWEN010000001.1, read on the forward strand.
TGTTATCTCAGTAAATGCCAAATTAAAAAAAAATAATAATTTTAACGAAGTAGCGTTTATTCCGATTAAATTTATATTCATTTATTTTCACAAATTTAATGTAATCGACTTTAAAAAATCTAATCACTATTACAATTCCTATACGAGTCCTATACTGATTTTTTTTTGTATGAATTTTTTTATGAAGATTATTTATGTATACAATAAACTACTAAGCTTTTTAATCAAAACTCTTAATATTTTTTATCTAATATACCATATATAATTATAAAATATATAATTATTAAATTTAACCGTCAAAAAATATATTGAAAACTGAAATCGTTACGTTACTGTAATTTACTACTAAATATTTTATAAATTTTGATTATAAGAATACATTCTTACTGTTTTAAAATGTGTCAAAAATTTTATATGTATGTACTTTACGTAAAGTTAAGTAAAAAAATGGTTAGATTAAAAATTCGTTTTACAACATGAAAAATAGTTAAATTATTAAGAGGTTACATGAATCAAAATAGTCGTAAGCGTAATCTATAAGAAGTCGTATCTTATCTTGTGATTCCACATACATCTTCTTTGTCTGCAAATTTATTTTTGCTTATCATTATTAATTAGAAACCCTTACATTGATGGGTTATATAAATATACATTTCGATAAGTTAAGCTACTTATAAATATAAATTATTTTTATTTCATTAAAAGAAAAACCATTATTGCAGAAAATATTTTTGGCTAGAAACTATTAAATTATAGTGTGCATATGAAAATTTGTTCGAAAAAAGTTACTCGTTTGGAAAGTTTCTAAAAATCATCGTATATTTTCAGTCATTCTAACCTTAGCTATTATATTTGTAAAGAAAAAGAGTATTTTGTGAACGAAAATTTCGAATAGAATTTTATGTAAATAATTTAGGGGATAATATACAGTGTTTCACTTCTAAAAAATAACAAATTTTGTTAAAATCATCAATCTGTAAATGATGGTCAAATCAGTGTTACTGAGAAATTAAAGCGAGAGAAAATGATCTGAAATAAAAAAATTAATTAAACAAAAAACACAATAAAGCCTTTAATGACCTTAATTACTTTGTTCCTTTTTTTTTATAAAAGGCAGACATAGTTCTCGACAAACATTTTCTAGATGAGCAGATTATCTCAATATTCTTCTAAAGTATCAATAATTTATTTGTAAGATATGTATATGTGTGGATGGGGGTTTGTATTTGCGCCAAAAAAGTACACTAGCGATTTTATCTTGAAATATTTCATAAAGCAGTTATTATTTATTACAAAAAACTTAACGAAACGCAGTTTGTTTTATCAAAAAATTAACTTTAATATAAATTTCCATGTTCATATAATAACGTACAAAAGCTAAGCTCGTTTAACAAACGTAATTCGTAAATCGCAGCGATATTTTTTAAATAAATAAACAAAATTCAATAATCACAAATTAGTCGATGAAAAAAAAAAACTTATATAACGATCAGTCACGTTTTCTTTACTTGTCACAAATTTCAACTTTTGGTTGATGAACCGGTATGTGAATCGGTGGCGATGGATGAGGCTGATAGACGGGCTTGTGGTATACCGGCGGCGGAGGATGGTACACCGGTGGTGGAGGATGGTAAACTGGCTTCACAACTTTCACGTACTGCGGTTCCTGAGGGATGTACTTTATCGGGGGCTGGTGATTGTACTCGTGCTTTGGTGCATAAACTATGCCTGTATGCTGAGGTACGTGCGAATGCTGATAGGGTGGGCAATCTGGTTTAATTACAGTCGGTTTGTGGTACTGAGGAATTATGGGCTTGTACTGCGGATAAATGGGTTTGTGGTATTGTGGAACAATGGGCTTCTGGTATTGAGGAATAATGGGCTTGTGGTATTGTGGAATAATGGGTTGGTGATATTGCGGTGTTTGCCACCCTGAAGACATTGGCCAGCCGTACGAAGGTTTCGACCAGCCGTCATATTTATTGTACCCCTGTAAAATATATTGTTTTATTTTTAATTAAAAAATGTACGTTCATTGTATTCTTTTTTCACGAAAGAATAGAAAATAAAATATTTACGTGGCTGTAAGATGGTTCCTGAGGCTTTACTACAGTCACTGTGGGCTTGTGTACGTATTGCGGTTGTTGGACAACGTGAACCTTTGGGTATTCGGGCATGGGACGCGGCCAGTAAGGTGGACAAGGCGTGGAATGTTGATAAGAATCTCTTTTCAGTTTTAATACAGCCATTGCAGAATCATCCATTTTGTCTGGCATCATGTCCTTCATCATATCCATTTTCATCTCTTCCGAGTAAACACTCGAAAGACACAAAAAGAATATCTTAAAAAAGAAATGTTGAAAAAAAGATGGTTATATTAGACGGTTGATTACAATCAAAAACTCCGGAAAAATTCAAATTCATCTTACACTGAAAGAAATATCTAATAAAAATGACTATATTGTATGGAAAAATGGTAACAGACTGGCATTATGAAAAAATTACTAGTATAGTGTACTATACAGTAGTATAGTAAAATTTGTCATAAATACAGTAAAAATTGCAATACTATCTGGCAAAAATTGCTGTACTTATGGCATATCTTACTATAAAGTATGGGATTTTTTTTTCAGTCTGTAACCACTAGTATAGTTCCCATCCAGTATAGTAATTTTTACTAAACATTTCTCTCAGTGTACATAAATAAGACAAAAAATTATTATTTCTTTTTAAAATGTCCCATTCTGAGGACTTAATTTGGTCATATTTATTATATCTATACTGAAATTATCAGCACGAAATAAACCTTTCAAAAATTTAAGTTTAATACAAAATATCAACAAATTCTTCGCCAAGTCGTCAATTTTAATCGACTACAGATACTCACGAGCAGCATTGCCATGATGACAAATTTTCTTCAGCGACGTCAACTTCAGAAATTCGAAGGCTCCTCCGCGAATAAAATCAAAAAGGAGGTAGAAGATAAGACGCGGCGCGGCCGCATCGACAGCCCGGGCGAAAACTGGGAACGCGCCGAACCGCCACCCGGTTTTATAAACTTTTGCCCCAGAAGCTAATCCCGCCTGTGGGGTTTTCCTTAACTAAGCGGCGAACGTCGAGGCAAAGAGGAGAAAGAAAAAAAACTGTATCAAACGTTCGAATGAGATTCCCTTAAGCGGTTCAAAAAGTAGCTGCAATCGGCATTGCGTGCCGACGACGAGAAACCTGTTGCAACCGGCGGGCGCCGCCTATAGATATTTCTCAAATAAATGTGCGCGCACAAAGCTTCGGGGTAATAAAGGGAGGCAGAGGTGGAGAATCCGCTCTGCTGCTTGAATCCCTGGTGAAGGTAATAAAAAGAGTATGTGGGAACGTTAATTCATATTTGCCTTTCAGGCCTCGGATGTCGTTGGGATTTTGCAAGGGAGCCTGAAGACTCGAGGACGTGATGCAATTTGCCTGCGAGGCACGTTTTAGTTATTATAAAATTCATTAAAAATCGCGCGAATGTGGATCAAGTATTTTATAAAATAAATCAAAAGGCTTTTGTGTGTGTACCTTCAAGGTAGTAAAAAGTTAATAATCGACGATGTTTTAAAACGAATAAATTGCAAACAAAAGAATGATAAAAAAAAGCAATTCGAATGGTGCTTTAAAATTGATTCGATTACGTTTTACTGATAAAATTTGATCGCAGCAGTTTGTTAAAACGCGATTATTTGGAAGTTTAGTAATATCGTAAACTATGGAAAGCACATTTATACGTACGAAGTTCGAAATTTAAACTTGATAAAAATTTTTTGTTGCAAATAATGTTAGTGTCAAACTTCAAGTATATGGCGAAACTGGCAGTTTGTCGGTGTACCCTAACTTTGCCGGTATCCTAATAGGCTTGTAATCGCTTCAGGAATACCAATTGAATCAAAGAGAATGTACGATCTTCTAAATTTGGTCGTGAATGCTGCTCTGAAACATAGAACAGTAGAAGTAACATTTTTTTTTTGGTATTCAAGGGTTAATTAGTGACACCGATGATTATATTTTGCAATTCTTTAGTGCCAAGGTTCTCTATTTTTGCTTTTATTTTTTTTAATTACAGGTCTATAATAAAAGTATGGCTAATTGTTCTATTGAAGTAGAAATAAATTTGAATTTAACAATAAATATTTACATCTACTACACGGATAATAGTTGAAAGTTAAATATTTTGATTAAAAAAAAATTATAACAAAAATATATTGAAAATGCGTATTAAATAGTATAAAATTAAAGAAAAGTGCGTAACGTGCAATGCAGTGCGTAACAACAAGATTTATGGCGTAGAAAAAATATAAGAAAAAATAAGCTTGATAAAAAAATATTTACGCAATATTGTGATTGTAACTGCAGGCTAAAAATTGTCAATCAAAGACTAAGCATTTAAATTCTAAAGTCAGTGTCGTAATACAAATACGTAAATTTTTAATTACTAATTACAAATCGTAAATTTTTTAAAATTTTATAATTCAGAAGTATATTTCAATTTTTTTTTTAAATATAATCCTTACATATTATGTAAAATTGAGTTTGCAACATTTACTTAATTATTTATTGAATTTCTGTCGTCAACTGTAGAGTAAATTAATTAAAATAATAAACTCACTTCTCTTACTTGTAAAATACAGGACTTTACGGTCAGTAACAAGTTTCGGCATGGAATTAAATTTAATTCACTACATAAATGCCCTTAATTTCCGAATAACTGTAATCATAATTTGATAAGTACTGCGCCTTCTAAACTTTGAAAAACTTCGTCATCAAAAGCTTCAAATAAACGAAATTAATCTTCAAAACTTGTTAGTGAATAGGCGAGCAACAATTTGAAATTATAAAATAATAATATTCCCGTAAATAATAAATGAAATTGAATTTTTTTTCTATATTTTCTTATGAATATTAATAAGGGTAGTAAAAATGAATGACATTTTATTCATAGTGATTTATTTATATAAGACATTTCACAATGAAAATCATTTATCAATTGATGATTTGATGATTCTTAATAACAAATCAATATATAAATAAATAATAGTTTCTACGTTCTTTAAAAAAAATCCAGTAATAAGTGATTCTCATTCAGTGATTAAGAATCACTTATCCATCTTAAAATTACAACAACATTTAAACTATTAGAAGAACCCTAACTAATAACAATTGATCTATTTATCAGTCGTTTTGCAGATCTTCTAAAAAGTCAATCCAACATTAACGGTCCCAGCCTTTACTTTGATGATGGAACACGTGTTTATAAATAGGCACGTGTACGGGATAAGGTTTCGGAATCGGCACTGGAAAATGCTTCTCCACGGTGACTGGATATGGCTTTTCAACAACGTACGGCACCTGGAATGGAAATATACAGTTTATAGCCTTTTTTCAATGAAAATGTATACAAATCGTTACGTTTGTATTTCAAAAACAATCGAGTTTATAGTTAAAATACGAAACTGCGAGAAATTACGAGGAGAAACTTTTTTTATTACCCTTTTCTCGACAACGTAGGGTTCAGGTTTTTCCACGGGAATCTCGATGTGTTTCACAACTTCCACGGGCACTGGATGTGGCACCGGCACCTGCACGTGATAAGGCTGAGGGATCGGCACCTTGATTTGCTGGGCCACTGACACCGGAACAGGATGAGGTATGGGTATAGCATATTTCTTGTAAATTGGTATCTCTACTGGTTTTTGCGTCTCGTGGTATGTCGCTCCCGAGTGCTCCCCACCGACGTAACTCCCTCTCGCCGCAGCTACAAACATGATGAGCATCTATTAAAAACAAGTAACTGCATTAATTATCCAATTCTTGAATTCCACAAAAAAATTGAATATATCAAATAAATATTTTACTAGATAATTAAATACTAATTAAGAGTTAGTTATCCTTTGTGACTTCTTTGCGGTTACCATTAGTGCGTTCTTAGTAAAACTATTAAATTGGATATAAAAGAATACCCTATTGAAAATAAATACCTAATTTTATTACGTAATTTTGATACGTAATAAAACTACGTAATAAAAGTAGGTAAT
>JAWWEN010000001.1:12051694-12069131 GCA_035582955.1 Sycophila texana
CGTCTCCGATCATTCGAGTTTTCTACCTATCTAATTACAACTACGAAACGAACGTCCGAGTCTTCTACATCAATGAAAATTATAAATAATTAATAAGTCAACGATAAATATTAAATTATCCTTATGCAGCTCGTAATATTTTATATTTGGTAAAAATCAACGTTAAATCATTCTTAAATTAGAAACTAATGACTCGAATTGATAATGTCGATTTCATGCCCTATTGTTTCTTTTTTGGTATTCCCTCCTCATGACAGATCCCAATGAAATTGAAGGTCTAAATGGCCGATCGGTTTTCGTTTGGAAACTTTTATATGCATCGTCAAAAGCTTGCACTTGTGATTTTCGATTTTCGTCGTCGAAGTATTGATTTACTGCATCTCTGTTCGTGTAGTAGTTGTCTTGTATTCCTCTGGGTAGTTGCTTGTTTTTCATCAAAAGACCCATCAGATTGTGAGTTCTTTGTTTATTCATGTCGAAAAATTCTTTTTCTGATGACCTATACTCCGATGATGATTTGTAATAATCATTTTCTGGTGCCGATGTCGTGAAGGTAGGATAATTGATCATTAAAGAGTTGTAATTATCTGGTGACTGTTGGGGTGCTCTTTCCGGAAGAAAACGAATAGGAACTCTGAAATTTACGACATTAGTTGATTGTTCTTCGGAGCCTTTCGGTTTAATCGGTACTATTCCTTGTCTAGGGCGTAATCTTGGATTTTCATGGTGAATATTGGGACGCGGTCCATGAGGCGATGGTCCATGGCCTGGCCTCTTTTTATGCGGTTTGTCTGAAAAAGAACTTGTTGGAGGGAAAGAATTAGGTCTTGGAGGAGTTAAGAAATCCCGTATTTCAGATTTATGCTTATGGTGGTGATGATGATTATGATGATGATGAGAATGAGAGTGAGGTCCATGCTGATGTTTATGACTATGTTTATGAGGTTGCTCGCTCGAATCTGAATACTTATAATCGCTGTCAGGTTTGACAGTTCTAATTTTATTTTCAGTATGATGGGCTTCTAATGTATCTTTTGGAAATTTAGAGTTCTTCACATTTTGTTGAATTCTAAGTAGTTCATTTCGCAATCTAGCAAGTTCTGAATTATCGGTGAGACTTATATTTCTTAGACGAGAATCGGTGTTCCATTTATGAGAGCTATAAATGGTTCTTAAAGATTCCTTAAACATGTCTTCTGCATATTTTTCAAGATCTGGACTCAACTTGGGTTTAGTAGCTAAATTAAACTGTTCTCCTGGCTTATAGAGATTTCCTCCGGGTATAATTGGAATTAAATGAAGATTCGGTTGGGTAAGCGAATTACTGGGTACAACATTGTGATTCAAAATAGATTGACTTTTTAAAAGATCATAATTTGGAACAAAATTAATCGGGTTGTACATTGGTCTATCAACTCCCTGTAAATTAAAAAAATTATTAACTATTATTCAATTCGTTCTATTTTTGAAGACGATTTTTAATAGAGTATCCATTAAATTTGTGCTCTTACCGTAGATTCCTGCGTCGTTGAAGAAAATGTCTGTTTTGGAGTTATAAATCCAGTAGTTGTAAATATTGGTATTGGTGTTGTTACAAGAGTAGCTGGGATTTGATTTATAGCATAAGCATTCATGTTAGGATTAATAATCTCAACATTTTTTGTGCCGACAATTGGTAATTGGGCTTTTTGAATTGGACTTAATAGACTATTTAAGGCATTAACATTGTTACTAGCTCCGCCAATAGTATCAGCACCCGGGAGATTAGCAAGTTGATATTGAAGTTGTTTCATCGTATTTTCTAAGGCCTCGTTAGTAGCTTTAAACATTTGAAGATTAGTAATTAATAGTGGATTTCTAAAAAGCTGTTGATTTGGATTGTTTATTAGACCAATACCTGTATGTAAAATAGCTGGTACAATTGAAGGTTGAACGAAAGTATTGAGATTCTGCTTAGTCAATTGTTGATTATTTTGTGTTCCATAATTATTGACCTCATTATTGTTGTCCTTTAACCCATTGTTATTATTGTAATTATTATTGTTCTTGTTGTAATTATTGTTGTTAGTATTTTTATTTTTCTGTGATTGTTTGTGATTTCCTTGGCCCACGGATAAGCTTGCCGATGCTACAAATTGACCACTGTTACCATTAAACTTCTTTTTATACTGAGATTCAGCTCTTTCAATATCGGGTCGATTTTTTAAATGTTGCCTATTATGATGACGATATTCGCTATTGTATTCTTCGCTACTTGACCCAGAATATGCAGATTGTTGCGGATTTGAACTTTGGCCATTTGATTGTGCGGTGAACATTTGTTGATTAAGAGGAAAAGCGGCTTGGTTTAACATCTGTATATTTGGAACAATAGTAGATGACGCAGCAAAACCAGGCCTCGGCGTCACTGCAAATAAAGCTGGTGCAACTGTGCTTTGTATATATTGATTTAGCATATTTTGTTGCAGTTTATTTGGCATCAAAACAGCTTGGACGGGATTATGAAAAGTGCTTTGACCAACAATAATATCAGGTACAGAGGTAGATAATCCTACTTGTGATTTCATTGTACTTGATGGTATTAAATTTTGATCTGCATAACTAGGTGAAGTACTGACAAGTGGAGATGCTGTACTAACTAACGATCCCTCGTGAACAAACCCAGTAAACATAGCATTAGTTATATCGAACCCTTGGCTGTTATCTAAAGCAGTTGCATGATCAAAATTTGATAGTACATTTACAGGTAGTACTAGTTTTGGCTTTTCAATTTGATTGATTTCGAATCCGTTAGAATGAGAAACCTCCACATTTGGAGTTACTTGATTCCAAGTGTTTCCTTCCGAGAAGCTATGTTGATTATAGTTATTATTTGAATTATCAACACTACCTCCATCATTACCATACTGATCATCTTCATTTATCACTTGAACAGGTTTGTTTTGTCGGTGCTTAGTTTTTGGTCTAGTGTTTACACGTTTTCTTCCTCGATCGTCATAAACATCGTCATTATACGAATCTCGATGTTCTTTAGGTAACTTTCGTGAAGAATCGAAATGACTCGTTGGACGTCTTCTTTTTGTTTTTTGAATTCGGCGAGATTTCTCCATTTCATCCATATAATCTGAATTCTCGTCTGAGAAATCACGAGAATCGGCTGATTCATAATTCCTGTTCGTGCCTTCATCTTGAGATAGTTTTTCATCTTCTACGTCTTGAAATTCATTTTCTTTTTTAGTTACACTGTAAGTACTCGAAGTGGAAACAGCAGATTGGATGCTCGGCTCATTCATATTCGTTGCATATCCGTTTAATTTTACTGCATTTGTAACTTTAAAAGTTGATTTTGGTGTCGTAACTGAAGCAAAATTAGTATTCGCTAGGGTAGTTTTTGAAGTACGATAATTGTTTCCATTATCTCGATTGTAATAATTTGATGATGTTTGATGATTTACAACATTTTGAGGTTGGCTGTTGCTAGATTTGGTACGTGAATATTTATCATTGTCTTCAATGGTCATTTCGTCATAATTACCTAAGTAACTTTGAATACGTTTACCGCGATCCCTATCCTTGTTCCTATAAGATTTCGTGAAAGTTGTATTAAAATGTGAATAACCAGACTTCGATCTTTCTTTCGGACGTTGATATAACGTATTGTAATTAGCAACGGCTGGTGTACCATTGTTAACTTTCAGTAACTCAAATTCATTAGGACTGTCGTCTCCTTGAAATGACCTGCGATTAGTTGCGGGTGTCTGCAAATTAGAAAGAATTCTAGCTTCCGGAGAAAGTATGGGCTTATCTTTCGCTGTATTTACAATAGTATTGTTAATTCTGCCACTATTGTCCAAGTTATTCCTGTGTTGCATAAATTCATACGGCTGTTTAGACACTATAAGAGGTACAAAACCATTTGAATTTTCGTAATGCACAGTTGAACTTTCATCTTGTTTTTCTAGAGAAATTTGATTTGGTGTGGAAACTTTTAACGGCTTATCGAAAAATTTATTTATGATTTTTGTAGAAATTGCCACTTGGTCGAGAACTGATTCCTTGGAAATATTTTCTAGTTTCTCCGCTTCGATGCATTTCCACGATATTACAAGAAGAGTAACCTAGAAAAATTGAACCAACTTTAAAAATTGTAACGCAATTAACAGATTTATCGTTTAGAATATAATTGATTTGGTTGATTTTATGAAAATCATTTTGAAATTTATTAAAATCTCGAGGAGAATAAAATAAAATAAATATTTTTGAGCAAAATTTAAATTAACATTTTAATTAATTCTGAAAAATCTATCAATCATAAAAACTAAATTGTACACTAGATGTATCCTATGAATCCGGCCAATTAAAGAGTAAGAGAAATGGTTTACTTTAACAGATATTTTCATTGTCAAATATAGTAATAATGATTATGAATCAACGATATCCGCCTGATCTAATTACAGCAAAGGTAATTGATTGCAAAAAGAAAAAGAAAAGTTGAAAGTTAAATAATGGCCTACAAAAGAATAGCAAGATTAGAAAAGTAAAATGTGAGCAAACACGCACATTATACAAATAAGGACTGGATGTGCACGGAACCAAAACTTCATGGACTTTCTCACTGGTTCAAAGTCACCGCTGATGCACATCCTTACAAATTAAAACGTATGTCTCTCAGTCAACTTTAATTTCTATTGCATTTAAAATTCCATGTTTTCAAAATTGTTTGTTACACATAAAAATACTATCAACCATTCGCGTATCAACTAAGTTTCTTTAATTTGTTCATTAATGTAGTTTTCATTTTAGTGAAGAAGTTCTTTATTGAATTTAACAATAATGAAGTATTACTCATATAAATTAATTAAACTTTGTCCGTTTAATACATCTAACATGTTTTTAATAAAAAAGATCTAATGTTTTTGGATTTGTCATGCAAAATTTTATGTATCTATAGAAGAAATTAGAAAGAACATTAATAGAAGGATTTTTATAATTTGTACTAATCAGTACAAAAATCTTTGTCATTAATTTTCCTCCTAATTCCTTCTAGATATATTAAATTCTTTTATAGTTTGGAAACATCAAACGTTATTCGTGTACAGGTATAGTAGATAATTAAGTGGCAGGTAATTGACACCTATAGATGCTACTCTGTACTAATTTCATTTATTACATTTCGCAATGTAAGATTTGTAGGATTAGACTCTACAATATAATAAAAAAAATATATGTTTTGGATTAATAAAAAATGCAGGATTTGCTTTAAAATGTATATTGAGTTTTAAAAAAATCCTGAATTAAACTTTAAATAACTAAAAATTGCACAATTCAATGTCTTCAGAGTCTTTCAAAGGATCTTCAAACGATTAATTTTTCTTGACTTACAAAGACAAGCCGAAAATTCATCGTGACCCAAAACGTAATTCACTGATCTCTCTACACTGGCGCTTCTTATTTCCCTGACTTATGAGCTTCACCACTACTGCACAGGCACATTGATTAGCACTTCGTTCAACAAATAGAAACAAAAAACCGAGAAGAGGGCCTTGATGCGACCACGATGGGCTCTTCGGATGTGCGCTGGTGAGGAGGAGCCTGCTGCGTGGCAAACCTCCGCGCGAGAACTGAGCCACGCAGTGGATGCACGATTTTCTTTATACACTCTGGTAACCAAGTGAAAAATATCGTTCTAAATATTATCCTATAGTCTTGGAGAAGAGAGCCCCGCGCGCGCAGGATACTTTCATTCACGGCACGCGACTCGCCGTCGCGGCCGCAGAAGTATTGTCCGGGAGGATGCTCGAGCATAGGCGTACATCGCGGTCTCGTACTGGTCGGCTATGTTGTGGAATATTAGCGAAATGAAAATCGCTGCTGATGGCTGCAGACGCGGAGTTAGGAGGAGGGAGCTAAAAGGAATGAAAAGGAGGAACAGCGTTTGCGTGCCGTCTCACCTACTTTTCTTGTCACACTCAGAAGAGTTGATTATGGGGCTGCTTGATATTTTCCTCGGCGCGTGTCGAAGGGGGATAATTTCGACTTTCCATTTTCATTTGTCGCAAGGCAAATGGACACGTGCGCTTGCTTATTACCGACGCTGCTCTCCTTTATGTCGCCTACTTTAGAAGCGCCTCTATCGGATCTCGGATTCCACAAACTGGGGCTAGTAAAAGTGAACAGGCTGTCCGAAAAAAAGGATTATCGTAGCAGCGGAAACGGATGTTCCGAAGATCCGGTTACCGTCAATTATATATTCAGCGAGGCTGAAAAGTGACATTAAAAAAAATATATTTATCGAAATCCCCAATTATGAGTATTGTTAATCAATCCGTAATCATCATGAGTACTATTAATGAGTATTGTTTATCTACCTATAATGACGATTAATAAATAATATTTTATTTAATATAGAACTCAAAGTCCATTAGAATTCATATAAGTGCTTTCCTTTAATAAGTTTATTTTACTTTTTAGGGATTCCAAATTTACTTTTTAGGGATTCCAAATAAATAAAAATCTCTTTATGATCGATATGCAGTAACAAAGCTAAATCAGATTCGCTCGTAAAAAATGTTTACACTTTAGCGCGCATTAAACGTGGGAATAAGTAAATTAACTATAAATCACCGGTAATCGTGTTTTTTTTTTTTTTTGTTTAATAAAATCGCAGCAAAAAGTCTCGATGGAATCTCTTACAAAACGACCAACACGGCTAATCAAAGTCGATCGGTCATTACTTTCCCAATCTTCGTTCCTATGCGCTCTAAAACACACGCATTATGCTCGATGCTCGTACGCTCCGCCCATCACCGTGCAAGCACGTGGAAAGGACTTTTCGAATTGCACCTGGGCTGCATTCAGTTTCTGTACGTCGGATTCGACTAACCAAATAGTGGGGAAGGTACCTCAATTTTACAGCTAATTACATTTTCAATTATTTCCTTAATTAAAAATATAATCATTCATAGCTTTTGTGAAACAATTGTTGCAAAAATTTGCATTGTGAATTGGATTGTGAAAGGCAATTCTTATTGCATGAAACTTGAACTTCGAGACGAACTGGCAAGATTATTACTATCTAAAAAAAGTCGAAAAATTTGGCAGTTATAAGCTTTCTTTATATGAATGAGCTTTTATAGTAGACTTTTACAGTATCTTTTACAGAGGTTTTACGGATTTTTAAACAATTGCCTTAATTAAAAATATAATCATTCATGGCCTTTGCGAAACAATTATTGCAAAAATTTGCATTGTGAGAGAATTTGGAATATGAGACACAACTCGTATTGCATAAACTTGCAAAATTATTATTATCTAAAAAAGTTGGAAAATTTTACAGTTAAAAGCTTCTTTTATTAATGAGCTTTTACAGTAGACTCTTAATATTTTTTATACAATTACACAATTATTATTATAAAGTTAGAAAATATTTTAGCTATAAAATTCTTATTAAACAGCCGTTTGTAAAAATCTCTTCCGATTGATAATGGTATTCAAAGCTTTATAGCTAGCATACCAGTTAGAGTATTATATTTATTTGTATACTATATTATTTTAATAATCAACTATGTACTTATCAACATGCGATATAATCGTAATTAAATATTCAATTTAAGTATTATTAATTATTTGGAAAAAGGTGTTGATCCAATTTACTTTTAATAAGCCCGGCCGTATAAGTCATGTTTTTGCGCGTGCACGTCAGTTCCTACACGTGTAATTTTGTACACGCGCTACCATTTGCGTATATACATTAAGCCCACGAGTTTTGTGCCGACGTATTATTCTCGCGTTAAAATCTCTAATGGTTAATTGCAGTCAACTTTTGAGATATCATCAAAACTCACTTGTGAAAATCTCAGCGGACGTTAGCCGTTCTACCTTGGCTGGACTCGCCCCAGTGAGTCGCTTGAGTATTTATGAAGTGGGCAATTATTTTTAATTAATGGCTAATTCGTTGTATATATTGCCGACCAGCCGTTAAATTCTACGTCTGGCTTGAGAGCGGTCAGTCAAAATTGGAAGCGGTAGTAGATTTTTATCGGGAGCTACGCTGTATAAATGAATTTTCAAGACGGCCGATGCTTCGACAAAAAGTTTTATCAGGCCTCGGGGTTTATTAAATTCGTCGTTTTCACCATAATTTTTCAGCTCGTTATGTTCTTAGATTAGATAATTACTTTTATTTAAACTTTAATACGCGCCACTATAAGGCAAAAGCTGATTTATTTTGCGTAAATTGAACTTTCAATGAATTTTACTTTCATTAACGGGAGATTCTATAAATACATGCATTATGCATTTGAAAATTGTTAACAATTGATTCTCGTTTGTAGGGCAGCAACAGAGAAATACTTTCAATTAAATTACATTGTTATACCATTGCATTCTAATTACACTTTCATGCTTTAGCCGGTACTGTTAGGTCCAGTTAAATTAATTGTCTTATCTAAATCATTTTACACGCTATTGTTCAGTTCTACGGTATGAGCTTATTATTATTGAATTTTTCACCACAATTATGTTATTTAGTCTTTAGTGAAATTTAATACCGCGCAATTGAACGCTAAACTCATGATTAGTTAATTTGTTTTATATGATAAAATGTGCGGCATATATTAAAAAAGTATATTAATTGAAGGTAAGGAAATTTATTTGTTTATTTAATAAAAAGTAAATTTTATATTGAATTTAATTTGCAAAATGTCAGTTCCTTGTTTTAGAAGACATTTCTAATGATTAATCCAATAAACCTTTTTCTGTTGACGAACAATGATAATTTAATTAATTTAAAATTATAATAACTTAAATTGGGTTATAAAAAATAAAAAATATGTAGCAAACTCATAGAACAAATTAGAAAAGAGTTAAATATATAGTTTACCCTAATAAGAGCAGGACTTTCTCCCAGTAAAAGAAAAACCTTTCTTGATTTATAATTAATTTTATCACCTACTTTCACATATTTTTTAATACATTTAAAAATTAAAAAGAACGTATTAATAAATAAATATAGTTTATAGACCATCAAAGCGGTTTGAAATTTGTTTGAAGTACAGTTGATACTGATCTTCAACAACATTTAAATTATGAAAAATTAGCTTAATGACAACTGATTCGGTGAATTTTTTTAACGTATTACTTTATTATCGCACAGTTTGAAATTTACATAACTTATTTTATGATGTTAAACAAATACAAATTGATAGCTTTATTATTAATAAGGTACCTTTGCGAAGTATGAAAATTCGATAAAATTTAAAAAATCACCCGTATTGTAATCACTTTTTATTATAAACACTGTAAAATGTTAAATAGTCCTGTCATTATTACAATATAATTAAAAATTAATTACTTTACAAGCATATTACACACTTTTATGACTAAAGTAAGAAAATGTACTTCTCCTTGGTAATAACCAACATTGAAGTTTCAGGTACTTATTATTTAGGAAATTTATGTACAATGCTAAAACAGTCAGTTGAATGGAATCGTTCTGACTAATTATAACTTACAATTGAATTACATATTACGTAGTGAAAATAAAAGAAAAATTTTGAGGTAACAATTATATTATTTGTAAAAACATCTATTATGCTTATCTTTTGATTAAAATAGACTTTTCACTTAGAAATTTCATACGAAGTTTATTATTAAAATTAAAATTGAAAGGATATTAATAAATAGAGCAAAAAGTATTTGAATTTTACTTTTATATATCAAAAGGAATACTTTATATACCCTAAAAATCGATATCTAAAATAATGAAAGAGTAAAATAAATCTTTATTCCAATTTTTTCGAAAAAATTTTATAGACATATTTCAGTGGCAAATGACCTTCGTTATAAAATGTCTTTCTATTTTAATGTAAAAGTGAATTCAAATACTTTTTCTATCTAACTACTGTTATCTACTTTGTGTGATGAATGTCTGGGATCTTCAATGATTTGTACATTTTTCACTTTTTTAGGTCTTCTCGTGTATGATTCCGTATAAGGTTTTTGATAGTTCTTGGAGTAACCGTTGTAATTTGCTCCAAATTCTTGGCCAGTGGCACTGGCTTGTTGCTGCGAGACTTGGGATTGCTGTGATGCATAATTACGTGGCGTTTGGGTTTCCTTATTAAAATCTGGATCTTGATGGCCGCGTTGACGCAAAGACGCTAAACTTTCAGTCAAGTGTTTTAAGTCCTCCACTGGATTTGACTGAGAAGCTGCAGTTGCTAAACCATCAGCCGAAGAGCCTCCAAAGTCGTATGGCGTGTTTTGAGTTGCCTTAGATACACTGCTAGCATATTGCGTTAGATACTGTCGCAGTAAAGCTTTGAGATTAATATTTGATTCTACTTTAGGCTGAATAGGAGGAGCACCATCTACTCGGAGAATAATAACTGGAATCAAAGAATTACCAGCTTGAACGAACGTTGGATGAGCATTCAGAATAGATGAAGGATTCTTTATATATTGCGAAATTGATGGATTATAATTCAGAAGATTCGTGTAATCGGTTCCGGTAGTTGCAGGTTGATACTCAGTTTTCGCAGCTTCGTACCCAGCTTGTGCAGCTTCATACTCAGTTATCGCTGGAGATCTCGAAGAAGCAAAGACTTTCATAAGATATTTCTGAACTTCTGGTGAGTATTTTGACAAAATTTGCTTGTTGATTTCACCATTCGATAGGAAGAAGGCGTCTCGTTCTCTGTAAGAATATTCAGGATTTGCATTATTGATCATGTAATGTGGAATAGGTTGATGATTGTAACTGCTGTATTGTTTTTGTAGATTAGTTTGCGGTCTGTAATTGTGCTTCATATTCTGTCGGTAAGCGTAGTAATTTTGTTGTGTTGATAGATTCTCGGTTTCATATTTGACCGGAGGCGGTGTCACTATTTGAGGTGAAGGAACAAACTTAGACTGATCTTTCGGTTGATTATTATTAGTATGATCCTGATCATTAGGAAACTGAACAGGCCTTTGTGAGTAAATATTACTTTGTGGGTTGGCATTGTAAGTGTTTGGATTAAATCCTTGTGAACTTTGATATTGCTGAGTTTGGACTGGGCGAGGTTGATAAACGGTTGAGTGGCTTGTGGCAGGATTAATTTTTGGTTGCTCTGAGTATTCACTATAAGAGTTTGAGTAGGATGCTGGTGGAGCTTCAGATATCCTTCCATCGGGATATTTCCAGACGATTTTGTGCTCATACTTTATCCCATTTTCGATTGTGTATTTTGGATAATTCGATAGCAATGAATCTTGATTGGACGTATCACTTAGAGGTGTATTAACTTTTAAATTGTGCGATACTTTTCTATCGTCAGAATACATTTCAGACGAATATTTATTGAAATAAACCGAAGGCATCGGTCTAGCATAATTTTTAACATTCACTGAATTGCCGTGGTTAGAACTTGCAACTGACTGACTATCGGGTCTACGAGACGTATAAGTTTCCAATAACTTATTATACACATTCGATCCAGGTGTGGCAAACGTCGAATAAGAGCTGTGGTAAGGCTTTGAAGGTTGATTACGATTTTGACCGAAATCTGAAGATTGAGTTTTATAAAGTTTCGTTCGTTGCCCAAATACTGGGTACGGTGGATATATTGGAGTAGGTTCACGGGGGTTTTGCAGTGGTAACGCATCTGGCAACGCGTCTCCTCCTGTTGATGTTTGGCCAGTTTCTTTATCATTAGTCTTTACCAGCTCAGTGACGGTTTGAGGAGGAATAGGAGTCACAGATTCTTCTATACTAACAGTAGCTCCAGTTTTATCCCCAGGAAAATAGTAATTATGATTGCCCGCAAAGAGGTCGTTCTGATTGTAACCATAACCTAGATTACTATCAACGGTTCTTTTTGACTTTTCGTCACCTTGTTCCGATAAGTTTGTTGAATTACTGTTCGTTCCATTGACAAAATCTAATAAAATTATTGGTGGGAGAAAGGAAAGTTGCTCGTTTTTCAATTCCTCGGCATCGTACACATCGTCTAAATCTATTTCATCTTCTAGCTGCTTTCTGTGATGATGAATATTACTGTCGCTATCCGATATCGATTCATCTTCATCTTTAGGCGGGGGTTCTATTTTCGGATCTGCCAATGCACGTGTTCCTAACAGCAACAATAAGCAGGCAACCTAAAAAAATTTAGATTCATTAATTTACAGTAAGTATAACTGAATATACACGTATATTAAAAATTGTGCAGTCAACAATATTCTATATATACTTTACTTGTAGATTTTAAGTTAACTTTAAGTTTATTTAGTTTTAGTTTTTTATATAAGCTTTCTTTTGTACTTAAGGACTCTTAGTCCGTTTAATTATTAAATAAATAAATAAATAAATAAATAAATATATTGTATTAATTAATATTTATAATATTTCCTTGTATATTAGGTAAAATAAATTTTACAAAATTATTTTGTACTATTTAAACATTTCGAAATAAATATTGAAAAATAATAATTTTTTTATTATTCAAAGCATTTCTTATTCATAATTCGACACTTCCTCTATCGAACGAGTAGAATCTACGTTCTGCGAAAGATTGTAATTTCCTGAAATAACAAGAGCTATTACAAAGCGGCAATCAAAACTCGATTGCGCTGTCTATAATAGGATTCTTACTTTCACTCTACTTCAGAGATCGACGTGCGTTCCCTTTTTATCCAATGCCTTATCGTAGCCGTTACGGTAGATTTGCGGGTTTAGCATTTTTTATTGATTTCACGCATCTGATCCGGATTTTCATGGCGTTTTTGTAAAAGCTTAATTGCTTAACTTCCGCTGTCTATTTATATAATAAGTGAACTACAAAGGCATCTACTCCGAGGATTCTTTTATAAAAATAGCTTGCAATTAATGATGGCAAATTGGTAATAAAATAAATATCCAGGAAGAAGATTCGTGGATATTACACAGTAAATTAAGGAGATGAGAGATCTTCATCATGCAAACTTCTTAGATATTTTATTTTTAATGAAAATAGTTGATGATGAACGAAGTTAATTTTAAGAAAACAAATGTACCTTTATTGGATATTATAGACTAATATAAGTAGAATAAAGGCAAGTATCTGTTCAACAAAATGTCCAGGATACTGGAGAAGGCTTTCGCTTGTCCCTACTTCTAAAGAAAAATGAAAGAAAGAAATGGTAGAGGGAGTTTTAGTTAGTGGAGATGGAAAGCCAGTGCGGCAAGAAATACAACAATCTCACTCAACTTCTTGCGGAATCTGTTTAGTCATGTCAAGTTCCAGAAAACCTTTATTTTTTCCAAGAAAAAATAATACTAGCAGTCATATTAAATTTATAAATTATTTATTTTTGTTTATCTAAGTTTGATCTTTAGTCAATTACTTAATTAAAGTATTTATAAAAGTAGTTATCTACGATCAATCTTGAATTATTATAACGAATGAAAGAGCAAATCAGAATTAATGAATGAATTATAGAATAAACTTTACATTTGACGAAAATGTTATCTTATAATTACATAAAAACGCTTTGCTCTATAAAGCATAATAATCATTACCGGTTCAATAAAAATTCGAATCAATTAATTTTATCTTGCACTACATTCTAAAAATCTTTCCTGCAGATATTTCCAGAAAATTGCAGACTGAAAGCATTTATAATCTTCAATGAATCAGCATCTCAAGCAAAAAGTAAAATTGCAAATCGTGGAGGTCAATTGTTTTCTGTACATCAAAAATTATCATTTGATCAAACAAAATTTATAACTTTTATAATCTTGCAGCTAAAACTCCGAAGCTTACCTAACAGTCCCATCAATTAGCAAAAAAATAGGAAGTTACAGAAGAAAAGTCACAAAACAACTTGCCAATAGCCATCGTATTCAGTGATATGTACCTGCATCGACGCAACATTTGGGACAGAACTTTCACTTGAATTCACGAGCTATGTAACAACTGGCTTCGGATGCGTTATACTCGAGAGAAAAGTTTTTTTTTTCTTACCTCAAGAGTAATCATTAATTTGTAAAATTTGTTTGCAGTGCAGAAGATACTAATTATTTTATTTTAAAATATTTAAAAAAATCCCCTCGAATGTTTCCCTTATATGCAAATATCGTTTATAGTACATATTAATAGTATACAATTTAACGCAAATCTTTCATTTTTTTTATTTGTCTTTGAATTTTCACTTTCTATCATACATTAGGATGCAGTAGATATTCACGATAATATATATTCAACTTCCACGCGTGTTCGCTTTCACTTTAAAAGTATTATCTCGAGATAGAGTTTCCCGGATAATTTACAGCCGAAATAAAACGAATAAACGCATCAAATTTAAATATTTTGACACTTTCCAGATTTTCGTCAAAAAGCTAAAGTGTTTAATTGAAACTCGCGAATCGGAAAATTAAATCGACGCACGTCCTCTCCGAACGTAATTATCCCTCACGGTCGGTGTAAAGCGCGTGCGCGTATCTGTGTCGCTCCTGGCCGGCGTAAATCTTTATCTTTTCCCATTCCGCGTGTTATACGTACACAGGCGCACGTGCACTTGGACGTACGTGCAAGAAACCGCGGCAAAATCTTGAACTTTCTCCACGCGTATAGTAATGGGTCGACGATTCCAGGAAGTAATCACGCGACGGGTATCAAAAAACAATATTCGCTTTTGGCAGTGTTAATGTATCATTAAATGCTGATTGCCAGTCAATTTTCTTTAGGAAATAAATTTAATTTTACAATGTCTATTCGTCACTTTAGTGGAATTGAGTTATTAAATCGACAGATTGTTACGAATCATTTGGATGCTCTGCGTACTTCCAGTGCTTCTTACGCACAGAAAATAAAAATATTAGAAACTTCAATTGAATGGCGGGAAATTCAAATTGCTTATCGACAATTAAATTAAGATTGTAATAGAAAACTTCTATAAGAAGTGCCCTTTTTTCTTAGTAATCTTGAATTGAAGATAATGGTCTTTTTTTTTTAAAGTAATTATTGCAATTAAATGCAGTCGATATATACACAATGTTTTAAATAGAATAGAATATACAGTAAATATAAATTAGACAATCTAATGTTTGTATAAATATAAAAACGTTTTTGAAATAAGCCAAATAATAGAAGTTATAAAAAGCGTAGAAATTTTGAAGTTGTAATAAAATATTGTACTAGTATTTTAGACAACTAAATCATAGACATAGCCATAGTAAGTCATAAAATATATTAAAAATCATAAAAAGATATAAGCAAAACCAACTATTCTCGATAAGTTTGATATAAAACAATTCAATGATCAAATAAAGTTCACGTGAATAAACTGTGAATTATTTATAATGCACTATATGTATAGGACATTACTGTCGTCTTTAAGCATAAATCGTGGTCAACAAAAGAAGCGAGGCGTTCAACCGATTATTATTTAACTTATTGATGATAAAATAAGATATCAGTAATAGGCCAGCTACTTTTGAGGGAAAAATTAAATAGTCCGACCCTGATTATTTAACCGATTTGGTTTGCTCGGGCAAACCGCGACTAATATCTGCGCCGATTACATTTTTTGTATATCGACCTAAAAAGAAGTACAACGCACCGGACACATCGAGAGTCCGGCGCGTGAACAAGTGCGCTGAACTCGAGCGCGCGTTCGATTTGGACCGCAATCTTCCCGTATACATAATTCAGCGAGCTTACCGAGCGTGAAAGGTGCTGCAGGCGCGAAGATGCGTCGCGTGCAGCCGACCGACGGCGGAAGCTCTATTTTTTCGTGAATCTTCGCGGCCAAGACCATGCCCGGCTTATTTCGAGATTCTCGAAAAGGATACGCTGAAATATGGGACTTGGTAGGAATTTTGGATTCTTTGTTTGTGGGTCAGCGCGCCGTGCACCGAGTGTAACGGTATACCGACTCGGCGTTTAATTGGTACCGAGGATCAACGAAAAAGTTTCAAATTAATTGGAAGAAAGTTATTGGTGCTACTTGGATTTTTTTTTTTATTTAGCACGAGACTTTTTTTTAAAGGAAGTTTGCATTGTCAAATGGAATTGGGAATAGAGCTTGAGAAAATTTGGTGAAATCAGGAAGAAGAAAAAATACTGAGCGTACAGAGTTTGCATATTGCTTCGCGAAACTTTCGAGGGAAATGTCTGAATTTAATATTTTTCGTGTCAACTGCAGACGTTACAACTGGTTCTAAAACAAATTAGTTATGGTGAAAGTATATTTTCACCAGGCAGTATCTTTTAGCTAATATTTTGCGAACAATTCAAAGCAAATATTGTTTAAGTTACGAATGAAGAAGGCATACAAATTTATTTTACTTAATATTTGGCTGTTGGTTTTTTAGTTAAAGTGCAAATTCTAAATCAATTACACTGATAAAATGAAAGAGTAAGGAAACACTTGGTATAGGATTCGCGTGTAACGTCTGCCACTCTTAATTCTGATTGGTTTACTTTTCAATCGATTTCAGCGACTTTTCACCCACTACACTTTTTTTACCTTTAAAGAGCAAATTGATTAAATTTTATTGCAGTGGTTTCACGCAGATGATTTTACAGAATAAAAATAATAAAGTAAACGCCAATACTTTTAATAAGGTGAAAGTTACGAATTTACGCAATAGGATATACCATTTTGAGATGTTTTACGTTTATGGATGTTTATTTTTATTGTCGCTATAAAAATATTATATAAACCTCTGCTTACACTTGAAACCCTTTTAAAAATATGCAAGTAACAAGTTTAAGATAAGGATGCTCATCCCACATTATGGTTACGAAAAAAGTGTTTGTAATTTGAAGTTTCAAAATTATAAAAAATACTCTCAAACACCTATAAAATGGTAGACTTCTAATTGATCCTACGCACGTTGCAACACAGAGACATAATAAAAGTGTTGTTTTTTTTCAAAACCACTTGACTCATTCCACATTCATGTAATACCAATCAACGCCTGTCAAGAGATTCAGATTAAGATAATCAGAAGCGAAATAAAGTAGAAGTTCGTTCAGACTTAATAAACAACTATTAATGTTGCGAAAATAATGATGTGCATTTTTTTTTAATATTTAGGACATAGTAAGCAATTTAAAAAATTATCCCTTCGACACTGCTAATTTAACAAATTTTGAATTTCTCTTTCAATTATTCCTTCAGCTTTTCCGAAAATGATTCACAAACCCACCAAGCAAAATCAAGCAAATACTACCCTATTTTTGTTAGTATGAAGATGGTATCAAAAATTTTAGAACAATGAATTGATGTGACTGAAAAAAAACAAGTTTTTAAAATGTTTAATCTCTTTTTTAGACATTTCTTTAAGGGTAGAGTACAGTGAAAAAAAAAATCTTTATTTTACAATCAATATTGAGAGAAATTGAAATATGTTTTTGTAATAAAAAGATAAAGAAAATACATTTTTTTCATATTTTTTAAATCAAATTTGACA
>JAWWEN010000001.1:12076371-12090620 GCA_035582955.1 Sycophila texana
GGTGGGGGACTTCTAATTCGCGGAAAAACCCTTCCCCTCAAGAACATTTGCGGCCTCTTAGAGAGAGTGCACTGTATATATAGTAAAAAATATAGAAAAAAGAAAAAATACGGATAAACAACTTAAGCATAGAAAATAAATTTAAAAAAATGAATTTGCACATTCGCAGATGCAAAGACACCCCAGTAAAAAAACTTATCCAATAAATCGTGAAAGAGAGATCGTGAGAGACACACACGTTGCAAGCAGCATAAACCATCGCAACACGGCGCATTTTCATTTTTTTGCGCACTCGATAACCTCCGCAGGCTAAATTCCTGCACGCGCTCCGATTGCTCCAAATTTCTTGCATCAGCGCACCTTTAAATATCCATCGAGCACATAGAATAAATTCATGCTATAACGGAAAGAGCGCGAGAGCCGACCAGACGGCGCCGAAAACTACACGCGTAAGTGCAACACTTGATCATCGCGTAAACAAGCGGCTCGCGCGTCGGCGAGTTAATCGGAGAAGCTACCGCAGCTACGGCGCAGTATGCAACGGCACGTGTAGCAGCTATAGTATACCCTACGAAAAGAAGGGAGCGGGGAGAGCTGCATCGGACGCGGCGAAAAAGAGCTCGCGACTCGCGCGTGCACCTCCACTAACGCGGACGCGGCGCTCATCGCGGAGCCCGTGCACGCGCCCGCGAGAATATGCAAATGGTCCCGCATTGTGCGAGGGACTCCTACCCCGCTTCGCCGGCTCTAGCGACCGGGAGCTACAAATTTATGCAGCGACGCGTTGCATAAGTGCCGACGCTGCGCTGGTAAACAGACGAAAGCGCACAATAGCCAGCGGGAGGAGATTCGCTGCGAGAATTCAAAAGTTCGATCGCCTCTTTATTTCATTTTTTTTTTGTAGGCCTCTTTTTTAGCGCGAATTAACACAGGAAATTAAGGGGGAATGCTGTTTACGAGGCGAACCGGTTAATCTGGCATTTGGGAGATCTCAAAAATGCCGCTTGGAGTAAATAAACGCAAAGGAGATTGCGATCAGCTGATATATTTGTCGATCTATGCGAAAGCATTTTTTATCAATAATTCAGTAAATTTTAGTTAATAGTACGATACTTCGGTCACGTACTAACAATTGTGTGATAATTCTTACACTGAAAAGGAATTTTATAAATTCAAAACAATTTAATTAACAAAATTCTGTATTCAGTATATATATTAACCATTAAATATTACTGAATTTCATGAAATCTTACTTAACATTCGACTAAAAATTACTAAATAGTTTTTTTTCATAAAATCTCTCAGTTTTATACCCTGCTCCAATTTACTGAACTCTTAGTAAAAATTATTAAAAAAAATAGTACATTATGCAACGGGGGCGGAAGCGGATTATTTACCTCGCTTCGCTCGGCCGAAAAACGTCTCGGGAGGCAAAAATTCGCTTACGCCCTAGTTTCGTATACTATTTTTCGCCATGAGAGCCGCAAAATCAAGTTGAACACGCGATTTTGAGGTTAGAATGGCGAAAAATAATTAATTTTATCTTTACCTGATACCAAGAAAAGGCCATCATCTTTCACGACACCTGCTATCCATGGAGCATCGTAGACTTTGCCGTTTTTTAAGATATTTTTTGGTGTATCATTTATAAAATAATTGTTGGTAGATTTTTCCAGAACTGGTGGGAAAGGAGCAATCGGAAAATAATACTTTTTCTAAACATAAATTATTATATCTTTAAAAAAATAAATAATAGCATAAATTCAAAACGTTTTTATGTGTTACAATGTAATTATTAAAATTTGCAAAAAATTTATGTTTGTTTAAAAATATTATTAAAATTATTCTAAACATTTGGAAAATTATTTTTAATACAAATGCACGGAGAAAAATCATGTAAAACTGGAAATTGCAGTGGTCAATTTTAACGTCCTCACAGACTGATAATAATGGAAAACTTAAAAATTTCTTGCAAAATCTACTATAGCTTCTTACAAAATTTACGATAACACTAACTAAATTTGTTGCTAATAGTTCTTATAAATTATACAAGAAACTATTGTATTTTTTGAAATAACGGTAATATTAAAATTGACAATTGCAATTTTGAATAGAGAATTGTTCTCCGTGTGTTAATAAAAAGTAAATACCCTTCTCATTGATTTTTCTATAATATTATTAAAAATTATACAGAAGCATTGATAAAATTGTATACACATTAATAAAATCTATAAATACAACTTACGGACAGATTTGTTGCATAATCGGTTATATTATCAACTGGAAGTCTTTTCAAACATTGAATCATGAGGCCTGAATCGTCTACAGGACATTTTAAAGCTTTTGCAAGAGATTTTGCTATGTCTGATGCATCTGCAGTAAATGCCCATGTAGAAAGGGTGGTTCCACTGAAGGATACTCCATTTCTAAATAATCCACGACTTAAAGGTGATAAATAATGGTAGTGCACACTGACACCACCTGCACTGACTCCCATCAAAGTTATCTTCTGAGGATTACCACCAAAACTTTCAATGTTTTGCGACACCCATTTCAAGGCCAATGCTTGATCTTTTAGTCCCATATTGCCGGGTACAATGGCGTCTCCAGTACTCAGGAAACCGAGTGGTCCTAATCTGTAATTGATGGATACGAAAATAACATCTCTGTCCATCAAGTATTTGGGTCCATGCTGAGAGCTTGCTCCAAACTGGAAACCGCCTCCGTGGATCCAAAATATCACTGAAAGCTGTCCCGTTTTGTTAGTGTTTGGGACATACACGTTTAAATACAAACAGTCTTCTACGCCTAATAAGTTTTCCACAGTTTCAAATTGTGCACATGCAGGTGGTAAGGTTAAAGCTTCTATATCCTTATTCCATGGTGTAACAGGAACTGGAGGCTGAAATTGTTGTAATTAAATTATTTATAGGTATATGGTAATAAGACGTTAGATGATATTGAAAATATAAATGATTAGAAATAATTAAAATTCAATGTCATTGAATTTATTGTAATATTTTACCTCGAATCGTAGTTCTCCGACTGGTGGTTGTGCGTAAGGTACACTTTCAAAAGCTGCATACTGGCGACCATCTTCGGACGTACCATAAAATCCTTTTATTCCTCCTAAAGGGGTTTTTACGGAAGGCGATTCAGGTCCCCAGTTTGTTGCAAATGAGATGGCCCATAGATAAATTAACAGAAAAAATTCAAAACTTCGTTTCATTTTCTTTTTCTATACGTATGCGGTCGTTCAACTCAAATTATTCGTGGTTGTTTGAAACTTAAAATTCAAGTGAGCCTTTCTTAAACAATTCAGTATTTATAAATACTGAATCTATAGATTATTATTATAATACGTAATCAGAAGACTGCCACATTAATATTATTTATCAGCCCCAAGCATTTAATATTTATACTCGGTAAAAAATATTTGCACAAATAGCAGTTGAATCATTTACTTAGACTGACAACTGTACTCTGATAACGCACAGAGGCGCGTTTCAACATCAATTTTCCTTTTGAGATAAGTCACTTTAATTTTTTTATTGCAACATCTCATCACTCATGGAAAGAATTCAAAATCACCCGTGACTTCACGGTAGCTTTATTTACGCGCGTGACGACTCCGCTGCCTAACGAGCTGTGTACACAGCAAGTGGCGCCTGCAAAAAAGTTTATCAACCAAAAAAACAATTTTTTTTTAGTTCTAAGAGCTGCAGGTCATCAAGCTTTGGATTTTTGCTTTGCGAATTTATGGTACACCCAGTTAAAACTTAAATATCATTTGAAGTTTGATACAAATATTAGAGTAAACCTTTGGAGAGGATGGTGATGCTTTGTAATGTCACTTAAATAAATGAAGAGTCTTCAATAAATTGAAGATATTTCAAAATAAATAAATTAATTTAACTTATTCTATACTGACTTTAACTTTATCTATACTGAGCCTCTACCAATAGTTAGATAAGTGAACAGTCACTAATTAAACTTCATGAGTAGGCTTTAGTTTAAATTTTGTTAACCTTAAGTCTTTTGACAGCTAATATTTAAAAATAACATGTGATCTTATGGGAAGACGCAATTGTTATATACCACTTACTAAAAAAAATGCACTTTATAAATTTTTTTTAAGTCTTTTTTTTTAAATAAATGAGCGTCTACAATTCAGTGAAATGTTCTTCCAACTATATCAAGTGTCATTGAAATTATCGCTTGATTAGTCAACCTTGAATAATTATTATGAAAATAAAAAAACTTTTCAATTATAAACAAGAAACCAAGTTTCTTGTTTATAATTGCGGATAATTGTCATTTGATAATTTCTCCAGATAGCATGTTTAATTTGCAAAAAACGCGCTCTATTAACATATTATTCATATTTACGAGTACTTGCAGTAATTGGACAAATTGCATCCGTGCATTGCGTGAGTATAATAAATCAGAATTCCTTTTTTTATCAAAAAGAAATTACTCAAAGATGTCTTAATTATTCAATCAATTATTATTTACAATAATATAACTTTCACTTTCGTGGAGTGCAAGTATATATCTTTTTTACGGTCAGTGTAATTGGAACAATAAAATTTAAGTGCATCTCTTTGCTTTGCTTCCTAACTGCACGCTATATACACGATTCATCACTAAGCCGACAATGGCTTCTTTAATACTATTTGTATATCAATTAAACAAATTGATTAAATAAATTCAGAATTGCGACTAAATAAACTAAAAAAAAAAATCGCAATTTATACATAACATTTATCATCAATCTATACGTATCAAACAACATCTGTGATATAACTTTTATTGTTATGAATTATTATTTATTTATAAAAAAAGTTAACTATATCACTAAAGTGCAATATTTTATTCTGGCTTTAAAAAGTAGTTGTAATTTTTATAACTTTCATTATTTGTATAAAATTTGTATTATAATTCAAAAACTATTTTATATATTTACATACAATATATTTATATACAAAGATATTAAATTTTTTGTAAATATACTGTAATATACAATAAAAAAAATACTATTATATTCCATTCATTCAAATCGTAGTATATAAATTAATTAAATTCACACTCTCATACCTGTTCGATGTGATAAGCGCAGAGACTATAATGGGAGGCGCGTGGTACCGGATAGATTTCCGTTACGCGTGAATCTCGAACGAAAGCGATAATGAATGCAACGACTGTCAGCGACTTTTGTAATCGCGCCGCAAGAATCGCTCCATATACCTGAGAAGATGCGCCGTGCGTGAAATCCTCCACAATTATCCGGGCGAGAGCGAAGCAATTACCCGCTTCATTAACATAGTAATAAGCCGGGGGCCGCTCTTCTTCCTCCTATAGTGACGCCTACCAATTAGGCACCCTCTGTCGGCTTTTTGTACCTTTTTGTACGCGATAAATAGGTGTCGCAAAATTATGGTAATTTTTGTTCACGGCGCTTCGTGTTTTCTGCAGTAATAAACATGCAACACAACATTTCCATGAAAAAAAAAAACAATAAACGAAGTATAATCAGGTGGTTAAACGAAAAATGAAACGTTTACGTATTTATCGCATGTGTGCGTGTTATAAAAAAAAATAAAAGTTACGAGTTCGATTGTTTATAGACTCGTTTCAATTTTTATGCTATTATCGATGTCAGTTATTAATGAAGTTTATGGTAAATGCATCGCACAACGTTGATACTCGATCGATTCGCGATGAATTTCTTGATTTAATATGTTGATTGCTGATACGGTGTTAAATAAAGATGCTAATTACACGCTTAAATACTTTCTAAAAATTTCACTACATCTCATTAATTTCGCTCGAAGACTCATCAATTCGCGGCGGTCGATTTTAAATCCGTCGTCGATTAACACGACATTACTTTCAATTTATTGACCCGTTAGTGCGTCACGCTCGCGCGTTACGTAAACTCGAAAAATTCGCAAGTGCAGCTTAGATCTGCCTTCGCGGTTTAGCATCGAGAAAAGCGGAGCAGCATCGGAAAATTTTCAAAAGTCATCGCCTTTTCCCGAGCCACTTGTTTCAAGGATGGCCGTATCGTAAAAGTGGCAAGAATTTTAATTCGGCGCAGTAAAATTTATATTTCCAGCGTCATTCAAACGACGCAGAGCACCGGAAGAAGCGGGCGAAAAAGCAATTTATTAAATTTGCATATAACAGTGAACGAGAAAAAAGTCAAGCGCAGCCGCGGCGAGTTTAATGCTTAATAAAAAAAAAAAATGCGCGCGAAAATATAAATCATTAATAAAAAACAAAGGCAGTGCGTAACTGAGCGTCACCGATAAATGCGCGATAAGCGCACTTTCTTTGCGCCGGACGCGGCTAAACGCGCAATCACCCGGAAGATGAACGAGGCGACTTAAACGGCGATCGGGAGAGGATAGCGACGTCCGCGATGAAAGTGAAAAATCGTAAAATTTAAATAAATCCCGGGGAATTCGCCGTTACCGTATATATATGTACCTTAGTGATCGTTTCGCGCCTATAACAATAATAATGTGAGGATCGATAATCAGGGTGCAAATTGAAATTATAGTTTATTTGACGTGGAACGTAATACAGTTTTAAAATTATAGTTTCCTCACGCTTTGGGTAACGATATCTCCCTGGAATTAGTGGCTTTCTAAGATTTGCAGATTTTACGATCGTCCTTTTTTTTTATTAACGAATATCTTTTCACCATTTGAGTACCGTGAAATGAGTTCACTCGCAAGTTAGGGATTAGAGTAAACATTGAGGCAAAGAATGCTCTTGCTAAAAAGTAATTTGTCACTTTTTCATCCAGGAACTGTTTGTTTAAAGGATCAATTTAAAATTTTTTATACAAATAATGAAGTTCAAATCGATATTCTAACGAAATTATTTGATATTACATTAAAAAGATGTAAATCGATGAAATTCCTCTTCAAAATTCAGCGGCGATAACTTAAAATTTCATTAACGGCAATGTGGGCGGGCGTGACCGTACACGCAATACATAACAATCAGTT
This sequence comes from Sycophila texana, assembly GCA_035582955.1. Taxonomy (NCBI): domain Eukaryota; kingdom Metazoa; phylum Arthropoda; class Insecta; order Hymenoptera; family Eurytomidae; genus Sycophila; species Sycophila texana. Next base: position 12,083,391 of record JAWWEN010000001.1, read on the forward strand.
ACTTCCTTTGCATAAATTGCTCTTTTTATTGCGCCTGAAAATCTACGCTCAGAGCGTAAAAGGAGATAATAAACAAAACATTTATAGATAGAGAAAAAAAAAAAGATCGAGACAAAAACAAAAAGTTGGATCTGCATCCGTGCGTTCGCGCGAGATCCTTCGCTCTTAGAGTAAACTTTCTTGCTGCTCACTTTGTTACTTTTTAAATGGACAATTTAAATAGTAAGTGTAGGAAGACGAGACTTTCGAACAATTATCCTGTTATGCAAATGTCTTAATGATTGCTTACAAATGCTTCTAATATTTAGTGAACTGTTATAGTGTCAGCAACAGTTGCTGTAACGACTCCAGGAAAATAACTGATTCCAGTGGTTAAAATGTGTAACTGTATACTTTTATTTCATTGCAATTGTTTTCGCAATTATTGACACATACAAAAAACTGTATATTTAAAGAAAAATTTCAGTTCGCGCTTAAATGACTCGAGTTAGCGAATAATTGAAGAAAGTGTCTATATATATATGCTTCGCTTCATAATATTTTCTTTCTATGTTTACTGCAATTTTCTGTTTGAAAGCGCGTGAACTTTATAACTTTAAACTTTGACATTTTTTTTTCCCTCTCGAGACAATAAATTTCGTGGCGTAAAGTCTGATTTGTTAGTCAAAATAACAGGCCATCAAACAATTCTCATCAAACGTTTTGCAGGAAAAAAAGTCCTTTCCATTATTCATCGCTATTTAGAGCTCGCGAAATGCGACGCAGCAAAATCTCGCAACAACGCCAATCCATTTTAACTTTCTCGAGATTCCGCCTTCACGATAAATACGAACTCTGTCAATGGGTGTGGAGGTAAGGTATTTTATATGAATGGTATATCCGCGTAGCGGCGTGAGTTGGTCCACCATGGGACGGAATTTAGTAGCAATTTAAAAGTTAAAACTTTCTCCGCACTTTGCTGCTTTGCATCACAAATCGATCATAAAAGCTTCGCTTTAGCAGGTGATTTTATAATCTGCCGCAAATGTATTAATAAAGCACAGCTTTTATCACAGTGGACATACGGAGAAAGGATTATTGGGCTAACGATTTTAAATTTTTTCCGATGATTTATTTGAAGGAAAATATATTTAAAAGTGTATGAATTTTTCTCACCGATCAGCTTGAAAAGAAAAAAAGATAAGAAAAAAATTGAATTCCGTTACACTTTCTTTTAGTTATCGTCTTGTAGCATCTAAAGTGATCGTGGCAATTTCCTAAATTCGTATTATTAACGTATGCATAAAATTTTCGCTTTTATGCAGAACTGCCAATAAATACACTGCTTTATGGTTATAGATCTGCTGGTCGGATATGAGATATATCTCAACATCTATAGCAGTTTACATTTTAGAATGGACAATTTTATTTCCTAGCTTTGATAGTTATTCGTAAAATTATATAAAATTCAATATAATTTTGTTCACAAAATCAAATCATTAGCTGCTACGTACCAAATGATCAAGTGACTAAATAATAATTATTTCACATTTATCAATTAAAATAAACTTAAAAAATTCACTTTTCGCAAATGGGCAAAATAATATGATTTCATTTTATACACAGAGTTATACAGAGTGAAATTATTAAATTTAGTATTTCTTTGATATTAAGTGGTACATATTTTATAAATTGAAATTGATATACGAGATACGTTAATAGAATTAAATAAATTGAATATTGTCTTCATTTCTTTGTGTAAAATCTGGCGTTGGAGCAATTTAAACTGACTGAAAAATCATTGATGTTTAATAAAAAAATTAAAATATATACAGCATAAAATTTTAGGAAATAATAAAAAGTAATAAAAAGTATTCATTGACAAATATAAGCGCAATTCTCCGCAATTTTCGTATAAAAATGATCAAATGAAATGTCCATCTAATTAACAGTTAACGTTGGAATATTAATGGAATATCATGATATGCAATTTAGTACGACTGTGGTAAAGTTGCTTCGTGAATTACTAAGATATAATTACTTTGACCAGTGGTCGAGGTACACATGCTATTCGCCCGTTCCTTGATGAAGAGTACGCGAGAAAGTAAAAGTGGTTGGAGCTACAGTCTAGACAATTTATATTGGAGCAGGGAACGCTTTTACTCGAAGAGAGCGAATCTCTCTTGAAAATATAAAGCAAGTCTTTCTCGTCTCGGATATATTCGCGCGCAGTAAGTCACTTGCAATGAAACTCATTCAATTAAAATTATGACTGCTGCGCTGTGGAAAAGTACAAAATTTGATTTACATTCGGCTAATTACAAATTTTTTTAACCTTCTAACTTTTCACCATCGGTTTGATAATGAAAATTTCTCACTTTAAATAATCATCAACAATCAGGAGTATATATAGTTTATAATTCTTATTATTAAAATTTGTTTTAAAAAAATAAATCGCATTTCCTCTTTTTCATCGGGAATCTGTTTTTACATCCGCTACGGATTTTATATATACGCACAAAAAATACTCGCGACTAACTCGTTCTTATCTTGAGCTTTCATTTGTTATCCTCTCCGTTATACGCAGCAAAAGTAAACTCGCGTTTTCCCTCTTTTTTTTATGGACACGCTGAAATAGTGGAAGTCCAGAGCCATCCCTTTCCACAGAGCGCAGAGAGCACGCGCAAGTTGAAAATGACGTCTAATTAAAGAGGGAAGGAGATACGGTTAATGAATGCCCGTCAGACCCCGGCTAGAGCGGTGGCTCCTCGACGCATTAATCAAAGGTCGTAATTAAAAAAGAGAAGCAGCCAATTCATTAATCAAAGAAGCGAGGAAATAAAATCATGCCCAGTATGCGCTCGAATTAAATAATGATCTTTGCGTTCGTTTATTTAAGCACTGGATGTGTGTCAATTGGTGTTAAAGTAGCCCCGCTTGAATACCAAGAAATTCTTTTTGTTCCGCGGTTGTACTATTGATTGCGCAGTCAATTGAATCATGGTTCCAACGCTTTAAAGAATTTTTTTTCAATTTCTGTATTTAATACAATTCTGTACGACTGTGAATAATAATTGAAATAATTCCCTAATACAGGTATAATAATTTAACAATACTATTTTTAATACTGGTCAAGGAGTATAGTTACAATTTGGTATTTGAAATTGTTTGAAAATAAATGTGGGTAATAATTACAATTATTTCATTTATTTATATTTTATTTTTAAATGATTGTTTTATTCATGTAACAACATTCATTATAATTTAAAAAATCAACATTATAAAATTCATTACATTATTTAACTGAGGTGCTACATATTCATTTTCAATAAAACAATAAAAATCTTACATAGTATTTGGATATACGACATATTTTCAGCCTAGAATAAAACATATTTAATTTTGATATTAGTATTTTATTTAAATTAAGCAATCCTATGCCTCAGCTTCACAATAATTTATGTATACTTTTATAATTAAATCACAATAACGTTAACTTATTTCATTAATTTAGCCTCGAACGTTGGCTGAAGACCATTTCTTTCTACTTTAACTCTTCGTTTTCTGCTTCGTACCGAAATTAACATCCTCTAAATTTGTTTGTGGCGTTGGTCGGTAAGTAGAGTAAGGGTAATTGTTACGTTGAGAGGCTTCCGAAGTTGATTGATAATTAATAATGCTCGATTGACTTCTCGAGTTACCATCCGAAGAGTCGTAATCACCGTAATCCTGTGATGACTGCTGATCATTGTTACTCTTAGTCGGAGGGATGTAAATCCCTGGCGATTGCTGCAGGGTTACGCTGGTTGCCGGTTTTTGGACGTAAAGCTGCTTATTTCCCCCCAGCGGCTGAGTTTGCACCAATTGGCTCGGATTGTACTCACCAGGATTAACGCGACTGAGTATCGTTGGATTGACAACGTAGCTTAGTCCAGTTTTGGCAATAGCAGTGGGAACTGTATTTACCTGCTGAGCCGCTGCTGCTTGCTGAATTTGAGCAAGATTCGCTTGCTGAGCAGCATTTTGAGCCAAGAGCCTAGCCAGAGCTTGCCTCATCAGTTGCTCCAGCTGCTGGATTTTTATGTATCCACTGGGTCCAGAATCAAGGGGTGGTTGATGACCTGAAATCCTAACGAGTCTGTAAGATGGTTTGTGAGATACGCCAGCTCCGCTTTGAGTCTCGGAGTCTTCGATTTGATTGTAATGACTTGGAGTACGATGGGTACTTGATTCACCATCTAGATCCTTTGCGTTCGAGATGATGTAGTTGTTGCCGTCGACATAATGGTTGTCGACAACGTCGCGGTCAGAGTTCCTCAACCTGTTCTTACTGTTGGTTTTCTTACTCTTTTCTCTGCGCTTATCATCCTCGTCATCATCATCATCATCGTCGTGTTTGTGTTTGGAAGGAGCACCTGGATATCCTGGAGGCGGAGGAGGATAAGGTGGTTGGTTGTAGTAACCAGGATAGTAATAAGGAGGCTGATAATAGTAACTAGGATAACCGCCCGTTCCTGGATATGGTGCTGATCCTAATCCTGGAGGAGTCGCACCTATACCAGGAGAAGCTGAACCATAAGGAGAACCATATAAATTCAAGAGACCGTAAGGGGTTGAACCGTATGATGAATACGAAGACTGATAAAGTGGTGAGGTAGCCAAAGAATTTTGAACAGTTGTAGGTTTTGAATACTGATCATACGCAGAGTAATACGGATTTTGGCTATAACTCGCCGAGTAGGAATCACGGGAATCGATCTTAGGAGCATAGAGTTCAGGAGTAAGTTGAGCCACTGCTTGCGACTGCTGCTGCTGCTCCAGCCCTCGTTTCATCAACTTCGGATTGTACGGATAGTCTGGATGAATTGGTAAAAAAGGTTCGTCGTTAGGATTTGTACCTTTCTGGAGGCGCTGGGCGCAGATCACCATTGGTGAAAGTAACAAAATCTGTAAAACAACAAGGTGGCTATATTAACTGTTATCTAATAAATATTTATTAAATTAAACATAGAAAAAAATATTAATGAAATAGTTAATGAAGAACTAAATTAGAATTAAAAAAAAAAAAAAAAAATCAATCATGTCTTCAAATTGTGTTAATAAAGTGTTTAATAGTGCAAGTCACTGCAATGGCTATAATAATAATTCTAAGCGAACTAATAAAACATATACTAACGAGGATCTTCATCGTAATTCGTTTTTGATTCGGTGCACTTCAAGCGAACAATAAATTTAATAAATCGGTGACATTGAATTAGATCTCCCTTGGGTTCACACGAAATGCACTCGCGACTACAATTTTCGAACCTCGCAACTCAACGGTTCGACGGTCAGTGATAGACCAACCGACACTGAATTTCTCCTTTATATCTAGCCGGCTGAAAAATCGTTCGGAACTAGTTTAACTTTTCTCTCTACTTCTACTGCGGACCACTACACACGCGTGAGCGTACGTGAGTGCGCGCTTTGGCTTATTCGAGGTAATGAAAATGGAAACACATCTACAGAAATACCGGTGTATCTCGTCGTGCTCAAGTCGTTAAGGATAAATTGCGCTCTCGGGCCTAAGCGAGAGTATTTCCCCTCTTTTTCAGAAAATAAATATAGATATATATATTTTTACGGGCTCACCAGCCAATGGCGGCATTCAGCGAGGAATTAACAATTATGAATAAGTGAGATGATGTTTTAAAATAACCCAGGAGTCATTCAACGTATTTTTTATATATTTTTCGTAAATGATTAAAAAAAAAAATTATATTTAAAAGTTTAAACAATCAGAATTAATGAATGTAAACATGATTCTGTTTTGTTTCTCACGTTTTTAACAAATGTAGGTCATACGAACGTACTTGGCTTTGCTATTGCACAAAATTGTTTCTTTTGCAAAAGCCACGTTATCGACTTTTCGCTGCAAAATAGTATAGCAGCACGATGAAAAACAGAAATTTCGTTGAATATAAGTTTCACCAAAAGCGCATTTCAGAAAATCTTTTTCTTTGGATTAATAAATTTTGTAAATTTTCTTCTAATTGCAGACTTTCTAACGTGCGAAAAAAACGCCTTGGCGTTTCCACACAAAATTATCGTAGAATTTACTGCTCCTCAGAGTCTTGAATCTTTTTTATTGTACATAAAATCGATTAGTGCTTTCAACGAACGCACACATGATATTTCAATTTGCAGGCTACGTAAAATTAATTTAAATAAACTCAAAGTAATAATTCAAGTTTAAAAATCCTACATCTTTGCTTTTCGCTCGCCGAGCTCAAACAATAACAATGACGCAACGCTTTTATGCCGTCGATATATTTTTCGCGAAAGCCCAATAACAACGACCTCCTGAAACTCGCCGTTGCCTTGTTAAAAAATTTAAAAAAAAAAAATAAAATAAAAAAATAAATTGAAAAACCGGGAAATTCCCACGGTATAAAGCAACAATGAAGGAAATAATTTCTCGATTTCCTTCCTTTCGCAAGGTGGAATCGATATTGCAAGGTGCTTGTGCGTGCGTTCAAACCGCAGGGAGAGAGATAAGCCCCCCTGCGTGTATTGTATTTCTCTCGTCTCCCATAAAAGTCCCCTACCCATTCCCATAGGATACGAAGACAATTCGCGGCAGTGGCACGCGATCGAAATCACTTTCCCGCTTCCTTTTTCCTCGACAAAACTGCCGCGTGATGTTCGAAAGCGGCCGATCGAGGCGGCCTCCTCGGAACGGTTTCGCTCTTGATTCAACTTCTTTATTTTTTTTTCTACCCGCGCAAAGGAGAAGGACAAAAAAAAACAAGCTATCTCCGTATCTGGGTGACACCGGGCGCTCGAGTTGCAGCCCAGGGAGGAGTAGCCGGAGTCGCAGTGGCCGGCTTTTACTTTCACTTGCAGTCCATCTTAAAAGAAAGAGAGCGAAAGAGATGGAGGAGGGAGAACGACGGGCGTCTTTGACCGCTCTGGATGGACGCACCTTTTTTTCGAACGCGAGAGAATGTCGCTCGCGCTGCTTTGTTGCCGGCGGCGTATTATATGCCGGCATTACGATATACTCTCGTTGGAATGTGTATATATTTATTTTTATTTATTTATTTATTTAATAATTTCTACGTACTAAAAAGTCCTTGTACAAAAAAACTAATATAATCTTAAGGGGGGTTTATACCTAAAAATTTTTTTTTGAAAAAAAAATTTGAAAATTAAAAATTATAATAAAATTGATATTTTCTATTAAATATTCTAGAAATATGTTATATTCCT
>JAWWEN010000001.1:12090720-12106086 GCA_035582955.1 Sycophila texana
TACGCCAAAGCAAAATTTTTGAAACTATCATAATTTAGGCTACGATGAGTCTAAACATTTCTATCTGGGCTCATTTTATCAGGAATATAACATATTTCTAGAATATTTAATAGAAAATATCAATTTTATTATAATTTTTAATTTTCAAATTTTTTTTCAAAAAAATTTTTTAGGTATAAACCCCCCTAAACTATAACTTAAAAACTACAAGTGAATGATCTAAGAGAACTCTTAATCTGTCCTATATATGTATAAACAGATAAAAATAATGATTCAAGAGAACATCGTCATGTATTTGACAGTCAATTTTCTCATGTCGTTCGTTACAAATAAATATTTCTTACAGTAAAATGTGAGGAATATTCTATTAGGGCAATCTGTACTTGCGAGTATATTCGGAGAAGGACCGACAGTCTATACAATCGCTTACTTACAGCAAATAATCCATTTCTTAATTGTTAATTCGATAGATTCTTAATTCTTAATTGGTGGAATTTAAAGTCTCATTCATTAACTATTAAGTCAGCGACTTTGTTATGAAGAATTCTTTTCATCTGTGTAAGCTGTGTGTATGTGTATTAGGCTCCGTGGGGAATATTTTAGTAGACGGTAATTGTATTTACTAGAGTTTGTATCTTCAAACGTGCGTTAATTTTGTACGACTGGAGAATTCAGGTGAACTCCAAAAGCTCGAGCTTTTGTCCGTTTCTAAATTTTTTTGTTCCGTTTTAAAAGAAGGAGCTTCTCGTTAGAAAATGAAAGAAAGAATAAATAATTATATCTCGGAGATCAAAAATTGGAGTAGATGTGTTATTGGTAGGATAGCAATTTATTTTAGATTAAAATGTTTTTAATTATATGAATTTGATTAAAAATGTCGATCAATTGTTCTGCAACAAATGTGTACGTATTTTAAGGAGTGAAGTCAGTCAACGCGGTTGAAAAAAATCAGTTGTCAATTAGCAGTTGCCATTAATCGTCGCTATAATTGTTAAAAGGTAAAAATGGCAAATTCTAATAAAATTGTGTTCTTTATTCTTGATTTTGTCGGAATCAAGATGAGTTTTACAGGAGTGGATTGATATCCTACGATTCAATTTCAATCAAATTTTTAGTATCTGATTTGATGAAGGAATGCACTTAACCATCTGATTATTTGGTTTATGTATTAGCTAGCAGTATGGTTGTAGTAAGTTCAGTGTTATTTAATCATCAAGATTAAACTGTTAAATATCAGATATCAACTTATCGGTAGTTTAAACATGTGTGAGGTAGTTGAAAACGATACAGTGTTCTCTGATTGAGTATACCAGCAAAGTTCATTCGCGTGCTTAACTTTTTGATGTACCCCTTTGATAAACTTCAAATAAATATCTATTACTATATTGATACTCGGTAAAAGAAGGTTGTGTACGTGTGATCTAATTTTTGAGGCTCGAAAAAGAAATTTTTAAGAAAGTAAAAGCTCGGAATAATCAGAAAATTTCTTCACCTAATTACCATCATCATAATAATTTCATTAATCTATTTAAGGAAAAGTAAACTTCTTGGATAATTCAAGTTGAAATATATAATTAATAATTGAAATTGAAATAACCTTCCATCAAAAAGTTTTAAATATTGGCACCATTTAACCGGTTTTATTCACTAAACAATCAAATTGCCTCATAACATCCTGTCATCGTTTTTCTTTTTATATTTAACAGAGGATGTCGAATAAAATGGAGCGTGGTACGAGCATTCGAAAATAAAAAGGCAGAGAATACGTTCATTAAATTTAGAACACCTATTTTCTATGCAACCGCTAGCTAAAAGCCATTTTTGCTCAATAAACAATTTATATTTTTCGCGACCAAAAGTGCTCTCATTTTTCGAAAGATAAAAGAAATAATTGATGCAATTTTCTCGTTAAAAATAAACGTATACCCCTGGAATTTAAAATTGAAACAAGCCATTTGTGGTTTTAAGTAATAAGAACTGATCTGCCGCCAAGTATATAGAAAATAATCTGCAGTAAATCAGCGAGATAATAAAATGAGTTCATTTCGAAAAATATTATGCCCCAACAATTTATGCAGGATAATAAATTTCGAAGAAAATCAGTTTCGACAGCTGACGTTTTTCGTAATTGAATGAAGAACTTCGTTAAATCATCAACTGCATCATGTTTCCCCTGGCCTTTCTACGTTAAACCAATAATTGTAAATTGCAGTGATTAAATTCATTAACAAAGAAAAATTTGAAATAAAAAGTCAGAAGCAAAGCGCACGGATGGTGCTTCATTCGATGGAACTCGTAAAGCTGTTTCTCCGCTGGAAAAAAGCAACAACAAAAAAAGTCCAAAGAAATTTTGCCTGTAAGCTCGCAGAGACTAGAGAGCAAAGCCTTTTTGCAAGAGCAAAAAGCAATCACTCTCACGCCCTTTTTCCAGCTATTAATAGAACAGGTTCGCACTAAGAGTAAGAGCCGATGTATTTTCCCTCGTTGCCCATGACCATTAATACACGGGCGATGCACGTGGATACATACACAACTCTCCGGACCTACACACATATGCATATGTGAAAGTATGAACCTGATACGGGTACAGACAAACGAGTCTGATACTGGAAACATGCAGGCATCTGAAACCAATCAGTATAGTGCAAGCTCAGTGAAACAAAATTTCTCGAAGTCATAAATGTCAGATGGCCAGGTAGACAGTGGTCAATTTCTTTTAAAATAACTATTGTATTTTCCTTTCATTGTCAAGAAATTTTGGAATCCACAGATTTTTTAGTGATTCTCTTTAATTTATTTATTTACTTATCTATATAAATATTTCTACGGACTATATAGTTCTTAAGTACAAAGTTGAAAAAACTTAAAGATAGTCTTAAACTAAATAATATAATCTTAAAACTACAATCTTAAAACATACACCTAAACTACATGTAAACCATCGTAAAGAATTTTTGAACGGCTAAATATTATTTTAAAATATTATTTCAAATTAGAAAGTGTCAAAATAATTAATTTAAGAATTTAAAATATAATTCATCGTTCTCCACGCCATGCTTCTAAGGATATAAACAAAATGTTTTTTGTAAAAATGATGTATGTTGCAGAAAAGAGCTATTCACCGCAAAAATTTTCAGAAATTTATCAAAATTTAAAAACAAAAAAAAAATTGGAAGCAGCACGAGCTAAGCTCTCGTGGCGAGTGGGTCGATTTATCTATTTTTGCCGGCTGAATCGCGTGCAAGTCCGATGAAAATCGCTCTCTCTCTCTCCCGCAAAGTCGCCGCGGGTGCAACGTATAATTCATATCTGAAGCACATACGCGTATATGTTCGTGCGTGAACCTGCTGAGGCTCTAGGCGAACGCCGTTCCGTCGTGAAAATTAGGTCAGATGCGTGAGCATGCACTCCTTCTTTTGCAACAAAGTTTACCGTAAAATTGATGGAAAATTCAGTTTAACGAGCGCCGTCTTTGAAAATGCTTTCGAAAACGTTTTCATTGATAAATAAACAAAAACAAAATTCTTAGACTGACAGATACAGAAGTAAGGAGAAAATTTAATTTTAAATGCACATCTGTGCAGTTTCAAGAGATCCTTGTGGATATATAAAATACGAAAAAAATCATAGTTTCTAATATCCGCCAATTTATAGAACCAATTAATTATATATTTTTTAAATCTACGTATTGAAACTATCATCACGGATCGTAGAAGGTAATTGAAGAAAAATACTTGACTATTTGATACATCTGATTTAATTGATATTTGCTTACTTTGACATTTATAATTATTAAGTGTCGGCTACAATTAAGTATTATAAAATTATAAATATATGTTAGGTTGTACTTCTAATTCCGACGATGAAAAGCTAGAGAAGTAAAACCTTTCTTCAGTCTACTACTATTATTTTTGTGAAAACGGGAAGGCATTGACCTTACGTATCCAGTTATGAGTCTGGTAAAAGAGATCGCAGACAAGGGTAGTAAACATAATGAAAGGGCAAGTCGTCCGGAATAACCAGTTTATATTTTCTACCGCAATTAGACGTGCTTGCGCTTGTGTACGTTCATGACTGGAATAATTAGAAAATCCAAGATATTTTTTTATCACTTTCCGCTTTCTTCAATTACAATGCGAGATCTTTCGTATAAGACAATCATTGTTTTTCTCGTTGTAGGTTATTTATATTATAAAAAAATGGTTGCTTTTTATTTTAATAAAAACATTTTGGAAGTACTTTTTTTTAAATTAAAATTAAACAGTAATGGATAAGGTTTAAGGAATTAGTCAGATAAAGAAAATCATTTTTAATCAACATCGTTTTATTATAAAAAATTTGTAATCTAGAGAAAAAACAGATCACTTATCACTGGCATAAAAATATTTTATAAAAATTCAATTCCTTACTATAAATAAATATACAAACATTTAAATATTCTTATACATAAAAAATGACGCGCTATAGATTTCAGTCTTCACAGTGTTCAAAATAGAGAATTAAAAGTTAAAGCTTAATTATCGTATGCACCTTTGTTCAAGGCCTTACATGCAATAACGAAATACATCTTCGAGTAATGTGCAAACGCACTGGACATACACTCGCCTCGAATTGAAACTCGAAGAACAATTTAAAAATTTTCATGCGACATTGCAAATATTTGAATTGTTCTTCGAGTTTCAATTCGAGGCGAGTGTACATTTATAACTACGTGATAACAATAAACTTTACAACATGCATAACAATCGACTAAAATCGATCGGTGCTGGAACACAGGGTGACTCAGTATTTTTTCTAATTTTTTCCCATAGGTACAGAATAAGAAATCGTGTCGTAACTTGAACTACTGGGACTGTCGTCATTTTCTATGTAAGGGGACGACGTCGATCTATCCCCGTGATATCTGAGATACCGTGGAGAAGAATTAGAGTAAGAGCTACTCGAATCGGGTCCACTTTCGTATGAACTTGAAGCTGCACTTGGTGGCGTATAACTTTCTACTGAATTTGACAAACTTGATGAGACAGAGTTTGATGGATTTTTGTACGACGAATAAGAGTCGGACGATGGACTGCTGCTGCCGGATCCGTAGTTCATGGCTGGATCGGAAAAGCTCACCGAAGACATTTTTATACTGCTATCGATATTTTTTATGGAATCGTACGACGGACTTATGCCCGATGATCCATAACTACTTCCAGGACGAGAATAACTGGAAACACTTGAAGAAGCATAGCCTCCACTAGAATTGGGACTGTCAGAACTTTGTGAATTGTAATTTAAATTAGAAACATACTGAGAGCTAGTTGGCACGCCATAATTCGTAGATGGGATGGAATAAGGGGCTGCTGGAGTACCGTAGCTGGTTATGGGCTGACGTGAAGATCCTGACGAATCCGAAGGTGCCGAATAACTGGAGCTGCCAGAATTAGAATAACTTGGAGCTGCTGCATAATTTCCGCTTATCGGACTCGAACTCGATGAACTTCCATAATTGGCAAAACTACTTAGTTTTAAAGGTGTTCCAGAATACGTACTTGTGTCTGAAGAACTTGGGTTGTATTTTGCATAATTTGCTGCAAATGAATTCGAAGGAGATGCAGAGTAAGTAGAGGGTGCGGCAGATAATTGATAACTAGGAGATGATGAACCGCTGGAAGTAGATGGAACCGAGATTGTGTACTCTGATGTAGATGGTGAACTACTTAATGTTTGACCACCAAGACTATATGTCGATGATGAGCCACTTTGAAGTGGATTTGCTGCAGTTATAAGGTAACTTCCAGAAACTGTATGAGACGAAGTGTCTCGGGACACTGGTGAAGATGACAACGATGATGGAATGGCATAACTAACTCCGTTATTGGCCAAGCTTCTCAAAGTTGCTGGAGCTAAGCCATGCCTTTGAAGACTGGATCCCAACTGGTACCCACCAGATGAAGATGATCCCAACTGGTACCCACCAGATGATGATCCTAACTGGTACCCACCAGATGATGGTGATCCCAATTGGTACCCACCAGATGATGATGATCCTAACTGGTACCCACCAGATGATGGTGATCCCAATTGGTATCCACCAGATGATGATCCCAAAATTAATGGTGTTGCTATCCTAGACGAGCCTACTGGGTGAGCAGTTGCATAGACCGGTGTATACTGTTGTCTAGGCTGTTCTACATTTTGTGATGTAAATGTTACAGGACCAGTCTTTTCAGAATTAAATAATCCAATTGAAGGAGAGGCATACGAAGCTTGAACGTTTCCTTGTCCTCCAAGTAAACTAGCTAAATTTAGAGTAGGAGCAGAAGCAGCATAGTCTGCGTTTTGATAACCAAGACTTAATCCACCGTAGTTTAAACCATTCAAACCAGGGGATCCTACAAGTGAGTAAGGAGATGACGATTGCATCCCAAATGAACCGCTTAATAAATTGCCGCTTCCGTAACCTCCGTAAGAGCCAAAGTTTGGTAAACCAGAGGAAAAAGGCCCAGTCACGTGGCCTGCTGGCTGGAAACTGCCCATAGATGGAGCTCCAAAGGAAAGATTTAGTGGGTAATCTCCAATACCACGCTTGCTTTTTGTATCCTTGTAATTCCGTTGAGGTACATTCTGTCGATTGTGAGTCTGCTGTTCCTTACAGAACACAGATGACAGAGTCACCACAAGTCCAAGAAGAATCTGAAAAAATGAAAAACTTAACAACAGTATTCATAGAAAATTATTCAATAATTAACAAAAATAAATCTTTTAAATTTAATAATGTGCGAACTTTCGTTTTAAAAAAATCGATAAATAATTGCTTGAGCAATTTAAAAACAAAATAACTCATTAAGTAAGATAAGCATATAATGCGTTAGGTGCGTATGTACTTTAAAATATTTGAAGCAATGATTTTAAAATAAAAAACTTACAAGAGTTTTCATTTTTCATTAACGGCAGCTTATGTGTATTTGACGATTCTATCTCTCCTGCAAGTAGCTACTGAATGAGATAAGCTGGTGTGGTCTCTCTGGTGCCATTGCTGACCAGAAGAGACCTTTTATATTGCAATCCCCTCTCTCAGTGCAGCTAACACTTGCACCCACCTTGATCTTGCTCCGCGGAGAAACGAAAGGTCTAGGTGAAGGTAAGCCAGTCTATACGTACCCCGGCGAATGCATGCGCTCCACTTGAACTACGCTACCCGCTTATTTGCTATTTGAGTAGAGTGAATAATAAATCTATTGCAGCATTAACATGCTAACTGAATATAATGGAAAGTCGATGAAAGAAATGATAGGAGTTTTTTTGTCACAAATAATTTTAGTAGTAAGTTTTATTGTTGGTTATTCCGCTACATTGATTTTACAACTTTGTTTCATAACTCCGTTTGTTGCATGCATTTAATTTAAAAAAAAAACTAGAAAATGAAGAGAAAAGTCTTTTTATTAAAATTGAAATTTATTTCAATTTTTACTTAATAATGCGTGATTTTATTACCCTTTTATTAAATAAATTTAACAAATATATATCACAGTGTATTAGTAGTACATTAAAAAAAATAAACGCAAAAGATATAAAACAATCCTAAATTTTTTTATGTAGATAGATTAATGATCACATAAAATTCGATATTTTATATAGAAATGATTGGTTTCAATAATAGTAAAATATTATAATTGAAAGAATTAATCGTTTCTTGTTTAACATTTTACCAAATCAAGCTATCGTCTAAAAAGAAACTAATTCAAATGTAAATAAAGCAACTCATTCCTAAATACAACAAACAAGATAGGGCAACTTCTACAGCAGACAAAATAAGATTTCACGATCAAGGCTTATATGGCTTGGATGAATAAACGAGTAGTTGACTATCCAGTATAACCGCATGTCTAGTAAAAGTTCATCAGATCCGACGTATAAAAATCGAAAACGGATTGCTCACCTCGTTGCTCCCACAACAGAGTGAAAATACCAAATACATTATACATTAAAAAGAACTTTTGAACAATTTAATATATAATAAATATTTTTATTCATTTAGCACTACATAAAGCTTCGATTATGTAATTGCAACATTGCATAAAAATATCTTTACATAGTTAGGTAATTCACATAATTTTATAACATTATTATTTGAAATGATCTATTTAAATCTTTTCACAAAAATGATTAATCAGCCGGAAATTAAAATTTAATTAGCATTTCAAATACTTTCTTGACACATCTATTGTTAGCAATGATTAGACATTAAATAGTTGTATGATTATTTTATTCTATTGTTAACTTTTGTGTCTTTCTTTTAAATCTGTATAGTAACTCAGCCTCAGAAATCTACTATTTCTAAAGACTACTCCTTCTATTGATAGGTCTTTTTTTTCGAGAAAGTTTAAGGAAACCTTGGAGTATGCTATTAATAACTGTTTAAATGAAAAGAAATTGTAAGAGTCCATTAAAGGATTGCCTCTGTGACGAAAAAAAATGAGCGTTTCTACAGTAAGTATATGTACACGCAAGGTGCAATTTGACACATTCTTTCACCGGATTTGCGCCGTCGCATTACGTATGCCTCGCGATTGCTTGGATAAAAGTCGGCACTTGACAATCGTGGGTAGAATCGACAAATGCCTATCGAGGTCAGGATCGAGAGCTCTCTTTGATTTAAGGTCAATATATTCCTACACTTATTGTCCTTGAATGCTCTTCTGCGCGAGTGAGAGTTTTCTCATCGGGACTTGTGCCGGAAGTACCGCCGTATCATTTTCTCACATGCACTGTATATAGCGTGCTACCACTTTCCATCCGTATTATAATGCTTCGGTGTCTTCTCTATTAGGTTTTGCGAACAGTTATTTCATGCTCTGTAATACTAATTTCATCGGACTTTCGTGACTCCCAATTCATGACGGCTAGAATCGTCTGTCGTAATCTACTTTACCTTGCAGTAACAAACATAATTTTTTACCGTTAGCTTATTGAAAATCTAAATAAATTGTAAAGATAAAATTGAAAAATGGATGACAATTTTAAAAGGGAGAGAAAAACTTAAAACTGGTAATTTTTAATTTTATTTTATTACAAAACAATAAATAAACATTAATATTTACACACAATCTAAAGCTCTAAGAAAGCTTTAATATCTTATTTTAAAAATCCACAATCTATAGTATTAAAAAATCATTCATTCTAATTAAAGACGTTTTTTAAAAAAGTAAAAAAAACTTAAAATATAAAAATGACTACATTACAATTATTTGAAAAGATTTTCGAAGGACTCATTTCCATACTCCAGGTTTCACTTGGCTGTAGGTCGGTGCGTAACTCCAAGGATGAGTTGATGCAACTCCTCCTAACTGCTTATTAATGGTTTGATACGCTACATTTGGATAATAGTAGAATGGCACGACTTTAACGGGTTTGTAAATAAACCCAGGACTTGCTATGGCTGGATGAATTCCATAAGTGGGATGAACAGGCGTCGCTGCAGGAATCACAGGATTTGGTTTCACTACTGCTGGCTGTACTGGTGTTAACACTGGACCCAGAGGTATTGAAAATGTTGGTGTACTGGGATGCGCAACGGTGGGAGGCTTGGTAGGCGCCGGTACTATAGTTAATGGAGGATTAACTGGCTTTACGGTTGGAAGAGTTGGAATTGGAATTCCAAAGTGGGTAGGTGCACTTTCAACTGGTTTTAACGAGGTTGCAGGGAATAACGTAGTACCATAAGTCGGTATGCTCGGTATGCTCGGTATGCTCGGTATGAAACTTGAAGTGGAGACAAAACTTGGCACGAAACCTCCATATTGCGGAAATCCAGTAGCGATAATCGGAGGTTTTAAGGCCCCTGGTGCCGGTAAGCTTGTTCCTACTTGAGAAGTTCCAGCTCCACTTGAACCTTGAGCTGGTTGGAGGTTGGTCGCCGTAGTTGGTGGAGTCGATGGCACTGGAATTGGAGGTGCAGTTGTCGGCGCTGCAGGTGTTGATGGCCCATAAAATCCTTGATATCCAGCTGAACTAGGCGTAGTACTGGGATAGAAGTGCGACCCTTGAGCATGAGATGTTGCTGATGTACTTAACAAATTCTCATTTTGCGTATAACGAGCTGAAGTCTCTCGAGCATTCAGTGCTTGCTGCAATTGAGCAATGTACCGGTCCTGTCCTAAATTTTCGTTTGCATTCAAAATGCCAGAGGAGTAAGAGGGAAACTGTTGCTGTTGAAATCTTTCAAATTGACTGTTGCCATCAACTTGGAGATTCACGTTTTGTTGAACATGCTGCTGCTGGTCCGGTTGATTGTTGGGAGCGTAGTTCTGATCAGGTGCCGGGGCGCCGTATAAATCTGAAATGGCTTGGGCGTTCTGACTCAAGAATAGTGCAGCGTCTGAAATTTGTTGATTGTTAAAATCATTTTGATCGAAATTTTGATTCTGAACGTTCACATTTAAATCTTGTTGCGGAAAATTTTGATTTTTGATTTGAAGTTGCTGGAATTGTTGTTGCTGCTGATCCTGCTGTTGTTGTTGCTGATGATGATTAGGAAAGTCGTGGTTTTGATTTGAAAATACATACGAAGGGGAAGTTGAGGGAAGTTTTTGATTTCTCGGCGGCAAATAATTAGCTGTATGCTGACCGAACGGCTGGCTGTTTTGACTTGCTATTGGACTTTCTTCAACGAACTCAGTATATTTCATTGGGATAGGCGCTTCTTGATTAACTAAATTATCTGGTCCAGGTGAGTGATTGTATCCTTCGTTAAATGAATTTTCTTGATTTGGTAGACCGTATTGTTTAAAAGGGCGATTTATTTGATT
This sequence comes from Sycophila texana, assembly GCA_035582955.1. Lineage (NCBI taxonomy): Eukaryota > Metazoa > Arthropoda > Insecta > Hymenoptera > Eurytomidae > Sycophila > Sycophila texana. The sequence continues at coordinate 12,101,517 of JAWWEN010000001.1, forward strand.
CTGCAATTTAGTTACAATGCGTCCTCTGTAACCAGGTCTACCAAGTCCGTGAGTGGCACCGAAATAAAATCGATGCTGCTTGTTATAGAAATATCCGGGATCTCGTCTTCGTTGAATTTCATGCGAGGTTTCTTTGGAGGCAAGATCTCTGCTTTCAAGTTTAACATCGTCCAATTTTTTATCATCTGAAGCACCTGCATCTACTTTTTTATCAGCCAGCGCAGAAAATACACCCGCAATACAAAAGTAGGTCACCTATTAATCAAACGAAAAAAATCACACTTATTATTAAAAAAAAAAAACAAATTACTAAATAAACGTCTTACTAATTTTAGCGCATTCAATAATAAATTAATTTAATTTTTACTTCTCCAAGTTAATATTTTATTTAAACACTTCATTCAAAAATAAAGTAAAAATTGTTCATGACAGATATGCTCTCACATACTCACGATTAAAGTAACAAAATTAAGTGACTATAAAATATCGCTTTCGCGAACCTTTTGCTACTTTAAATAAAAAGTAACTTTAAACTTCTGAAAAACTCACCAAATAAAATGTAACTTTTTTCATTTTCAAGTACTGCGATCCCTCAGACGGCCAGGCACTTCTCACAACATTCGCTACTGCACTACAATTTTTGTATCATTCATTCGTAAAAAATGAATGGTATTAACACTTTGAAAAAAGGTCGTACTTCAGCGGCATAAAGGACTGCTCGAAGAAGAGACTTTCCTCCGAGGCTAGACGGTTACTTACTGACTAAGACCGGTGGCCATACCGACACATGTATAAATACAGTTGGGTCGCGACCATCCACGAATTACAATGGACTTTCTTGTCTGCTTTCATCGATTCAAACTTGAGCAACACTGGCCGCAGAAAATGCACGATGTTATACAAATACAACATCGATCACGGAGGAATCAGGAAATTCCGAATTACAACAGCTAAATCAAGCCATTACTAAAACAGGCGTAGCTTACAAGTACGGGAATTATATGCGGGATATGGAACACTTCGTGAGAGTGAAATGTCACACTTGAGAGCAAGAAAATAATTACGAAATGCCTGGCTCTCTTTTTTTAGCAAAGAAATAAATTGCTCGATGTAAAGTACTTGCGAGTTCGTAGAAATTTACGATCTGCAAATACTTAAAAGGTTTCAAATAGTTACAAAAAATTTTAAAATAACTATTTACATTACAATTTTACTAAAGAACCAAATTTTTTTTCCATTTTTTTCTTTGTTTTAATTTTGGCAGATGTAAAATTAGATATAAATGTTTATTTAGCCATGGAGTTAACTTAAATAGTTACATAATTAATTTTTTTTATTGCATTTATCCTAATAATTATTTCTATATATATACTTACTGTTTAATATTTTCACCAAGTCATGGAGAAAATTACATTATTCTGATTACATTACATTATTCTGATCACGCGTTATAGCTTCAGTGCGTACATCTCAGTGAAAGTTTTCAAAGCTTCCTCAGTTCTCGAGGAATACGGAATACAAGTTCATCCATAAAGAAGCGCCGGCATTGTGTAATACGTTAGGACGTCCGCGCAGACGATTACGTTGAAATCAGCCTCGGATCTACGAAGTTTTCAAAGAAAGTCCGGACTTCATGGAAAATGTCAATAAAACTTGTACACATCTCGTAGCTAATTTTCTTAAACCTGTTCAACTTTTGTTCCAGATAAAAGTCCGTCCTTATTATGCAGCCGTGAGTGACACTGTTTACAATAAAGTAAATTTATAAATATTAACTTACAAAATATACATAATTAAATCACGGCGATCCTTGTTTAGTGGACAATAAAATTTCAAATCCAGATTCTTTTGCTAATATGCAACTGCGATGATTGCATAATTCATCGATTGTTCACGGGCACGGGACTTTTAACAATCAGCGACTCAAAGTTGCTATTAATATTAAGAGTGTGTATTTTAGATAATTTAACTGTGTAATTACGTTGGAGAGAAACACATAATTCGATAAGAATCTCGGGAATTAAAAAGCAATGCAAGCAGTAATGATTTGTATAGTGCGTGCCTATTTCAACGAAAGTGTGCTCTATGCTGAAAACTTCATTAATGCTGTGTCAACTGCAATATCCAGTGCTGATATATTACATTAATAAAATAGTTATATTATTGCTCTTAATCACCTTTATTACACGGAATACCACTGATTTATTGCACTGCAGTGAATTTGAGGAACTTAATTAAACGTTAATTAAACATTTCGATGTTAACAAAATCGAGTTGACCATAGGTTATCATCAAGTTATTCATTGAACCATTGAATTATAACATTTAATTATTCACACGCTCTCTTTGATCTCATAAAATTTAGATTACAATGAATCTGATGAAGGAATAAGAAATGATTTGCAGTTTATCTTCAGTTAGAAATGAAAAAGGATATTGCAATTTCATGATTTACATTAACAAAAAGGTTCATTAGTTTTCTTTAATTAACATTTTAACAATTTTTAGGTAAAATTGTAAAAGGATCTATTCTTTTCAATGCGCGTGATAATTTCTTTTATTGTTGTGTTTTTCAAATATTAAACTTTTCTGTTGTTAATGTACTTTCCCCGAACAAAAGCACATAAGTTCCTTTTTCGGAAACAAAATCGTGATATTTTTTATTGTGGCTTTTTTAAATCTTTTAAAACAAATATGTAGTGCTGTCCTTGTGCTGGAAATAATATTATGCTTCCACCCTTGCTGCAATATTATAATTATAGTTGTGATCTACATTTTAGAATTAACATTTTATTTTTTATTTTTAGAACAACACTTCACTTTTTTATTTTTTACTTGAATTACCAAAGTGCAGTTTTGATCGCTAAGAAATCCATACGTTTAAAGTAATTTTTTTAAAACATCGATCTGCCACCATTCGATTATTACAACAATTTCTTATAAACAAATCTCACGCTTCTCTTTAAAAAACTAAATATCAAGCACATTATCGTTATTTCAGCAACACAGCCCGAGAAAGCTAGTAAAAATTATTGTCAAGGTGCAACAAGAAGAAAAACAAGTAAATTAAATATTCAACACATATAACTGTATTTCATAACAATTATTCATTACATAACATAAATATATATATACTTATTTAGTATCAGCGCAAACCGCAAGGTATCTTAATTTCTTTTTTAATTTTCTTTCAACAACTTCATTAAAAAGAAGAAGAAGAAGAAGAAGAAGAATAAATCATCAGATAAAAATTATAAAGTAACCACAGAATTAATCATCTTCGAGCCAAACAAATCACTATGGAGCCATGTAATTAATGAAGTTTGCGCTTGGTTTACACGAATTAGGTTATAGTTTAACCAAGGATGTAGGAGCTAACGTAGCTCGGGTAATAAGCAGAGCGGTAGGCCGAGTAAGCGATCGGGGCACTGTACGCGCTGTACGCGTACGCCGAGGGGTAGCTGTAAGCCGAGGCGTAGGGGAGGCTGTAGGCCGCGGCGTACGGGGCGGCATAAAGGAGTCCACGCTTGTCCCTGGGCTCGGCAGCTTTCACCTCGGCCTCAGCTTCGGGCTTGATGTTCAAATTTTCCTCGGACGGCAGCTTCGCAGCCAAGGCTGTGGCGACGACGGCCATGAGTACAACAACCTGTTGAGCGTTAAAAAAACGATTAGTTCCTTTTTTTATTACCTTTAACAGATTAGACAGGTGACTACGGTTCACCGTCAAATAAATATGAATAATCGAGGAAATGAAAGACTATGATACTTTATGTGGAAACTCATTTTTCACTAACCCTTGAACTCGCTTTAATACGTATTACGTATGTCGTTTCAAAAAAAAAATGCTTGTTTTATATTTTTTGAACAACGTATTTTTAGATCGTAAAATAAGTTTGTATGACGTCGCAACCTTGTTTTATTAAGTTACATTTTGCCGTAAATTTTAATAGTAGCATATTTAAGATGATTGGGAAAATAAAAAAAAAATGTCAAAATTAATTTTTTTGTTGCAAATATGTCTTAATTGGAAGATTGCATATATTTCGAAAACATTTTTTGAGACACCGCAGTTGACGGGATTATCATGTGATCCTTGAAGGATTTATGGTTCAAACGAGTGATCAACAATTAAATCTGATTTTTAGAAGAAAACAAAGGATTTGATTCCACGAGAGTATGTTTCATTAAGTTAAAAATAATGAATAATTAATGAGAAATATAATAATAAAGTGAATTGAAAGAAGTAATTTAGGTTATGCAAATGCAAATCAGCATGATCATTCTAATGTCATTTAAAAGTTTAAAAATCATTACACTTTCACTGATTTATTCATTTAACAAATATTAATTGGGAGTCCACTAGGTTCCAGACTCTATCACTGGTCTGGTCGGGACGGCAAAAATTAATCATATCAGATCAGTATTGCCCCAGTCTTAAAGGAGCTTGCTAGATTCCTCATGTCTTATTTTTTTCCCCATAACTAAAGATAATTAGATCCTATGATACCCCTCCATCAGAGCACATCAGGGTTCTGTTTTGTCTTTTTACTAATTTTCTGTTGCCTTTCCC
>JAWWEN010000001.1:12106186-12165789 GCA_035582955.1 Sycophila texana
CCCCTCCCCTCACCTCGGGCAAATCGACTTGACGCGCCTCGCGGTCAAATTCATTTCGCCGGCGTCGATTTAACTGCTAATGTTATTAGGTTTTTCGCGGACGAATCGCTGCGAGTTTGAAAATGCCCGCGCGCTCTCGAATCCTCCCTCTCCCCCTTCCACTTGCCGTGCTCTTTCGCTTCAACGGAAAAGACTTCCGAGACTAATTTGCCGCGTTCAAATTGCGTGCTACGACGGTACTACTTTTAGCTCTCTCTCTCGCTCGGTTCTACGCAGAGCGACGGCAGCAGCCCAGTTCCCGCTCGTCCTTTTATTATTAACTTTTGTAATTTTCATTTTTAAGCAAATGCATTAAACAATTTGAGCGGAAATTAATTTTAATGGTAATCTAAATTAACGGCTGACTTGTCGGAAAGTTGCAACCGTAGGATTAATAAATTGGAGCAGTGAAACTTTTAATTGAAATTAATTAAACATGAAAATACATACGTATATATTTTATAACTAAGGCAACATTATCGAGTGCTGTTGATTTTCAGTCGTTAGCCCGAGGCGCACAATGTAAATAGAAATTCATTAAATCGCCCAACCGAAGGCTGGAAAGCGATATATTAATCGCAATCTAAATGAATGACTTCGAGAGCTGCGTGCGCTTTATTTATTGGATATACCTCTAAAATAAAACTCGAACTGCTCGATCAATCCTGAGTTAAATTTAATTGCCCAGCGGCGAATTGGAAAATTCGCGGCGCCCATATGTATGTAAATAAGTTTCATACATAATCAGCGCTCGAAAAATGAATTCCGTTTCGAGCGGGGAAAGGGTGGTGGATTTTTTTCTTCGGTTATCCTTCTCACCCAGTTCCCCCATTACACCTTTATTCTTCAATTCGAAATCTCTTTTTCGGCCCAATTCTGCAGCTGACCGGCCGGACGCGTTTCCCTCCATCCCGATGGGACATGCATCCACTTTGCGAGTGACCGAGAAGAAAAAGAGATAAAGATAGAAAGGAGAGAAAGAGAGAGAGAGAGAGAGAGAGAGAGAGAGAGAGAGAGAGACAGGGAGAGAGAGAGAAAGAGAGGAGTGAATGCGACGAGTACGACGATTTGCCCGGAAATAATCGAGTTTTCTCGGGGTCGATTGGGACGTTAAGCGGCCGACGCGACTCGAGCGGCGGCAACTGCGGGCTAACTCAATTTGATCCAGTTGCGCGGCCGCCCGCCGCTTGGCAGCCGTCGCTTTGCCTAGAACGAGTGGCTCCCCGAGTCGTCGTCATACCTGCGCGCGTTCCCGGGGGACTATCATATCGTCGGGGCCGCGGGATCGATGAAAAATGCCGCCTGGAATACGAGGAGAGTCGCTGCGTCGGGCTCCGAGGATATGTGAGCGCATGCATGAACTGGGCTGCGTGGTTGAAATACGAGCCTTAATAGTTTAGATAAAGATCGATTCATATGCGGATTTTCGGTTTGCTTCCTACTCGTGCCTATAAATACGGCGTCCTGGGTAAGAGCTTTGGCTTGCAGTACGAGGACGAGATAATTTTTGCTTTGTTTTTTGTTTATTGTTAGTTTTTTTTTTTTGTCGACTGAGCTTTGTATGGCTGTTTCGAGCTTTTTTTATACTTGTAAATGGAGCTTATTTTTATCGCTGGAAATTTAATGGATCGCATTGAATACTGTCAAGAAAACATTTCATCGGGATAGTTTACGAGAATTCGTGTATGCGTCGTAAGTAGTTTCGTAAGCACATAGTAATGCCATTAGTACTACTTATGGACGGAAATGATTAGGCATTTAATGTTTTTAGTACAAAAAAGGAAATTTGTAAGTGTGACTTTAGGTTTCCTCTAGATAGGCTGATTAAAAGCTCGAGCATCAAAGTTTCACGTGAAAATAGTATATTTTAATTGTTTTGGAATAGATTTATTCTTCCCAAGTAGAAACAGACGGATGGAGTCAGACGCAAATAAAAAGATATTTAATAATTTTTAAATGAGACTTTAAATTTCCTGTAGATATGGTGATTAAAAGCTTGAGTATAAAAGTGTCAAGTGAAAATAATAAATTTTAAGTAGAAACGGACAGATTTAGTCAGACGTAAATAAAAAGATATTTAATAATTACATAACAGTTTAAAGAGTAATCCACATTTATGTACGATATAAAATATATTTAACGACTCTTGCTACTTTATGAGTACACATAAGTAGAAACAGTCGAGTATGGTCAGACATTAGAGTTTAATGAAGTGTTTATTACTAATTTATTACGGATTCGTAAAACATATTTAATTTTTGTAAAAAAAAAAATAATTCTTATGTAGATAACCCTTTATTTATTCGTATGATGATGAAATGAATAATAAAAATTGAATAAAAGATCAAACAATAAGTAGAAACAGTAGGGTCTGATAAGACATTAGATTTCAATGAAGATTTTATTACTTATTCATTAGTAATCCTTTTTTTTTATTTTCTTACCAAAATAGATTTCAATTAATAAAATACATAGAAAATATTAATTCCGGAAGCAACGAATTCTTAATCCAGATACGCTACTTTCACTTTCCAAATATCCAAAAAAAAGTATTCGAAAAATGTTACTCAAGGACATGACCGTCACCATATCGTACCTTATAAATTTTTATAAAAGCGCAATATATTAAACGCCGGTGAAGAAGCTTTTTCGAAATAGTTCCCCCTATAACTTACATTTGACAAATATCCCTGCTATAGCCTTTCTCGAAAACAGCAAGTAAGCGAAAAATAAAATTCTGCCATAAACAGGCATCATAAATACTATGGGCTAGGAAAAAATCAAATCGTTAATATCCAAAACATACGCCCTTACACTCTTACTGGTATATCATGAGTCATTGGAAAATCATTAATCAACGCGATTATATTCCCGCTGAAATGTCTGCGTCCCTATTGCTTTTAAGAAGCAATGAGATTACACCCATATATAGACATTTTACAAGCTCCAGGCACACATCGCAGAAATAAAAGCGATTCCCGAGGTATAAAGACTCGTTCGTTCGTTTCCTGACTTACGATCCACACTCAAATCGAAATCCTTAGTTCGGAATAGATGCGTGGCGCGGATTTCCAGAAAGCGTACGGCCGCTTCCTTCTACTCGCCGACGCTGAGTAAGCTAATTTTTCTCGCACCAATCCTCGCGCTCGGGGGTCGAATCCGGCTGAATTGATCCTGCCACGCACGCGTGTTTATGTACCCCGGGAAGTAAATTATACTCGTAAATTATCTTTTGACAGATACCTAAGGCGAATTTATTAAACTTTTTACATCGGATTTTTTTTTCGTCAAGGTAATACACACCTTGGCGTCGTATTTTTATTTACGTATTGACATTATCGCTGATCTCCTGCGATTTTTTTAATCTCGTTTGGGAAATAAAAAAGAAATAAGTGCTAATTTTGTATAATTGGTTGCTGCCAATTAAAAGGATCAATTATTGTTAATAAAGAAGATATTTTTCATTTCATTATCTCTACTGTGCGCCGGTTGTAGTAATAAGAAAATTATACCTAATGTGTCTAAAAGGAGAAAAGTTTTTTAATTAAGAGAACAGTTGCATTACTGCACTTTGTATTAGAGTTGAGAAAAAGCTGGCGGATTGAGAAAAAAAAATTACAGCGTAAAACTACAAAGCTAATTAATGTCTACAATTTTACCTTTGGGAAAGAACGTTATAATTTTATGCTCACGGAATAAGACGTTATGTAATTGAGTAATAAAATGTAATTTTTTGTTATCGCCTTTGATATACAGAAATGTTCAATCGTAATTTACTTTTTGCAATTAAGTTCAGCACGAAACTGAGTGATCGCCGAGCATATATATTTTTTTATTTTTAACACAACACCACAAACGTTATATAAGCATACGTTTCCTTTTGTCATATTTTATACACACTAAATTATGTAGTCACGACTGTCAACGTAAATTCAAATTTGAATACGAGTTTATACCACTAATTACAGGACACACGCGTAAATAAGTGTGACACGTCATGCCTCGAGCATCCGCAAATCCAGATCGTACTAAAAAATGTAGTCGCCGAAATCGACACCCTCTGTGACAAGAAAAAAAATATTTTCTCCTTTTCAAAGTAAAAAAAAAAGAAGAAAGAATCTCCCAAATAAATCTAAAATTTCCGGGAGACACTAAATTCTTATAACTTGAACGCGTCGTAAATAATGAAGGGACGAGCGGCAAAAAAAAAGAAAAAGAAAAAAAAAAGAAAAAAAAAGAACTGGAAGCTCAGCTAAAGCATGATACTTAAAAGCCCTCTTTATCTTAATAAACGCAATTACACAGGGTCGCGCGGAAACAAGAATGCACGCGACATCTTCCCCCCTCTCACAGTCCTCACATGCTCAATTTGCATCGTTCTCTCTCGCTTTTGGCCGCTATAGGTCGAGAGCGCGTGCACGCACACACGTAAGTGCACACACCGAGATTCACCCTTCGATCGAAAGGACGCCGAGCATCGATAATTTTCAGCCCCATTATGCCATTAAATCTCACGGAAATTGAGTCCGTCTCTCTCTCTCTCTGTCTCTCTCTCTCAGCGCATAAACCCGCAACGCATTCTCGGCGCTGGATTATGCACGCATCTCTCCCCGCCCCCCCCCCCCACCACCTCCAGTCGCGTCTCCCCCGCTGCGACCTGCATGCAACGCGCCGCGCTTGGAAATGCAATTATTCGGGTTTTGTGTGTAGGACGTGATCGAAAATTTCGTAAGCATACGCAGTCTCGTGACGGTTTGACAGTTTAATGCTCGAAGCTTCGCGTCAGCTCTGTCAGTCCCAGTGGAAGCGATGCATTTTGTCATCCTGGTATCTGGCGATGATGCGTTTTTTTTTTTTTTTTAAGCTCTACTACTATGTTAGCAGGACGATTGCTCTGAAGGAGATTCGAGGAGATTGATTACCAATCCCAACGGTATGCTATGACTTGTAAAGGATACTTTGGTTATGAGAATTTCAAGAAAGATGGAAATTTACGAGTAGTAGTATTGTTGTTTTGATTATTGCTTGACGTGCTAAGGTCTCAAGTGTCTTTAGCCTTTTTATATATTATAATGCAAATACTTTTTTATTTATTTATTTATTATTTACCAGATAATTTACATAAGTATAAAATTTAGATTCTGGTGTATTTTTACAATTTCCACATTCACTGTCATATCAAAATAAACAGTTAAAAGTCAGAAGATACATTTCAATGATTTTCTCAGGATTTTCTTATTTAGGTCACAAAAGCAAGTTCCTCTTTTATAATTCTCGGGTTCTAAAGGATTAATTTTCTTAAATAACATTGTGGTTTGTCTTCTTTTGGTTCCAGATTCATTTTTGTTTATAATTTATCACTTTTATAAAACCATATACTTTGTGTCAGAAGACAAAGTCACTTAAATTCTTTGCTTTTCTCCTTAGTTATCCGTTTAGTGTATCTTTAGTGTAGACATATTTGATTAATTTCCGACTCCATAGCAGGGTAGACAAACGAATTGTTTAAGTTTTTCAGTCATAGACGCTTAAAGCGGATTAGCCGTACTTTATATTAGATAATAGTGTGTACATTTATTAGTCGCTAAACTTTTGTTATCACAAATAAATATTATAAATGTTAATCGTGCAATTCATAATTTTGAAGGACAAAATTCATTACTTAATTTTCAAATAAAAATAGTTTTCTCATCTTTCTTGTAAAAATCACAAGATTCTCTTATGCATAAAAATAGTGAAAAACCATTCGATTTAAGTGAAAACTAAGCCGCCCGAGCTTCAATTTTTTCCAAAGTAAAATGATGTTTCATTCAAATGGAAGGATTTTCAGGAATTTTCAATGACCACATTATGAGAGTTGAAGAACGGGAGCCTCGAAATTATGACAATATTTTATCCGGCGATATGATTACTTATGCCTCGAAAAAAATGTCTGCCTAGCAATTTTTCCTCGTTCAAAAAGGATATATAGAAGTTATAAATACTCTGTGTACGTAAAAGATACATAGAAGTCGTATTCGATTACGTTATTGTGCAAATTACACGTCTAAAATATAGATAACCTTACCATAAAATATTTACATAAGTAGTAACAGGCCGAGTGGGTAAGGCACCCAAATTCCCCTTAAAAGCCACGCCAATGTAAACGAGCCAAAGCGAACGAGAAGACAATAATTTTCACTTAAAATCCACGAAAATGTAAATGAGACAAAGCGAACAATCAGAATGTAGCTCGCCACTGGCAGCGGGAAAACTTGGAAAACTTTCCGCCCGAAAGTGGACTTTCAGCGCGTAAGCATTATCCCCCAGTTCGAAGCTCTCATTCGTTATTATCCAGCGAGTCAAACTTCCTTGTCGAACAATAAACTCTCCCTTTTTCTCTCGCGCTGCTCTCCCCGACCGCTAAAAAACAAAGGGATCGCATATCGCCGCGTCATATCTCACGCGCTTCCTCGGCCCGGCCAATCGTAAATCTCCGGCATTCCAGCCAGAAATATGTATTTACATGCCAGTTAGGAAATCAGGCGGAAAAAGAAACTTGAGCCCGCGCTCCGTCCTCCCGGCAGCACTTTGCGCCGTGATTTGTGTCTAGAGCTGGACGCGGCAGCCAGTAGTAGTGAGGGATGTAGGTCAGCCGCCGCCGAGTCGAGGATTCCGCGCGCTACATCGCGAAAAATTATCATAAACGCGCACTGGGGTGAAGGCAACATTTTTCCGGCGCGCTCGGGAAAAAGGAGTAGCTTTAAAAAAAAAAAAAAAAAAGAAAAAAAAATTTTAGCGACGCTCTCTCGCCGTTGAGAGACGACGATAGCGCCCCTCGAGGCTGGGGCTCAATGGACGGCCGTTCCGATTCCTGAAAATTGCACTTCGCCGCCATATCGCCACGTTAATGGCTAAACATCATTGCAGTCGTTTGTAAGAGATACGTATTAACGGGCGCTTTTCACTTTGTCGCCGCTCGAAGTTTTATATACTGAGGCGTCAGGTAAAAAAGAGTAGGCTCGGGCGGCCAGTTTATTACGGGGACTATTTTTACGCGACGGGGCCGATTGTAAATGTTTGATAAATAATATACGGTGGAGGGGGAAGTCCAACAATAACGTTGGAATTTAAAAATAAATATTCGCTTTATTTCTGATATTGGCTTTGAATGTGCAATTGACCTACATCGGTAACAAAGATGAAAAGCGAAATAAAATTACAAAATTTTATTGGACTGAATTTCGTAGAACTGGAAATGAAAAAATAACAAGCTCGTAGAGCTTGCGCAGCTACGGTAAAAATAATCTCGCGAACACACCCGATTATAACGATTCCATTATTGTTAGTTCGAGTTAGTACAATAGCCGTACGCTTTTTCGAATACAAAGGACATGGATTAAATGTACGATTGCCTGGATTTTTTTTTTACGCTTAAATATAATATAGCGCCCTTCTTCGCGTGAAGCATAAATTGCACGCCTTGATGCTTTAAATGAAACTTTAATTTATTTCGGGGAATATTGTTTTTGCATTATTTCGATCGTATAAGTAAAACAATGGAAGAAATCAGGTATTTTAAATGAGGCGCAGCGGACGAACGTTTACTACTTTTCAATTAAATTGAACTTTTACGATTTAAAAAGCAACATTTTCGCGCAAGCTCGACCGAGTGTAATTTTACTACAAAACGTGGAGTCGCTTTACTCACTCATTGTGTATAATTAGAGCGAAGTGACTGCCGCTGTTGAGTAATCTATTATATCAGAGTAATCAATTACCGTTTCACTCTACTCTATAGAACAATGTTTATTTTGAATCGATGAAAGCCTAATTTAGGGCTTATCATGCGGCAAGCGCCGATAGGCTAAATTATATATCCTCAATTTCCCAATTATTCTTCAATTAAAATTATCAAATAGCAATCTAATTCTTACGTTATACTGCACGATTTATTGTTGTTTATTGCATTATTTCTACGGATTAAATGAACATTAATGCAATTAAGAAAAATATTATCGAAGCTGCTGCATGAGATAATCCATAATAAACACTTTCCGATAAATCGTGTTAAAGAAACTCATATAGTTGTTCTGAGTACAGAAGCGTAATTTAAATATTATAATTATTCAATAAGGAATTTTGATTTAACAGGGCAATGCAAAAATTCATAAAATATGCATTTTCAAGTGCATTAAAATAGCGAATATCATTTACTTTAATGATTAATTTAATGTTTGCTTTACTTATTTTATTTCCGCATACAAAATAAAATAAATTAGCTTTACTTTTACATTTGTTTACGTGCATGATGAATACGTAAATGAATTTTATTGGATATAAGAATAGCAACGGCTATACGATTTTTTTATTCTTACAGAAATTATTATTTGATACTCCTGTTATCCTGAATTAAAGCATCAACCAAATTTAATTTAATTCAATGCGAAATCTTTCAAAAGTACTCTTTTTCCCATTTACACGTTACATTCGAACAATGTCATGCAGCGGAAGGGCAAAAAGTTATTTGCGCGCTGTTTTTTCCCAGTCCCAGTGCTGCAGCGCTGCGGAGATTGGCTCTTGAAGGGATCGACATTCATCATTCCCGACAAGTTCGTCGCCTTAGTCTTGTTCGTCATCATTCTTCCGAGATACTTTCGAACACGTACGTACGTGAAAGACGGAATGAATCGATCGATAAGTTGCAATATGGATGGCTGCAAAAAGGCTATCGTAAACGAAATGCAAATTGCGGCGAGAGATCAAAATGATGAATCGGCTTTAAGTGGGACGATTAAAACTAGGTTTTAAAATTTTGTTTACTTTATTTTAGCTACGGGAATAATAAATAAACATTTAATAAAATTTATCTGTACACTTTACGGACGATGGCGAAACTTTTCTAGTGTTTAAAATTACCTTCTTTTTTTTTTTTTTGCTTTTTCACGAAAATGCACACCCATTAATCGGACCCATGCATCATCGTTCACATCACTGACGTGAATCGACGTTGTCATTATTTATATCCGCTCTGCGGTACTCATCTCCTGTTTTTTTTTTTTTTTTTTTTTTTTACGAAGGAAATAAAAAAGTCTGTTTTGAATAATTTTTCTTTTGCTGCTTCGTCTTTTACTCGGGAGTTGAATTTTTTTCTAAAATGTAGATATTTATAGTCAAGGTCTGCTCGTAGGTAATCCATTTTGTTCCTTAATGACTTCAATAGCAGTTCACGGCCATAATTCAAGGGATGAATCATTAGCAGTCGAATTAAATAAATGGATGGATCGGATCTTGTCGAAGAAATGAATTTTTTTCAACTTAATCGATTTAGTTTCAAGGTTCTTCCGAGTCTCACGTAATTTTCGAATACATCAATTCTAAGCTTCTACGGTATACACGCGTGGAGGGTTGGCTGAACTCTAGGACCATCCATTTTCTACTTAAATATCAATCAAAATAAATAATTGTTTAAGAAGAGATCGCATAGTCAGTAGAAAAAATTGAGTTTTGTAGGCAATCTGATTTCAAAACGATGTTTTTTCAAATGACTAATTAGAGATGCGTAAGGGATAATTAATAATTTCATATAACTATTTCTTTTCTCTTAAGAAGTAAAATATTTTTGAACAAAAGATTGTAAAATATCTTACGTATTTCTTAATCCTTTTAAATCCTGCTTTTTTTATAATAAACAAATTGCCTCCTTTTTTATAATTTCCTCATCATATAATAGTTCTTTCCCAAGAGATCGTATAGTAAGTAGATCCAGTCGAGTATCGTAAGACACTAATTTTCAACGATGTTTGTCTATTATAAAAATTAAAAATTTTTTTCACTAAATTAAAATAATTAAGTGTAGAGGCGACAGCAATAAAGAAAATTATGGTGACACTAATGGACCATTGCAGTTTGCTGTAAAGAGCTGCAATTACTCCTGATGATTGCTGACGGTCAAAGGCATTCTCGTTGCCAAGAAATTAAGGGAAAAGGGGGAGGGGGGCGATCTCGCAAAGAAAAGCGAGTGAATGGTTTTAATTGTCATCAGAAACAAAGAAAAATATTTAAACATGCAGACTGGCGCCTCTCGGGTCTCGGGATGAAATTACAGGGGCCGCGCGTAGAGAAACTCGAGACGCTTAATCGACGCGACCATTGCAAGTGTTAATGGTTAGTACAACGGGCACGTTCGCTACGGCGAGTGATTCAAGGGTCCACCACTGTGGTTGTAAAACGCCAACCCACTGATCTCCTTTATTCTCTCTTTCTTACTTTTCCTCCTTCCAGTCCGCCTTTCCCGCTTCACTACGTGTATTGGATTCAGCGCTTTCTTCTTTGGCGCAAAAATCCTGGCAGGATCGAAGATTTCCGCAACACTCGTCGCTGGAACGAAACCGATTACTTTGCTGGATTGAAAAGCCGAACCATCGCTTTTGTTTGACTCCTTCATAATTTACGTCATATTTTCTCTTACTTATTTTTCTATGAAAAAAATTATTCATTAAGAAATATTGAATTGTTCGTCTTGTTAATTATTCTTCTTGCTAGTTTACATTCTTTTTGGTCGAATGCGATTTTAATTACTTTACTTTATATTTATTAGTCTACCTTTTAGTTCGTAAAATTGAAAATTTATTATCGTCTTCATTTGATGATTGAAACCATCTCTTTATCGTAGAAAATTAAATGAACGAAAGTTTCAGGGAATTAATATTTTACACTGAAATACAACTAATCAAAACTTGCTAGATTTGTTGCACAACTTAGTTATAAAAAAAGTAACTTATTTTACTTCTTCTCCTTCTTCTTGAACTTATATCGGAAAACTTTAAAAATTAACAGATAAAAAGTTTAAAATGGATATTAATATTAAAATAACGACTGGTCATATTTATCGGTGTTACATTGTTTAGCAGTTTACGGGTACAGCCAGTTACAATTTGCACCCCTAAAGGATTTAAAGTTAGAGGAATTCGCATTGCAAACGTAAGCCCATGAATCACGAAACCGTGGGGAGCAATCTGTCTTGCGACGCCGAGGTGCGGGTAAAAAGATCAGCATGGACACCTCGATTTCCAAAGTGAAAAGTAGAAAAGTTCACCTTTTTTCCAACAAAACATTGACTTTGATACGTGGCCTCTTTCATGCTTGATATTCTCATCCATAACGCCGGGAGAGCGGCACATTAAACATTTACCTGAACGTTTTACAACGTTCGAAGCTAATGGAACAATTTCGTTTCGGCAAAATTGTTTATTCGCGTAAAACTAAATTATGTAAAACTTTGTTTACAAATGAAACTGAATTTTTATATACTATGAAGCAAGCTCCCTCGGGAGGGACAGTACCATTTGTGTCAACCTCCACCCCCTGAGTCTAATAAATAAAATAGTAACCCCACTGGTTACGACGATACGAATGTCTGAAAAATTTAAATTGAAAATGCGTCACTGATGTACTGCAATATTGATATGGAGTCCTTCGAAACGTCACATGTACGTCTGTACATTTTGGCTTCGGCAATCAATTATTATAAAAGAGATAATCTCAATTTAATTAAGGTATCAGTCGATATAAGACATTTCACATGTTATTTATACTTTTTTATCCACGTGGAAGAAACATTTCGATTAAAATCGTATAATGACACTATACATTTTTTTTAAAGATTCGGTTGGCTTTGTTGTGTGCAGGTCTCGTGGGTGAGACATCGGGACATACACATCCTGACCGCAGGGGCGTATACTTATACGAGCGACCAGCGGTTTCAGGTTTTACACAAAGCAAACTCCGGATCCAATAATGAATGGTCAGAGTGGACCCTTTGTATCAAATGGGCCCAAGAGCGAGATGAAGGCATCTACGAATGTCAAATTTCAACAATCCCACTTAAAGCTCACCAGTATCATCTTAATGTCGTTGGTAAGTAATGTTACCATAACAATACATAAGACAAAAATTCCATTAAAAACTTTAAATTTAGTATTAAGAGTTTAAAAATAATAAAACTTTAAATTTAAATAACTTATTGATTCAGCTGACATTCATAAAGCTCGTAAAATGTCTTACATATTTTTTAATTCTTTTAAATCCATTCTTTGCTTAATTATCAATAAAAATGCAAAATTCTTAAACAAGAGATTGTATAGCAAGTAGAAAAAGCCAAGTATAGTAAGACATTTTATGTCAACGATATTTTTTTCATTCGTTTATAGGCATGAAAAAAATTTCGTTGACATAAAATTGAAAAATGCTTAAGATATTTTACAAGCTTTATAGCTTGTAATAAGCTTTATAGCTTGTAATAAGCTTTATAGCTTGTAAAATATCTTAAGCATTTTTTAATTCTTTTAAAATTATTCTCTACTGATTTTCAATAAAAATAAATGATACTTTGATAAGAGATCGTGTAGTAAGTAGAAAAAGTCGAGTATCGTAGGACATTCACTTTCCACGTTTTTTTTTTACTTACTCATTAGAGATGCTTAAAAGATATTTAATTATTTTAGATAATCCTCCACTTTTTTTTAGAAAATGAAAAATAATTCTTTAAGAAGAGATCGTACAGTAAGTAGAAACAGTCGAGTACGTTAAGACATTGAATTTCAACTGTATTTTTATCATTGACAAATCTCGTAAAATATCTCACGTATCTTTCTACTCCTATAAAATTAAAATTTTTTTAAACGTATAAAAAAACTTACATTCTTTTGACAATACATTAAAAATATGCGTAATTCGACTACACATTTTCCTTTTTACCTTTATCCAGACAAAATACCGGCGATTCATTCAGACTTTGTATCCTTGAACACCATACCGCGATAAAACCGTGCAATGGAGAATTCCCTTATAACTCCGAAAATCCCGGTAAAATGAAGCGCGTAGCAAATTATCCGCCGTCGGCTTGACCAATTCACCCGGCAAACAACGTCCAAAGCCAAATACTACAGAGACAGATGGACCCACCCTGTGACACACTGACACGTCCGTTGTGTACACACGTAGAGTAGGACCGGGGGGGGGGGGGGGAAATTTCGGCGCCTCGAGAGCTCACCGTCGTTACGTATTTGTGTTGCAGTGCCGACGGCGACGATACTGGGCGGGCCGGAGCTGTACGTCGGCGCGGGCAGCACGATAAACCTGACGTGCGCAATCCACTTCAGCTGGGAGCCGCCGGCTTTTATCTTTTGGTACTACAACGATGAGGTGATGAGCTACGACAGTCCCAGGGGCGGTGTGTCCGTGATAACCGAGAAGGGCAGCGACGTGACGACCTCCTGGCTCCTCATACAGGCGGCGCAGCCCTCGGACTCGGGGGAGTACAGATGCAAGCCGAGCAACGCGAACATGTCGTCCATCAGGGTGCACGTTCTCAACGGTGAGTATATCTCTCCGCCGGCTGCGGTGGTCGCGAGGCCTCGCCGCGTCTTCTCAAACCCCCCCCCCTGTATATAAAGGGCTGCACCCTCGTCCCCGCCCAATCACTTCAGTCGCGGATTCAGCGCTTTGTTGCCGCCCCGGCGGGACGCGCGCAGAGCTGCCCCCTTAGCTCTGCTCACCTGCATGCGAAATCCAACGGGTGAGCCTTTGCTCGGGCAGTTTTCGTGTGGTCCTGGTCCTCGGCGTGAAATTGGATTTGCTTTTTGGACGTTTTCAAAATGTATACGGCGATATAAATCAATGGAATATGGTAGATTTTCTGTTGCGGAAGAGTACGTGACTTTAGAAATAGATTCGAAATGATCTGTTTAACCTGTAGGTGCAGTTGCATCCTTCTTGTCTGAAAAAAAGAAGTTGTAATTTTAAATCAATGGAATATAGTAGATTTTCTGTTTCGAAAGAGTACGTGACTTTAGAAGTAGATACGAAATGACCTGTCATATCTGTAGGTGCAGTTGAATCCTTTTTTATCTGAAAAAAGTTGTGGTTTTAAATTCTCGTGATAGAAAAAATTCGAGTCCTTTACGTGGAGTTTTTCATAGTTGAGCCTACACACTTTTCAAAAGAATAACAATTGTCTTTTTTTAAAACGCGACAATAGGCTTTTAGACTGTTGAGTTTGACAAACAATTCATCTGACGGGTGCTAACAAATTTTTACAATAGACCATTGTAATTTTTTTTGTAAATTATCCACAGAATTTTTTTAGAAGAATTCGTAGATTTCTTAGACAAATTTGTGGATATCTTAAAAAGTATGTAGTAAAATTTATCAGAGGATTATTTTTCCATGCAGATAATGTGCCTGTTGAATTAACATAAAATAAATTAGTTAAATCTTGGTTGAAACAATTTTTTAGAAAGTTCTTGTAAACGCCACCTAATGGTAGCCTCTACATTATTAAGAAAAAGGTACAGCGCCGACAAAAATTTTGAAAAGTTTGGATATGCTCCAACAGAAACTATTTCAACTGACTAAACTTGTACAAACGGAAAGAACCGTATAAATGGAAAGAAATTTTTTTTTCCGGTAAAAGTTTCGTTGTCTCAATTTCATAAAGTGGGTAGTCAAACTTCTCCACTTAACCAATACCAAATTAAAAAAAAAAAAAATATGAAGTTATTCATCAACATTATCTTTTTGCATTACCAATTTCATCATTAAATCAAATGAATTTTTATTTAATCGTGCCAAGTATATCAAGAATTACAACCCCACGGTCTAAATAAAACTCAAGCTTGTGCCAGAAGACGGTGATTACATTTTTATATTCCATTTTACGGTCGTAAACAAAAAAAGCCTTGCAATTTCTCTTATCTGGCGCAGCGATAAATTATCGTTAACAGTATTAGAATGAAAACTTACCGACTTTAATTGCACTCCGACTCCCGCAATCAATTACACTCGATCGATTTTGGCCGCAGCGAGCATTTCTCCAGCGCCTGCCTCTTTCTGTAGCTTTTACCCCCTTTTTTCAATTACCGAAAAGTCTTCCGAGTTCTGCCATAAAATTTTCGTTGACGCGCCCGTCGGTCGGCATAAAGGTAACGTGCATTCAACCACATGGACAGAGAGGCAAAAGACAGGTTAGCGAAATTTTTACATTGGATTTACGACGTCTAGCTAGAGTGCACCCCGTTCATGCTCGTATACACATGCGCAGCTCAAAAGGGCACCAGAAATTGCATTTCGATTCCTTTTATAAAAGCAAGCCCGCTCGACAAAGAAAATGCTGAAGCTTCAACTGCACCCAGCATACTTTTTTTCATCAACTGCCTTTTTTTGTCCTCCACATCTGGGCGGAAGGTCCCGCACCGCGATATAAGGAGAGCCAGAAACGCTCCTTCGCCTCGCGATAAATTTGCTACATTCTTCTCGTGAAAGTATGAATTTTTAATTTAAACGGAAATATCTGTCGCACTTTTTTTTTGTCTTTAAAAAGAATTTGTTTTCAAATTTTAAATATTTCATGGAAATTGGATGGAAACATTTTGGTATTTTCGTACGTGATAATTGAAAAGTTTTGAAACTGAAGTATTATCAAACAAACAAATGGCAAAAAGTTTTTGCGTGCAGTATATTTCGAAAAAGGTATACCAATTTGGTTTTTTTTTCTCGTTCAATCTTTTTATTTTTTCAATGCATTCGTTAAAAATGTATTTACTTTTTGATAAAAATTCAGAACGACATGCTATTTTCTCGTTTTCTTTTTCGCCGCTATTAAAATTTAGAATTCAGCAACAAACGGAAAGATACAATGAAAATAAGTTTGTTTTCCAGAATCGAAAAAAAAAGAACGAACGGCTTAAAAGAGGCTTTCATTTCAAAAGCACGAGGGAAAGTTGACGTCGATTTGCGCAGGCACAGAATTTGCTTAGATAAACGGCTTGAAGGGTAAACTTTCGTGTCTAACTTTAAAATTAGCATAATGTGTATGTATTTTAGATAGAGGCAAGGGAGGAGCAGCGTCGATATTTTAACGGCTCTGACCCTCTCGCACAAATCGAACGGGGAGTACTTATTTCTTTCGAGAAAAAAATGAAGCATCTCGCACTTTTTCCCTCTCTCGCATCCCTCCGTATCGATTAACTTTCAGAACTTAAAGCTTAACCTAAATAAATATACGGAGATGGAAAACTTTATTGCGCATTATGCATCTTTTTAGGCTTCGATGTGATAAATGGTCTCCTCGATAACATGGACACACTAAACGATTGGCTATAAAATTATGCAAATATATTATGTATATACATTTTTATTACTATTCCTTGAGTGATTTTTTATAATCTTCAAATCTAAGCAAATTTGAAAAAAAAAGTTTGTCATTGATGTATTACATATAAACTTTATTGCATCGCCTTATTATGCATTTCGCTATGATCTTAAAAAAATATTCTATACTAAATTCGATTGCATTTAAAGTCGCAATAATTTATTATTTACATAAATATAATGTTTGTAACTGTTATATTAAAATTGATAATTACATTTATATGTACATTGAATTTTACTATTACGCAATAAGCTGCGAACAACTTACTTCATTCAAGTTTAAGTATTGAATTACTTTCACACCAATAAATATTTTACTTTTTCCGAGAGTAGATCTTCGTATAAAATACCGCGCATTCGGTCGGTACTGTATAGAAGAGCAAATCTTTCCTCGACAATATATCGGCTTTCATGCCAATATTCACTTCGTCCTTTTTATAATACGGGAATATCAGCCGGGACAATCTGTAATGCTGTGTATTTCGCCAGAAATTATACCTGCTTATCCTCCCTTTAAATTTCGCTATTCACCAGCACATCCTCGAAAGGTGCATAAATTTTATTTATCTCATTGCAGGCGAACGTCCGGAAGCAATGCAGACGGGCACTGCGGGACCTATTCTATCCTCGAGCTGTCTTTTGGTGTCTCTCATCATTTTGTACATATCCTCGGTGTAAAGCAACAAAAAAAAAAAACCAAAAAAAAAAAAACAAAGGAGTATACGCTGAAGTTACTGCATATACTATAAGTACTTTTGACAGAAAAAAATAAATAAAAATGATAAGACGAATTTGTGCGCAACAAGGAGCATGCAAAAAAAAAAGAGAAAATATCACGGACTACTCGACGTAACAGCGAAAAGATCCTCCACTTTTTTCTTCCACTCGCCGAGCCAACAATCGTGCAACAAGCGACAGAAAAATAAGTAAGAAATTACAAAAAAAATGAATAAAATAAGAGAAAGAAAAAGATGCAGGATTTTTTTTTTGCGCGCGTATAACTACTATAGCTGGTGCGAGCGTGGGCATCGGAAGAGGCGAAAGTAGGACGATAATCCAAATAATCTGGATTACCGTCGGTCCGCAAAAAAAAGGCGAAGAAGGAGACGAAGAAGAAGCGATTCGAGCGCATAAACGCTCGAATGAGCCTTCTTTACGGCGATTTTACGTTGGGCGTCGCCGTTACCTCCCTCGTCCTCTCGTGGAGGCGAGATATCGAAAAGGGCTGGCGCTGCTTTCCATCCGCGTCCCGTTAAACTGAGACCGGAGAGAGTGCATAACTAAAACGCGACTGGTTTGACCGTTAGCTCCGCAAAGCTCATAAAAAAAAAGGGAAGAAGAAGTCCCATTCCTAAATTAAATGCAGCGGCATCTCCGACCCGACCCCATCCCTGAAAATGCCTCTCAATACCAAAACACGTAATCCTCTCCAACTTCTATTGACACCTCCATCCACCCTGTATAATGCTAAGCCCCAGATTTCGTATATATAGAAAGAAAAATATGTACGTGCACGCATGAGAGTGGGCGACATGAAGTGCGAGTGTCTAATGTGCTCGGGGCCTTTGCGTGGTATGGATATCCATTGTGATGGACATTTTTTGGTATGTAGTATTATATTCTGTACGTATGACTTTTTTTTTCTTTGATTTTTTCCATTTTTTTATTTCATCGGGGAATTGAGAATTGACGATCTATTTTTTGGAAGAAAGTTTTTGATGTGACATTCACAAAAAAATCTAAAGGTAGATGATTGTTTTCTCTTCTTTTACATTTAAATTCTTGATTTTCTGTGTCAGGCACGACGAGCAATTGAAACGGCAATAATTTTTAGTCAACAACACTTACGACGAAAATGTTGCTAAGCCATGCTAGACAAAATTTTAGAACAGGCTACCGTGACTGTACAAATTGTTGTAACGAAAAAAAAAATGCAATTTGGCTACGTGGTACATGTGATATTCTGATCGTACAAAATTTTTTGCTTTCATTAAATTCATTCACTTTTTCTTTCAATTTATCTTAGTTTCCTTTGTAACGATGAATTGATATTTAAAAAATATGGGTTATTAATTACTTTATTTAGGATACTAGGTAAAACTAAGGGAAAAATAGCTAATTATTCTGGAAATGAATCGTAACGTAACGTAACTTAAATATATGTACACAAATATACCGATGTAAAATCGCGCGAAAGCCAAAATCCATGGATATATAATACATAGAATTTCATAAATTATGAAATAATCATTTGAAAGGAACGATTTGAGGTCACATTTCCGTAGTTATACGCGATGCAGAATTTCAGATTTATTTGGACATTTCCACTGAGTGGAGTATTTAGAAAGTCCGATGTAAAAAAAAAGAATCTTGAAAGTTATAAAACCCCCAAAATGAATTTAAAAGTAAACGACTTAATTTAAAAGATATATTACATATAATGTGATATCGATAGATTGCCCCTTTAAATTACAAATAACTTCAATGCCATTTACTGTGTTAAATACAATTTGATACAATCGCCTACTAAAATAAATAATTTGAATCGTATCCACTTGTCATTTACATTGATTTTTTATGTGAGTCACATTGAATTTTCAGTTGTAAAAATTTAATTTACTTTAATCAGCAATTGTTTTGTTTGATTCGATTAAAAAGGTACAGGTGAGTGCATAAATGAAATTCTGAGATGCTGCGAAAATGTGTCTTCGTCGTTGGTGTTTTTAATGTGGACTGCGCTAAAGCGCACTTAAAACTGTGTAAATTCTTTTCTTATCATCTGTGATGATCGATCCACGATTAATAATTTATTACATAGCCTTGCGAAAAAAGACAACACTTCATCGATTGAATTCTGATTGTAAATAATTTGACTGTTTCAAGACTAAATTGTTGCATCAAAAACAATCTTATTAGACTGAGTATAACGAATGATTTCTCAAATGAAATTCACTAGAGCTAGTTTGCGTTGATTCATTCAGATGTTTTAATCCTAACTAAATGAATTGTTAAAATATGTAAATAAACTTTATTTATAGGGATGAAATATTTTCGTGAAACTGATTAATACT
This sequence comes from Sycophila texana, assembly GCA_035582955.1. Taxonomy (NCBI): domain Eukaryota; kingdom Metazoa; phylum Arthropoda; class Insecta; order Hymenoptera; family Eurytomidae; genus Sycophila; species Sycophila texana. The sequence goes on from JAWWEN010000001.1 coordinate 12,125,488, forward strand.
TTTCAATTCAGTTTTTATCGCATAAACAAATTACTTAGTATTTCATAATGAATTACTTGTATTTTCATTGCTTTTTGTAAGAAAAAACAAAGTATAATAAATACGCGACAATTAACATATTAATTAACAAACTTATTTTCATTATAATTTGGCATTCATCTACGATGAATCGGCGATTTAATATATGGACATTCTAATTACAAGGAAATTAATTGCTTACTTTGATACTTGTAAAGACGTAAATTATGGAATGAGTAGGGTAAACTTTCTACGCTGAGAAATTGTGTTTTTGTTGTTAATGTTTCTATTATGAAAATAAAGTCGAATTAAAAAGGCCATTTAAATTCATTCATTTCTGTTTGCAATTTATCCTTTCCTAATATTCTTACGATCACTTTATAATTGCGTTCAATATTTTTATTTCAAACTCTGTTAAATTTATTTTTAAATATTAGTTTTTAAAATTCAAATATTATTCTTCATAATTCAAAAACAAATTTCTTTAAAAACATAGCCTCGTTGCCCTATTTCAAAGAAAAATATTAATTTTACTGTCGAAAAAGTTTGAAACCTTTTCTTTTAAATAAAAAGTCACAAGATTTGAATTTATCTTAACAATTGAATTAGTTTAAAAGATTCAACTATTATTATTTACTTATATACTTTAAGCCTATTTTAAAGAATAATAAGCATTATACTTTCGAAAAAGTTTCAAATATTTTTCTTCGTGTAAAAAACAAAAAAAAAAAGGCTTTTAAATTTACGTTAACAATTCGAGCTGAGATTTTGCAATCAATAAGATTTCCGCCATTTCGTACGTCCCTTCATGAACGACATGGCAACACCGTCCGTCGTCGAGTTCCTCTACTATACGCACGAGCGACTCTGCGTGTCGCAACCATATCACCACATTACCACGGCGCCGGGAGTGCTCGAATGCAGCTGACTGATCATGCGGGGAGCCAGTTAATTCTCGGCCCTGAATTAACCAGAGATTGGTAAGTTTGGGATACCAACTTGGAACTCAAATATCGATATTAATTGATACCCTTATTAAGTAAGTGTTACTAATTTATTCTGATACTAATCAATTACTAGATTCAATTGTTAATATAGTTATTAGATAATATTTCTCAAAAATGTTATTTTTATTTTACTATAAAAAATCGCTTATTTTTAACGATAAACAACAAGAAATAAATATTTATTTTTCTACGTAATATACTTATTTGCATCGTGGCAAGGTGCACTCGTCAAAAAAATTAGCGAAGACAAACAAAACAAAAGCAGCAAAAGGTTCAAATAAGCTTTCTCTCTTTTATAAAAGAATCTAGAGTACAGCGATCTAAAAATAACAGACAAAACTTTTCTTTTTACGATATTTTTTTTTTTTTTCTTCCCACGTATAGCTCTGGAATCTTTGTAATTAACTGCATGCGATATTGTTATATATTATTCACGTCGAATCTTTTCCATTCGGAAGCACGAAATTTGGGGCAAATATTAAAAGCAAACAACCCAGTGCCGGCGCACCGGCTCGCTGCAGGATCGATCGATAATACGTCATATCTCGTTTTCTTTCTCGTTTCCGCGTCTGTGTCGCAGTGTACGTCGAAGCCGACTACGTGATAAATTAGGCTCGGCACGAACGGCGGGGGTGGGTTGGTGACCAAAGCGAAAAAAGGACGCTGAATATTTAAGGAAAAAAAAAGGAGACGAACAAAAAAAAAAACAAAATCAATTAAAATTTTTTTTTATTTACCGACGTGCTCCTCTCCTCTCTCTCTTTTTTTTCTTTATCCTTCCTTTCCGTTTCGGGTGGGATAGACGAGAGACGGGCGCGTTACTCTCGACACGGTCATGGCGAGAAATTGATTGTTGGATATTTCCAGCTTTCGCGATGTATGCTGTCGCTCAATCCATCGCTTTTGAGTGGATCAATCCATAAAACCGACCACTTCCCCCGATGGATTTGTTTATGGAGCTTTTCATTTTTCTTTCTCTCGCCGTGGGGATTTTTATTGATATTGACGAGTAATTAAGAATGGATTTTTTTTTTGTCCGTCTGTAAATTCGTTACTGGTAAAATAAGAGATATTTGTTAATCTGTAACCGAGACGAAGAGGATAAACAATAATAACAAAGTTTTAGAAATGTTGAAGCGGTGTATCTTGAAGTAGTAGATCCTCATTTTTTATATCAAGTCTTTTACAAATCGCTGTAATAATATTTTTAGTATCACACTTTTAACGTAATGCAAAAGTAGAGAAAAATTTAGTGGAATGTGCAGCAAGAAGGAAATAATAAAATTTTCTAATTCTCAAAAATCTCTCCCTTTGTTATATTCTATATTTCTTTCTAAGAGTTAATAAAATATACCTTTTTGGGATTTTGGAGTTGTTAACATTAAAGAACTGCAGTCAATATAAAAGAAAATAATTAAATGAATGTAATTAAAATTTAAGTTTTATTTTAAGCAGAAAATTATTAAGAAGCTGTTGGGGAAAGTCTTTTATGCAACTCTGTGCGTGAAGCAGTACTTCACGCACTAGTGCGCATTTTTGCGAGTACTAAATCAGCACTAAGATAGACATCGTTGCATAAAATATTGTTCGATACTAAGTCAGAAGTGAATTTCGGACTTGTGTGAGTTACCACCCTCGCTTCGCTCGGGCGCTAATCTCACACTTGTCCGAAAATCACTTCTGACGCACTAGTATCGAAAACTACTATTTTCGTCGTTGTAGACGAAAAAGTCATCCCCTCCGTCTTATTTGCGTATATGTGGAATTCTCAATTTTCCATTTCGCTTTTCCTTCGTGAAAAAGAGGTATTTTTCTTACAATATTATAAAAACTAAGTTCCAATCCTTCCATTAATATTTACAGAATGTTTCCCTCACAAGTTTATTCAAAATTTTATTTAAGACTTATCCCCTTTCCTAAAATCCCTAGTATATTATACACATCCACTGTTCTCAATTTTTCTATTCCTCAAATTTTCTACTACAATATTTCACGAATGCCATAATAATTCAGTCCTGAAAATAGAAAATGAGAAATCAATACGATACCATCGCGCTGTTATCAGTTCATTAATTTCCAGTACAATAGACGCAATTAAGCTCGGCGCCAAAAATTCAAATGAACGGATCGATTAGACGCATTCTCCGGCACGCTGATTAAATATCAAAGTTTACAGCGTGGATTCCCCGTTAAAAACAGCGCGGACATTTTCACGAACGAGATGCTCCCGGCATCGTAGTGCGAGCATCGAAAGTTAACGAAACGATGATCCCGCAATAATCGAAATTGGCTAAACGATTGTTTTCACCGGCGCAGCGGAGCGTCGACCGTCAGCGTAATTACCTATTGGCCCGGGTTTACGCATCGACGACTGTGCGTTCATTACGGGGACAGTTTAACCATACTTGGAAGGGAGCGCTTTGGGCGTTTTGTATCAAGGAGCACTCTTGCGTACAATGCAATCGATCAACAACTCGTCGCGCCGGATATCACTTTTTAACGATTTTTAATGGCTAGTGGACTGGCTGGGTCAGGCAATTTAGCAAATATAAGTTATTGCTTATTAAAAAGATAATAAAAAGTCGATTTATTATATAAAAGGCGTTTATGAGTTCGATATTTACTGCCGATGAAGGCGCGCGGTCGCTTTGCTTTGTGGAGTGAATAAAAAGAAAATTTAGAGATTATTTATCGTGTGCATTACAAGTATGTATTTCTGATAAATTTTTAATTTTAAAATGCAGAAGAGCAATAAACGAGCAGACGTCTGTTATCGATTTATTTTGCCGTTAGTCGAATCCATACATTTTATTATACACTCCTTCTTTCCTTTAAAGTAGAACTTGAATGATAATTATACGAATTAAAATGATGAAGATGTATTTTTTTAATTAAGATGTAAATTGTTGTGGATTCATGTGGTATCTAATGTTCAATCAATAATTCAACAGTCATCGAATCAAATAAATTTCGATCTGAATTTTTATATGTTTTTCAAATATGCATTGTAAACTTTCAATTATACATTTAGTTAGTTGTTTTATCTCTGTCGTAAACAAAATGTTATCTTATCAAATTAATCGATGTTCTCTTTTAATTTTGAAGCATTCCATATGTAAATAAAAACGTTGATATGATGACCAGCAAAATTGTAACATTACAATTTTTATTACTTGCACTCCGTTGTTATAATGTTGATATATTTATACGCTCTTTGTATTTAAAAACTTATCAGAACTCATAGATTGAAAAGCAAACTCTTTAATAACTCAGTGAAATTCCGTGAATGGGAAACATGAAACTGTGTTACGCAGAGGCTAGAAGTGAGTTTGCGATAACACAAAATGCAATCAAAACTGCCTCCTCTCCTTTTATCTCTTACATCTTTCATGCCTGTGTCACGGAAAAAATTCACAAAATAATGAGCGGGATAAATTTGAAAAAAGAAGAACAAAAGAGACATTTAATTCAACTAATATTAAATCCACGTATTTCAATAATTGTGCGGTAGCTGTTTAAAAAAGATATTCCGTTACCCGAGAGAGTAAAATATAAATATGCGCATTTTCGATATTTTTTGCCTCAAGCCAAATTTACATTATTTCCGCTATCTATTTTGTAAGCAAAGTAAATTTTCATTAAAAAAAAAGCGTACACGCACTGCGGCCTCGAGTTATTCCACAGGATAAAAAGAAGATTCTAAATGTTTTATCAGATACCGCCGATATGCTTTTGTTTTCATCGATAAAATTGCGTAGGAAAACCATCAGTTTAATCATTAGCGGATTCCCTTTTTTTTGCGTTCTCTTAATTAGCTTATACTTTAATTATTATGTAATTACATGTAATTATCAGACTATCCCATCGACCATTCGCTTATTCTCTTTTTACTATCGTATATGAAATATCAGCCCATAATTATTTATCAAAACCACTGAATTACAGCCTTTCAATTTTAAAAAGTCTTGAACTGACCCTATGAATTCTTTCTTAAAAAAAAAAAAAAGTAGGAAAGAAAAGCTCGAATCAATACAGTGGCCTATAGATAAATGAGCCGACCCCCTACATAATTGTCCATTCAACTCACGGATCATAGAATGAAAATAAAAGAAAAATAAAAGGGTTTTCATCGGGCCGCTGTCGTGACCTAATCCCTCTTTCTTCTCTCTCTCTCTCTTTCTCTCTCCGGCATGACACGACTTGTAAAAAGGTCAAGATTGCATTTTCTAGCTGTTCAACGCAATGGGCGAGTCCCGCATTCACGCGCGACGAAATACGTATGCATTCAACACTAATGCGCGTTGATAGCTCTAAATCGCTCGAGACACGTGTCAAGAAGGCTCTTTCGCCGACAGCTGTTCTCGTAAACAAATTACCGTTCAAGTAGGGGGCTATATGCTGTGTCCCCTCCCGGCGCTTCTAGACGCATGCAAAATGTTGCGCGTTGCTATTTTCGAGCTACTAAACGACGTTAAAGCAGCAGCGCATCAACGCGCTATCCTTCTGAACTAAAAGTTAGCTGATAAGATTCTGAAAGTGCCTCAATGAACATACCCCGTGAAGATTATTACGCGGAGCTACGCGATGTTAGCACTGAAAATGATTGTTATTACGTAGTGCTAAAGCTTATGAAAATAATTTGTTGTTGCGATGTGTACATTAAGCGAGAGGCGTAGGTTTTGATGCCTCTTGGCGAATAGTTCCCTGTACGACCGATAACATTTTTTATCAAGCCACTGCAAGAGGATTTCTTATTAGTTGAAAATGTATTTGTCATCAAATGTTATTGTTAAACAAATTTTGTAAAAAAAATGCGTGTAAATACACTATTCCACAGATTTTATTCTCTTATTTCTATTGTGTATATCTTTTGAACTATTAAAGATCTTTTAGTAGGATAAATTTCATTCAATTGTGGATCTTATGTTCTTCTTTACTTTTATTATTTTTGGACATTTTAGTAAAAACTTTCACTTTTTAAATAAACGCATATATTATCACTAGATTTTTTAAATGTTTTCAATTTTTGCTGTTAAATTCTCGGTAAAATTAAGTAGTGACAAAGGGATGCAGAATATTTTCCTCTTTTCAATTCTCTCTTTTATGATTTTAATTTTTTTTTCCTACCTAATGTATTCCATTTCTTGTACTCCATTGAAACGACCTTCTGGATATAAAATGGAACATATAAAATAGAGTACTAAAAATGTAGATGCAGGAAAGCGAAAATAAGCCAGCCACATGTGTAATAAAATTAGTAGATTCCGACCTCTCTTTAATGCCGAAAGCACACAACACAAAGGTATAATACAAAGGCTCAGTCGCTGCTGTGCGTCGAATGTGTGCCTCTGGGCCGCATTGATTGCTAATGATAAGATTCGATTAATAAACGGGAGTAACGGCCTTTGCGGTACAGCTGCGAAAATTCCTTCAAATTGTACATTAATTCTCCAAACACAACGGCATCGTTAAAAAAAAAATTTGCTCTTTTTTCCATTATTTATGAAATTTAATTTATAAATTTAATCTTTTCATTTTTTATAAATTTTATCCGTCCTTTGATAATAATAGGTAAATAAAAAATGAACGTACTTTTTCGCATTTTCAAAGAGTACACCTCCTTCTTTTTTTAAAAATAATAGTAATATAAAGCAATGCCATTTTTGCAAGTGCTGTTTAATATCGCATAAAGAGGAAGCTTCCACTCTCGAGGCCATTAAATTTAAAAAAAAAAAAAGAAAACGGCAGCAAAAATTACAGCCAGCAATATTAATCCACTTAAATCCTAAAACATCTACCTACACGAGCACAAGACTCCGCTCGAACGTGAAAACATATCACGCACTGAGATTCGCCCTCTTTTTTTTTTGCTAAAGCCTCGACTCCTCCACTTCGCTCCCTGGACGAGCATCAATTTTAAAAATTACACGAGAAAATGGCCGGACAGTGGGCAGGACACAATGCGCCGCATTCTTGCGTAATGTGCATTTTGGCCGCGGATGAGGTCTACGAGCGAGGACTGGAGGAGCGGGGATCCGGAGGGGGGTTGGCGGGACGCGATACTGAGAGGGGCCGGGGGGTGAGGGGGGGCACGGAAATTTGCCGACTGCACCCCCGCTAACTTCCGAGTCGGGCCGCGCTCGCTCGGCGCAGGCATTACGGAAATGTCGCGATAACTTTATTATCATTTTTTTTTACCGACGCTTCCGTTTTGCACCGTCGCCGGGACTCTCCCTCGCGCGGGGACTACCGCGCGTGATTTGTCGCTGAAAAATTCATTAGCGCGCACCGACGAATTTTCGAGCCACGCACCGAATTCGATGACCGGCTTAATTCCGTATTGGAAAAGCATTTGAATTGTCCGACGTTGTTGCAAATGAGGCCATTAAAGGTTTAATTATAGTCGTGTGGATTTTTTTGGGATTAAGTCAGCGTTTCCTCGTTTTTTTTTCTTTTTTTGCGTAGTACGGCTTGGACAATTAATTTAAAATTGAATTTTGTTAAATTATCACTCATTTTCGATTCGATTAATGACTTCAGTTGGGCGCGAAGGATTCAAACTGTTCATGGTTAGTATACTCGTTGAAAATTTTATAAAGTTTTATTTATTTCGATTGAATTTGAACGTTCGACGGGATATAATGATTCGCATTTTATTGGTGTACTGTTTTCAGATCACTGTGTAATGAGCGGGTGATTATTGTTCAGGACAGTCTTTCTTCCTATATTTTGTTAATAAAAACGTACTTACCATAACAAAATAATTATTTACATTTATAGCTACAAAATTTACTTATATCAAATGGTATAACATTTATAATTATCTCTTTTATTTCAATAGTATTCGTAAATCGATAAAGACAATACGCTAAAGCGATCTCCCTCAAACGTTGGTGCAAATAAAGACACAATCCCTTTGAGTACTAGTTAGTAAATTGCTTCAATTATCAGTAACTAGAGAATTCGGCGCGCTACGCGCGCCTTAGAGATTCGCGGTTATTTAACCTTATTGCAAGAAAAACAATTGAAATTTTGTTTTTTTTTTCTCGAAAATTCAAAATATTTCGAAATTTTCGAACAAAAGATCGAAATCTCGAACGCTCAATTTATATAAGGGAACCACCGCATGACCATTTCAATTAATGGATGTCAACGTAAAATCAGATAATGATATCTGACAGTAAATAAAAAAGAATCTCTGTCAATTCATTGGCACGTAGCTTCTTCTAATAAAATGTATTGTTATAATTTACTAAATTAATCATTATTTTTTAAATTAATTGTTATTATTATTTTAAATTAATTTAAAAAAAAATATACGTTTACTAGAAATGTGCAATTTTAATAGTAGGTCAAAGGAAATCAGTCGAAGTTTCCGGAGAAAACAAGCATTCCGATAATTTCTACGATACGATCCTCTGAATAGTGCCTTCACATCTTAAACCTTTGTCTCTCAAACGGATCCAATTGCCCGCTGAACGAACTCAAATGGAGCAGCGAGAAGAGGACGACGGGAGCACTGTAGGCAGGCGACAGGGTGGACTTTAGAAAGAGAAATCTGCCACAGGCATGAGAGAGTGAAATTGACTATTCCAAAGCTTGCTCTTACGAGTCTTCAAAGAAGGGAATGCTTCATGCTTCATTTATCTTTTCTTTTTTATTTCTCGAACAACTTGTTACTTTTCACTTGCTATTATTACTCTTTTCAAATTAAAATTGTAACTGTAGACTGCTCCATTAAAAAAGCTAACGCATGTATAAATAAAATAAAAAAATAATAATTAATCCTTCAGATTTAAAAAAAAAAATATATACAATTCTTAGTAGCAGAGCTTCTGTATAAACAAAACGGAAATGAAAGCTATTGAGCTTTATCGAGAAGGCACGGTTCATTTCCAGTGTTTGAAGAACGCCGCCAATTAATATTATACAGCTCATTTATTACTTTTCGAAAGCATCTATTGTTTTATTGATTCCGAACTCGAGGAAATTATCATAATTATTCCGCTGCGTAGTCTCTCGCAAGCTCCGCGAAGCGCATAATACGCACTGAAGCCATATTACTCCGAATCGAGCAGGAAAAAGCATATTTCATTTATTCAAAGCCTTCGAAGAAGAAGTGTGTGTCAACAAACGTAGACACGAGTGAGTCTACCTGATTGAATCTTTGAATTCGTAATTCCCTGAATCAGGCCGCCGGTGCGCGCCGATGTCCTGCGGAATGTTTGAGCGCCGCTGTTTAACGAGAAGTCGCGTGCGAGAGAAACTCGGTGTAAACTCGGGAGCGAGAGGCGACGAGGGGAGGGGGTGAGGGGGTGGATGGGGTGTACGTCGCCGGCGACGAGGACGCTCTGTAAACACGAAAGCTGCTGCTGCACACAGTCCATTCCTCTTGGCTGTCCGGTATCATAAATTGTGGCCGGAGCAAACGCTCGGCCTGCCGACGGGCGGGTATCAAATTATTTAAGGGGAAAAATGAGGAGAGACGCGAGGGTGATGAGAGAGGACTAAAAAGGGAGACTGGAATTTGTGTAGAGAGACGGCGCGCGGGGCTATATTCGCATCGTCTGTTTCGCGTTAGGAGAGAGAAGCCTCTGTAAAACCAGACTGGATTTCGTTAAGGAGGAAAAAAAGTCTGACGACTCTTTCTTTCTTTTCTTTCTTTAAAAAAAAAAAAAAAAAAAAAAAACTTCTTTGAAACGCTTTTTCGAACATTTTAGGACAATAAACAAAGTCGCTTCACGAATCTAATTTTGTAGTTACAATAAAATTATAGCAATTGCTATGTTAAGTTCTTTTTTTTTTAAATACCTTTAAATGCCTTTAAATGCTCTTTTGAACATTAAAGGACAATAAACAAGTCGCTTCACGAATTAAATTTTGTAGTTAAAATAGAATTATAGCAGTTGCTATGTTTAAGCAGTTAAGTTACTTTTTTTTAAATAGTTTTAAATGCTTTTTTGAACAGGATAGGCAAATAAACAAAGTCGTTTCACAAATAAAATTTTTAGTTTAAATAAAATTATACCATTTTCTGTATTGATATTACTAAACTAATTTTTTATCAAGATTTCTTCTAATAATATTCATTAATTTCTAATAAGATTTATTTTTAATGAAAGGTGGTGTTTATTTATTGCTGATAGAATAGATTTGCCTAGAAAACATTTTAAAAATGATTACAATCGCTATACAGTATAAATTCCTAATAGATACGGATAAACACATAATTCCGTATGGAACGTCGCTTTATATTAAACCTTCATCGCGTCTAATTCATTAGGAGTCATTGAATGACCGCCCGTATATATAGACACGGTCGATAACAATTTCACATATTCATCCCTGGAGCATTAATAACGATCGAGTAATAATCCAGCTCAATTTCATTAATCGGTTTTAAAGTTCTATGAAAGAAATTGAACCAGAGGCGAAATCAAATGAAAGCTTTAAGAAATTCTTTTCTCTAAATGTGAAATTTTTACTGTTCCGTATCTTATGTCGGACGTCGTTGGGTATATAGCGGAGTGAAAAAAAGCACGAATTCGACACTTTCATCTAGCTCAATCAGCGCGTGAACGCTCAGCGATCTTGTGTAAAAGGCAAAGGAAAAAGAAAATGAAATTCTGTTCGTTCTGCAGGGCTCAGCGCTTTCTCCCCCCTCGCGTCTAACCACAAGGACCTTTTTAACCTTCTACCGGGAAATCGATTAAGGATGCATACAAAATTTTCTCCCGTTACCAATGATTTAAATCACCCGGAATCAGATTATAAAAATGGGATCTAAAAGCGAACTGTTACCTTATTTGGAGTCTGCATTATGAACAAGCGCCGAAGAAAATCTCTGGAAATATGCAGTGTTTAAATTATTTTTTCATTCGATTTGCAGCGCGAATAACACCGTGGAATGCGGGATTCGATAATCTGAAGTTATTCGAGTGATTTTGATGAGTCATAACAAAATAGGAATTCCTCGAAATAAATGCGAACAACGCACGAAATCCATTCATTTATGGATTAAGCCGCATAACTGAATGATACACGGCAAAAATCGCATTTCTATTGAGTTCACGGCCGGATGTTTAGTTGTTTATTTTAAAAATATTTTCGTTTTCTATTAAAAGATCGCTAAATCAAACTGAAAATGCAGGGAATTGTTAAATGCATTGATTAGATAGAGATTTAAACTCGCATTGATTAGAGATATTCGATTTTCGTGAACTATTTTAAACATCGAAACTTTTCCTATCATAAAATTTTACCGCTTTGAAACATTACTGACACGCTTTTTTATTTTGATAATTTTCCAAGGATTTGAAGAGGATTTTGAAAAATGGTAAGTATAAAAAGTCCTCTTTTAAAATGACGACTGCAGGTTAATTAATCTGAATTATTCAAATAAATTATTTCATTCTGGACAAATTTTTCAATTAAATGGTAAAAAAGAAATATTTCAATTTGAATAAAATGGTTTATTTTTGCCGTAATAATCATAAAGCTAAAAAGTTTCCTAATTTTCCTGAAATACATGTTAAATACGAGAGTTGATAAAAAAATATTTTACAATTTTTACAAAATAGTTAACTAGCACGACGAATAAAAATAATTAAAATATCCCACGCTTCTGGTAACATTCAAAAAAACTTTTCTACATTAAACAGTGCGACGTGCATATGGAGTAGTCGTTGTAATTCCCATTCAAACGCTACGCACTCAGGACACGATGTGCAGTGCTCAGTGCAGGAAGAGATAACGTCATTACCACAGTCTGCTCTGAGAAATTACACGTACGAAACATTAGCAGATTTAATGACGTTCGTAATGGTAACGGCGCATTTCGACGTGGAACAATCGCATTTTTTTATATATATATACTCGGAGCTTTAAAAGGGACAAGTGCGAAAGCAAGCGCGACAGGAGAATCCTAACGAATTCGAATTTCATTCGTTTGCCATTGGACGAGCCGAGTTCGAATTGAATTTTCACTTGAAATTCGATTGGAAGTCGCGCCTGTTCTGGAAACGTCCTGGCCTAACTTTATACACGAAACTTTTCGCGAGTTTCGCGTAAATTCGTCGGATATAGCAGAGTCTCTTTCTCCCGGTCTATGCTCATCTCGCTCCCTCATTTGCCGAATCCGTGGCTTCCACAGCTCGTCATTGGTTTACACCGCCTTTCTCCCTCGCAGTTCCCTATTTTCCCACCGTGGAGATCGCTTCCGAGTTATTTTACCGGCTGCTCACCCTGGACTCGTTTGGAAAAATAAGCCCGAGTGGCGGGCGTCGCTAAATGGCGTTGACTTTTTTTAGAACGAGAGCTCGCTGAGCAAATAAATCAATTAGCGGGCAAAGATTTTCTTCCTTGTTTTTTTTTTTTTTTTTTTTTTTAAATTCGTTCTCGTCGTCGTTGGAAATCTGAGGAGTCTAGTGTTCGACTTTTTGCTTCGTTCAATTCCTGAGATTCTGCGATGCGCCTCCAAGCCAGTGACTTCTGCCCTGCACTCGACGGTTAATCTATCAAACTCCGACCATCCTTGTACGATTCCTTTTTGCATCAAGTTGGCACGGAGTATCTGTTACGACTACCGAGAGATTATGGAAATGGCGAATTCGCATGGTCCTGCTCCCGCCAGTCGGTCAATAACAACGCTTTGGCCATCTTCCAGGCTCGCCCCGGCGCAACGGGGCTAACAAACTAGTAAAGAATTTTCGGTGCTCTCGTCTCTGCGAGATATCTAACGATTAAAAACGGAAAAAAAGTGTCCAGCGCTTAATATCTTCCAGCTTTCTTTACTTAAGTTATTTTCTTTTACTTTACTCGACTTTTGAAAAAAAAAGAAGAAACTCGGCTGGTCGCGCTGATGGAATTAAGAAACATTTAATTTTAGAGTTTATTGGATCCGTGGCACTTTCATTGCGAAATGGGTTATAAAACATTTCGTGAAAAATGTCCTTTAAATCGCAGCGAGAAGTACAGCGTTAAGAAAAGCAGCTGCAACATGAAAGCCAATAGATAGAAAAAGAGGCGCATCACAGCGAGTGGTAGGCGAGCAGAAATACGACGCGAGGTTCTAAGAAAGAGAAGGGATGGAGAGAAAAATAGTGAGGGCAAAATGAGAAGGACCGTGAAGTAGAAGGGTCGTAAAAAAGATGAAAAAGTGGAGGAAATTGGAAAAAGGATGATGGAATTGGCGAAAGAATCCGTTGTTACTTCAAAAAGTAAACATCGAAGGAGTTGGGAGATTTGAAGGTTTCGAATTTCCATACTGGCGTAAGATTGATTTTTAAATTGTTCGAGGAGAGTTTCTGAAATGTGGCATTTTTCAAACTTGACAAAGTCTTTGAAAATTCGCGTTGAAGAAGGTTATATCTAAAACTTCACATTTACTCTAAAAGTATTAAGTGCAATTTTATTAATGTTAAAATTCAAGAGTTTCTTAATAAGGTAAAAACTACTACTGTGTTATGTAAATAATTAATTGTCATTGTTAATGTGTACAAGAAATTCTAAGAAATTTATTACTGCTTTTTCTATGATCCTGTGGCTTCTTTTGTGTTTTATTTTAGACAATAATCAGGACACACGACTCAAAAAAATATCCACAAATTGACATTTGATATTTCAATAAAATGTCTGTATATTCTGATAAAATTTCAATAATCTATATCGCGTATATCAACTTCGAATGCTTGCAAACTATTGAAACTATTCAAATCAATATTAATTAAAACGATTCCAATATCCTCTTGCTCTACGAACGGCATTAGACTTTTATTTTAAAAAAGTGCTTCAAAAATAGAGAAACCAACAAATGAACTAAATCCTGTAAGGCTATCATTCTTCATTTAAATTTATACTGTTATATATTTTTTAAATCTATTGTGTTGCCTCCATACTCCCACGTAAAATGATAAAATATAACAAAAGCTTTCGCAAACAAAATAGCTCTAAAGGTACTAACTTTTGTCAAATATTCCATAAAAAGATGTGATTTAAGAGTATTGCACTAATTCCTTAGTCGTGAAATATAATAATGAGCACGGATGCGGAAGGTAAGCAAATTGCTTAGCATCAGTTTCATTATTTATCTCACATTATTACTTACTTCCCTATTGTTCGTAGCACGAGGGTAATATTTTTTTATTGATTTATTGCAGTTAAGCAAAATTTTTACATAAATAATTTAATGCAATAGTTTAATGTAAGACACAATTCATTCATCAACAGAAATAATTTTATTTAATTTTATTAAGCCACTGTAAGCCGAGACCCTGCTTTACATACCAGGAGACCCTTGCAACAGAAACACTTAATTTCCCAGTACGTCTCTTTGTCCCGTATTCTTTTATATAATGTGTTTCCTGCCACCATAATTTCTGCTTCTTAACATACGAAAAAAAAAACATCAAAATAAACGCTTTTCTAGATATTACATCGATCTCAACTTGATAAACTGCGAATCCCCGTTGATGTATTCCCCCATTGATTCCGCATAAATTCTGCAGCACAGCCCTATAGCAGCTGTCGAATAATTGTGCTTGTAAATCGCGCCCAGATATACAACAGAGCCGCTTATTATTTGAGGGCCGATCGCTATTTTCCGCGAATCCTCTAAAATAATCGTCTTCCATAAGTTTTCATTACTCCGAATTCACGATTCCAGCAGGAGAACACGCAGCATAGGATTATATACACGGCACTTATTTATCATGGTCAGCCATTTGCTGCATTTCCTCGATTACTGCGACTCGATTTGCCGCGTATAATTCCTAAATTCGAAAGCTCAACGCCCCCGCAGTCGTCAAAGCACACAGACACGTATCCCCGGCGTCGTTCGACTTTATTACAGCAATGATAACGCTTCTTATGAATCGCGAGGAGCGGAGAGGTAAAAAGAGAGAAAGTGACATATAAATAAGGAGAAAAGAGTGTTCGAGTGGAGAGAGGGGAAAAAAAGAAGGGAAAGAGAGAGAAAAAGTGGAAGCGAGGACGAAAGAGCGCGTGATCTAGATTTGAGGTTAACTACAAATTCAGCTCAGCAGCTGCCGGCCAGGAGCAGCCACAGCGGCGTACATGCCTCGAATATCTTGCTATTTGCGCTTTGAACTTTACGGCTCCCGAGTGAGATGACCGGGCACGAGGGGCGGGTGAAAAGGTAGCGGTGCAGCGGACCAGACGAGAGGGATAGAGTAGCAATGAAAGAAATGAGAAGGAAGGAGATAAAACGATAGAGGGAGAAAGAGAAGCAGGGACGGAGAAAGAGCAGAGTCGCTCTGGAAATGAAAAAGAGAAGAGAATAACACGGACTAACGCTATTGTAAAACGGCACGTTTGTACAGGGACTGGCGGTGGCGAGAGCGAGCGGGACAACCGGACTGGTGGCACCACGTTTTATGGTTTTAGCTAGATGGTCCAGAACATGGTGGCGGCGAAATAAAAAGGATATACCGCGCATTTGACCTAGGAAGCTCCGGGAAGTATGAAGAAACTGCGAAAGGAATGCTAAGAAAGAATAATGTTAAGGATATAGAATGAAAGGAAAATAGAGGTAAAGTATATTGTAATGCTGCTGTAGGTTACTATAGTGTAAAGTTGAAAATACAAAGGTTACGTTATTGTTATTTTAAAAATAAAACGGCGCTTAATCCTCTGAAAGCTTCGATCTAATGGGATATGTGTATCTATCAATAAAGCTTTACGTATTATTCTGTAACAATTGGTTTCGCTTTTTAACGTACATATTTTAACGTGCAGGTTTGATTAAATGAACAATTATTTGTTGTTGAATACAAAAAATATTCAATTTTATTTTAATCTACCTAAATGTATATAGTAAACTTTAAGAGAAAGTTCTGATATACATTATAAATTCTGTATTATAAAAATAAAATTTATACAAGGTTTGTGGTAGAATTTACACAGATTCCTTTACAAATTCTGCACAAAAAATTTCGGTAAATTTAGCTTCTGCAGAATTTCTGTAGAAATTCGACATAAAATCTCCAGAAAAATTTGGTGTATACATTTTCTGTAGAATTTGTAAAAAATCTGTATATATTAGATTCTATATAAAATTTATATATAATTATCTTGTAAGGAAAATTATTATATTCATAAAACATATTGTGTTAAAAAAGATCAGAAGTTTAAGAAGAAAACATTAATGAAAGAGTGATCATTGTATCAGTTTAAAATAATCAATTTTCAAAAAATGTATTACGTATTTGAACAATTTGCTATTTCTTATTATAGTGCTGATTTATAAGACTTTCATTTAAATCCATCGTGCATTGGATTTTATCGGATAGAAATTCGATTGTCGGTCATAAGCGCTCTTATATAGTCTCTAACGACTTCATTAAATTCTCTATTTCAGAAATATTTTGGATTCATAACGTTATTTACCCAATAACTGCGTTTACGTAATCCATATTCCAATGGCATAATGCACAATGCACTTTATCCCACTTGATTTTCGCTCTCGCAACTGAAGTAAAGCTTGTTTTAAAGTAAATCAAAAATGCTAATACTTCACGACGCGGAAAATAATTTCGCGGAACTAATTTGCAAGTAATTGATAAACTTTGAAAATTTTCGCCAAATATTGACTGCAGAAGCGAAAGCTCAGGCTCTATAACCAGCGCAATCATCTTTATTTGCCGGATAGAGAGATGCTACTGGTACTTCAACTAGTTGTTGATTGTACGTTAACGAGTTAAATACACACAAGAGGCCGGCCCGGCTGTATGTAACGCTAACTTTGGTTCATCCTCAAAAACCGTATTATCCGACATGCTGTTATCCCCGAATGCAATAAAGAGTTAGAAAACACGTTGAAGTGCGCCGCGCGGATTATTTTCTTTCGAAATAAACCGGAAAGCCCTACAGCGCTGTGCGCAGTTATTGATCCCTGTAATGCAAATTATGTAATTTACTTCGCTTTGGATCTGCTCCAGATGAAACCTCATTATCGGCACAGTCGATGATAGCAAGTAACAAGTTACGGCGACTGAATTCAATGTAAAGCGCGTAATACGAGCTGGAAAAAAAAGTGGGCGGAATGAGGGAAAGAGCGCAGAAATTTATTTGAAAAAATAATGAGCGAACCATTGTGAATACCGCGTTAATTAATAGAGTGCTAATGCAGTATCGAGGATCGATCGCAGCGCACACTAGCGTGTTATCGAGAATCCTCTGATTAGATCCAGCTGCTCGACGAATCCTCCACCGTTGCATTCGTTCGGTCATGTTCGCGTGGGGAGTATGAGCCAACGTGGTCGAATGCCGATAAGCGTTTCCAATTAACGATTTGAATCAACCCTTTAGAAATTGGCTAGAATTTACGCGCCTGCGCGTGCGTCGCCTGGCCGCCGCAGAACTGCTACCGGAGCTGTCCACCCTCTGCGACCTGAAAATAAATGAAAAATTCATTTCGCGCTTATGAGCATTTATCGATTTCAAGTACGTGGGAGAATTGCCGAAATTATGATTGCAACTACATTTTTGAAAGTTCGTTCTTTTTTTTTTTAAAGCGATGCCGTGGTAATGTGTAATTGGGTAATGATCTGAAATAATGAACTGGAATTTTTTTTGGTTAAAAATACTGTTGATTTTAAGAATACTTTGATTTTATAAAATTTTCCGTAATCATGCAACTTTTATATTGTAGAGGTAGATTTTTTTCCAGCAATTATGATAATTTATGAAAAAAAACTATATGAAACTTTTTGTGTTTCAAAAATATTTATACTAATTTTTTTTTTTTTTAAACAAATTCAATTTTCTTAAATGCATGCATTAAAAAAATATTTTTTCGTAGTTTCAACTACAAGAATTTTGTTAAAACTACTTTAATTCGATTGCGTAGCAGTATCACGAAAAATGCTTCTACTGCAGAGGTCGATCGAATAACGATTAATCTATATTAAAAATTCATTATCTCTTATAAATGGATGTCAATGGGTCAAATAATTCCGAACTTTTAGCTAGTAGTTGAAACTTGGCTTAGCAGTTCTTGATAAAGTTGTTCTAAAGAATTTCGAGAATACTTCTATAAGTCCATAATGAAGAACCTGACAAAATATTCAAGTTATGCAATATTTGAAGTACAGAAAGTTTCTTTTCGCATGTGATATTCTGTACCCAAGTATTTATTGTTAAATCCGTAAAGTAAAATTGAAATTTCTATCACAAATTTAATATATCGATCAAATAACATTGTTTATTAAAAGACTTTTGTATTAGCAGAAAATTTTTTGAAACACAATATGCATACTCTTTTATGACATTCGAATTTTTATAACGAACAATAATTATTATATCAATATAATTCAATCAAATTGTTATTGTTTAACAAAATCTCGTGGAATTCTGTTCATGTATTTTTATTAATATTTTATTGGTATAATTGGATGAAATAAATAACTTTTTTTAACGAGTAAATCTACTAAATGTTAGTTGAGGACGAATTTATTGCTGTAGCAACAAAAAATAGTGAAGTTTAATTATCTGTGCACGTTTATGCGCTTTCTTCTCTTGTTCTTTTTATTCAGCTCTTCTTTTTTCCTTCTCTTGTCTTATCTTTCCCTTGACAAAAGTTTTTCTTATTCCGCTACTTTCTTCCTCTTTTTTCCTGCGCTCTCCTTCCGCTAATGCACTGCGTCTAATTTTTTATTCCCGAAGCAATTATTTTTTTCGTATTATCGAAATTTAATAAACAAAAATTTCACGTTCAAACATAAGTAGTAGATCAATTAGATCATAATTTTAATTTCTTTAAGGAATGCTAATAATCAAGAATTTCGTAAAAGCAAAGTTATCCAAACGCCATTAGTTGAAATCTGCATTCGGAAGAGTAAAATGTTACTTTTGTATAATTGGAGCGAGATTTAATAAGGCAAAAATTCTTAATGTTTTAATAAAATGAAGAATCTGCAACTGCTTGACAGGCCAGCACTCCAAAGATTGTTAAAAGGTAAAAGGAGACGCGCGAGGAGTAAAGGTCCACCCACCAACAAATCTACGCTTAGAGACGCCAGGGAAACTTAAATTGCAAATTAAACTCTCATTTTAATTTATTCCATCTCTCTCTATCTCTTACCATTTCTTCGTCCCTCCCAGTTTGTAGCTTTGCAATGTGTTGACCCCCACAAATTGTGTGTCGAGTTCCTTATACTCCCTCTTACACGTTGAAAAAAAAAATTAAAAGAAAACAATTAATCAATTTATAAAAATATATCAAACGATGACTAAACAAATATAAGTATAACTTATATTCATAATTATATCACTTTTCTATAAATTTAAATGAAAAGTGTACTTTTTTCAGAAATCTGAAATACGTTAGTTTTTGTTTATCAAATAATTAGAAATAAATAGTATAAATATCACCAAAATAAGTGGCATGCTTGCAAAATGAAAATTACAGATCAGAGCATCAGATAGAAAAAGAAACAAAGGCACGGAAAGAATCAGAGATAAATAGAGATATAGACAAATAGCGAACGAAGACAAATGCAGAGGAATGCAGAGGGCCGAGCAAAAAAAAAATTGCGTGATCCTGAGTAATCTAGCAAAGGCTCATTAGCGAAGTCGATCGTTAAGAGGCAAAGCTATCGCGCGATAAGCGGTGTACTTTATTGCCGCGGAAAAAAGCTTTTCAAGATAGGTGAGCGCGTACAACGTGCCTATATATATTTTATTTTTTATATATTTTTTTATTTTACTCTCTTATAAAGCCTCCGAGTTATAAATAATAAAACTCGCGTAAAAAAGAACCGGCCCCCTACTCCTCTCAAAGTGAGGTGATTAAGAAAGCGCCATAAAATTTGACGCGATACACGTCGTCATCAGATGGCAAGCAGCTAAAATGAAGAAAGTTTCTTTTTTAGGATGTCGCTGTTTATACTTTCTTTCTTTCCATTTTTTTTTTCGTTGCCGCACATTTTGATGCACGCCAGCCAGCAGTGCACAAACTTCGCGCTTCAGCTTTTTTTCGCGATAAAACAATTACAGCTGGGTGGCGCGCACGACTCGCGCACGATAAATGTTCCGACATTTTACATATCTCATACATAAAAAGAAATCATCAATTAATTTTAACAGCTCGAGTCATTAGTTCAACATGACTCTTTTGCAATCTCTCGTGGATATAAAAAATGTTCTGTTAGCTCAGAGATTAAATTAAATGTGCATTTGTATTTATTATTTATTGATACTTGTGTAATAATACTCATCAGATGATCTAATGAGTCCCGAAATAAAAAAAAAATTATATAAAAAAGAAAATATGTAAATGCACAATTATAACCATCTGAAGGGGAGCAGTGCTTATTTAAATACTCTAAGGTGAGCAATGCATCACTATGATGTTTATCCTCTGAAATTGAAAGTATTTATCTTAGAAAATGGAGTTTATTGTGTACAAACCAAGACATAATTTGTAAAAAAAAAATGATTTAAATAAAAAACGATTTTCAGTAGTACATATATTTATTCACTAAAATTAAAAATATAATAAAGTCCCTCTGCATATGTAAATATAATTAAAATTAATATCCTTACCCGGATTAATGTTACTCCGCATGTAAATGTAAACCAAATTAATATCACGAGACGTATTTAATATTGTAATTTCAAGCATTAAGGTATATATTTATACTAAATAATGAAAATTTCGACTATATTAATAATTATTATTCAAAATCTTATACAGGTTTCAAATATCAAATTTAGTACAATTATAATGTACAAAATTCGTTTAAAAACCATAATATTTTTAGGAAATTAAGTGCATTTTTTAAAATTACCTTCTGTATATGTTTGATTTAATAGAAATTCGCGTTTTATTTCTTAAAAATTCATACAAGGAAAACCACTTTGAAAAATGCCTTGTTACGTTGTCTGCTTTATGTTTGCACTGAGAAAAATTTCTTCGCGAATAAATTTTATTTGAAACGCGGTTGACTCGCTGAGAAATCTTACGAAATACACTGATTTTTTAACACTTTGCCTGTGACTTACACTTGCAAGTTAAAGCAAATTCAGACAGTTACTAAATTTTAAATTTAAAGAGCTGAATTAAATTAAGGACTTTATCGAATCTTACTTTTATTTTATATTAGATTAAAAAATTCTAGTTCAAAAATATTTTTATTTACATCAGGTTAGATATTAATAAATGCATAGTAACAAAGAAGTTGATCTCAAATTCCATAGGCTATATGAATATGCATACAAAAAAAAATTTATTTACGGCTTCCGCTATTTTTTTGTGAATTTCACTATTTTTTTTTAAACGATTATATTTCACGCTGTAAAAAAATATGCTCCAATTAAGATACCTCGGTAAACCAGCTCTTATATTTTTTAAGGAACAAATTATACTTTGCCGTGTTAGAAAAAATAATACGGATTTCATTTTTCCAGACTTTTTACATGTTTTATTTTTATTCAACAATTAACCCAATTATCTCTTAAATTGATAAAAGAAATTTCATCACTCTCAAAAATGTTATAATACTACACGAGACAATATCATTTTTAAAATTATTTTAAACAGTTTTCAGAGGCTCTCTTTAGCTAAGTTGGTTTAACGTTTATCTTAAGAATGAAAAAGTAAGCCGGTAGTTATTGTTCCAAAACCTTTCGTTAATAAGATTAAATAAAATTTTCCATCCTTGACAACTTAATCTGATTATAAGAGGCTTAGAACTCAGTGTATCGTGTAGAAGTAACTATTTTCTTTTTCTAATTAATATAATGGTAGGTCTTATATAATATGCTCTTCTAAGGCGCGAGAACGTGATTAAAAAATAAATTCCAGATCAAATTTAATTTTCACATTACATTTTCATAAAGTAGATCAAACATACAATAAACAAGATCAAACATACTATCAAACATATAATAAACAAGCTCAAAGACTTCGCCAGCGCAATATAAAATTAATTTCACATAATGTGTATAATCTATTGCTAAGATTTATAAAAGCTATCCTATATATTTTTAATTCAAATAACACTTGGTATACCAAAGTCACCAATCCGATGTAGCGCCTACGAACTGTACAGAAATGCACGGCAAATTTTGATTCGATAACATTGACCATTACTGCGATTCTAATCCAAGAGCCGCCTATGAAAACCTGATCCGTTAAACTTTAGCTCTACTGCGGTTCCACTGCCGCGCAAGAGTTTCACGCCGTTGCTTTAGTGCGCCAGTCATTCTCGGGGGGATGAGCAATTTCGTAGCACCGAACGGTATTAAAATAAGCGCTTTGATGGCGGCCAGTTGTGGCTTACGCTGACCCTCACCCGCAAAGTGCTCATAAGAAAATGCGCTGGGAGCAAGGAGTAATTAATCGACCTGCAGTTTAACAAAAAGTACCTTATTTTTGCCTAGCGGGCAGAAAGTGCCCACTTTCGAACCTGATTGCGAAGCAGGCATTTCGGCCTCACTAGACAAAAATGTAGTATACTTGTCACGGGATTAAATAGAGAATGCCTCGAATATCGCATGTTTGTCAAACTCGTCTTATCGGCTCTGGTGACAATTTGTGTACGATTTGATGTTCTTTGTTTTTCCTCTCAAATGGCGTAAGATTTTATTTTTTTTTCAACAATTTTCTTACCAAGAGAGAGTCACACATCCAAATGACCTATTTGAAAGAAACTTTGGAAATTCATCTCTATTGTAAAGAGTAATTATACAAACCAGTCTTATTTTAATCTAACTTTTAAAGTACTAGACTAAAACGTAATCTTCCAGAACCTGATGTAGTTATAAAGTAATGTTTTAATATTAATTATTTAATTGTGTCTTATGTGTTTTCTTTAACAAAAAAGAATATGTAAAATTCTATTATTAACAAAATTTTTTGTTCGTTCAATTATAAACATATACTAAGTATTTAGAATCGAGGATATTTTTAATAGTAATAATAAAAAGCCATGGAATCAAACTGAAGATGAAGTTCTTCATTATAAAGTACTGGAAAATTTGTTTGAAGTTTCTTCAAAATCGATACTGCAGAAGTGTGACATTCTCCTAGTTAATCTTTGACACGAGGAAAAGAAGAATTAAATTAATTTAGAGCAAAAAGTAGCGAACACCGATTTATCCGTTTCACTCGTGAATCGGAATAAAAACTAGTGCACAGAGAACAACGTACGGTAGTCGCTAGTTGAGGTAGAAAGTGAAAAATAAAGAGAGAGATAGAGCCCTGAAAAAAATCACAGGGTTTTGTTAAAAAAAAAAAGGTAAAAAGAACTAGTCTTCAGCTAGAACTGCGTTACGCCTTTAGCCTGTTACAAGAAGCAACTAATGAGAACTGAATGGTAGTTTTTCAATTTAGATCAATTAGAAATGTTCGAAAAAAGGAATTTATCGTAGCTCTAAATAGAAACGTAAAATAAATGAATCCCTAGATATTTTATACTTTTTTGAAATAATCATAAAGTATTTTTTTTTGTCAGGCTGAAATGCTATATCATACCTAAAATACCTTCTTATTTTCTAACAAAGTAAACAATTAATTTTAAAATTTCTCTCCCCGACGAGATAATCTCTTTGAAACTTATCCCCCAAAGGCCAGGGAAATTTGTTTACCGAAAAAATGGAGAATAACGCAAAATGCACGGAAAATAAATGAAATTAACGTTTGCGCAGTGAATACGTTGGTAAATACACGATGAAAAATATCATCCCTCAGCGAATCCTCGAAAAGCGTGTCAAGATACGCTCATCCACTTGAATGAAACGGGGGAGGCAAAGTACAAAGAAAAGGGAGAGAGAGAGAGAGAGAAAGAGAGTGGGCAAAGAAGGGCAAAGAAAACGCCAGAAGCTAATGAAAAACTGGCAACGCAAACTTAAAATTAATTGCATCTAATTTATCCGCCGCAAACTAAGCGTCACGCCGTCGCCGCTCTCCTTTCCCCCATCTAAAAACGTCATTAGCACACGAGGAAGAAAATTCGCTCGCTCCAACTCTCCGCGGAAAGAGGACCCCTTTTTTTTCTTCCTTATTTTGATCCACCGCCACCGTTTCTTTCCGCGGCGGGCGCACAACCGATAGGCGACTTTTTTTCCTTTCATCCCCATTGTACGCAGCGGTCGGCGACGAAGGTTAAAGAAAAAAGGCGAGGGAGAGAAGACAAAAAAAAAAAAAGAAAAGAAAAAACAGAAGAAGAAGGCGTCTCCGGGAAGCTCTCCGGGCGCCGGGGGGCACTTGTATTTTGGGCGGGAGGACGCGGCGCTCAGCCATCCGGACCGGCGGCGCTGCTCGGGTTAAGTATCAATTACACGAGTGCCCACGTCTAGGAGTGAGTTTTCCAGGAAATTCGCATAGTAAGTCAAGCCCGGGACATTGGTCCTCGGCCACTCGCGCGGCCCCGAAACAATGGAGCGAGCCGGCGGAGCCAAGCCCGGAGCTTTTCATTTGCATATGAATTGAGGAGGCTGCTCCCCCCCACCCCCACCCCCACCCCTTTCACTGTGTACGCTCGGCTCAGCGGGCGTTTCAGTAGTTGTGGACCGTGTGTAGTGCGGCGCGGCGCGCGCACGATTCGCCGTGAACAGAATAGCTCGAATTGGCTCAGACTCTCTTCCTTCCTCAATCTCGATCTGCTCTCTCTATCTCTTTCTCTCTCTCTCTTTCGCTCTCTCCGCCTCTCGCTTCGGCTTCCACCGTCTTTGTGAAGAGTTTGAATGTTTTCTTTGAGGTTTTCGCGGGAACGAGAAAATTTAATTAGACAGATAATTAAAAGCGTAAGAGAGCGAAGTGATTTAACTTGATGGTGTTTACCCCGAAAATAATTGAAAAAGAAATTCCATTTGAATTTAAAATTTTTTTTTTTTTTTTTTTATTGTGTTATGTTTGCGCCTTTTTCTGTGTACAGCGCAGCTCAATTTGCATCGAGAGTCCTTTGCTTGAGACGAAAAAATATTCTCGCCCAAGTCCGAGTGCAATTATACTATATACGTACTACTTCGGCGGAACTTTAATCGAAGAGGCGCCTTTCGCCTGCGCGCTCAGTTTAAAACGCCACTCCCTTATCCTAATTTTGACTGCAGACACTACGAGGGGAAGGGGGAGGCAAGTTGTTACACTGCGGCTTTCTTAAATTACCGACTTCATTAAGGAACAATTACGATTCAGCCAAGATCACGCATGCACTCCCGGCCATACTTAAATTCGCATTGTTCTCTGAGTCTGTAATTCTGCTCGCGGCAGCCGCGCGAACTTGTTCTTTTCCCGAGCTCGCCTCGGCGAGGCACACCTGCAGCGGTGCCAGCGAATTCATCTGGATTCCCCTTGTTTCTTCACGGCGATTGCACATAAATAAATACGTTGATAAATCAGGCGAGGAGGAGCCGCCCGCACAGAATAGGGGGAAGAAAAGCTCGAGTCAATGAAAAATGCAAAAAGTTCAACGATCTTTTTTTGTTTTTCTTTTTTTTTTTTTTTTTTTGTTTTCTTAGCCTTTGTTTCGGGGAGCTTTTTCAAAGATTTATTCGGACTTTTTTCGAAATTCGAAAAAACTTTCGTCGCCTCGTGTTGCACGCGTAGTGGGGAAATCAATCGAGTTTAATTGAAGAGACTTTCAGTTTATCAGAGTATTTTGTGTGGGATTTATTCAGGTACTTTTTGGAATTATTTGTATAGTGGATGTCTCACTGCAAATTCACCTGAAAAATGTGTTCATTATGAAAAAAAAAAGAATATCGATGTTGAAGATATTCCTCTTTTATTGGACGTCATAGTTAAAGGGGTTTCTCCTCCACTACATTTTCTCTTGATTGAAAGTAAATAAGCTTTGACATTAAAACTAAGGCGAGGTTTAAGTGTGTCTCAGAACCGTCTTTATGACTGACATAATTAAAGAGAAAAACTTTATTGCCTATCGAAAACACTGTCATAAAGCTCTAGCTCATATTGAAAAAATCTTGACACATATATTTTTTTTTAATTCAAAATAAAAATTGAATACAAAATGTAGGTAATCGATTCTTCTAAAGAAATACAATATGTACTAAAATTGTAAGTAATGTCTTTAATTCACGAATGCACACACGAAGAAAAATTCACTAATAAGAATTGTAATAGATAATTTTAATTTTCTCATAGACTGAGATTATTTATTTATTATTTATTTTTTTAATAGCATTATAAACGGGTCAAATGGTTTTTTGCAGCAAAATATACAAAAATATAAAATAGAGAAAGAGTATTAAATATCACAAGAGGATAACAATTACAGCAATTAAATTCTCTGTAACTAAACAACTAAAACTCAACAAAATGAGACTAATGCATTTTTAAATGCTTTAATACTGTTTATCTGATTATTATTGAAAAAAAGTTTAGCTTCTCGTAAAATTTACAACAATTATAGAAAAATTTGTCAAAGTTACAGTAAATTTTAAAAGAAACTATAATAATTCTTACAATAAATGTCATCTGTGGGGTCAGTAAAATCTACTACTGCAATAATTTATAAATAATTAAATAAATAAATAAATTTTTAGTAGAGAATTTTAATTGTCCATGGAGTTTAATTTTTAAATTACTTCCTGTTACCTAATACATAAGAAAATTAATGAATATAATACTCAATTAAACTGCACACGTCACGTATAACAAAAAAGAAATAATTTTTTGTCGCTCGATTAAAAATTTATTTCACAACACTTGCCAATATAAACTAGATTCCCACGAAAAATCGCACACCGGGAACCCCTTCCTCATATACCCGCACTAGAATTTTGAATATCATATATATTTATACATTATACATATCGTAAGTAAGGAAGCGAGCGAAAGAGAGATAGACAGAGAAAGAGAGAAGAAGAGAGTCACGGAGCGATGAAATAAGAATTCCAACGAGCTAAGGAACGATGGAAGGACGAGGAGGAACGGAAAAGGGGTAACTTCGCTACTGTGGCTCGTAGCCGCGAGTATACTGAAGGAGGAAAATTTCTCCTTTTCCGTCTCTTCTTTCGTCCGCCGCTGTCTCTCCTCGTCCTTACTTTCTTTACCAGTCTGCAGATACCGAAGAAAGATCGTGACCTATAAAACGAATTCGCCAAGCCAGAACCCTCGGTTTCCAAAGAAAAGAGACGTACTTACTTTCCCCGGCGAACGACGTACCTATACCTCCGTCTCGCTTTAACCAACCCCCCTTCTGGCTGCTTCCTCGCTCCCTCTCTTTTTCACGAGTCTCGCACGAAATTCACGAACAAACAAAACTATTCGTCTTTATCTCTTGAGACTATCCGCGCGCAGATACTCGAGTAATGATGGATCCTGCATACGTGACGCCAGTCCATACTGATATATTAACGTAAAAATATTTATTATGAGCTTATAAATAACCGCTGGAGCGCTTCTCTTAACGTCTCACTGGAGCTCATCGATTTTCGCACGTCATGCAGATGTAGTTTCTCGCCGAGTTTTGTTGTGCATTATGCGAGCGAAAGTTTTCATCTCATTTTTTTCCCCCATTTAAAGCGAATATATATGTGTATATTTTGTTTCTATATTTTGTTTTTTATGAAAATAGATTTTCTCTTCATTCAATATATTTATACTGTGGCAAAAATTTTATCTAGATCCTGCTGGATGTGTTTCCTATTTTATATGGCCTCTTTTTTATTTACGTTTTTTTTTCATCTTCAAAATAAACTTCCGTTTTGTAGTATTTTTCGTATAGATACGAAGATACATCAAATGATAAAAGAAAATCCAAAAAAATATCTTATAAAATGTTTTAAAAAGTACAATTTTACTCGAGCAAAAAAATGTAACAAGCATAGCTATTGTAATAATGAAGTAAGATAAAAAGATTAAATAAAAATAATTGATTTTCGACACTGCTGCGAAGCCTACATAAAGCCTCCTCCCCTGTCCTGTACCCTTACTTCGTCAACTTTTTAACGACCTAAGAAAAAAGGAAGCAAAGCCCCCAAAGCAAACTCTTCCTTAAATCAGCGCTCGCAAAATCTTCTTATTACTCTCTCACTTTTCTCGCGATATATACATATTATAAAACGCGAAAAAATAACGAGGGCGGCGGAGAACTCGCTGCGGAGGGAAAAATCAGGGAGACGAGAAGAGAGACTACTAGAGCCGGGCTTAAGTCTCTTGCACGGTTTTAGAGTGTATTTTCCCTCGGCACGGAAGGAAGGTGCCGAAAAGGCGGAGGAAATTTTTGTGCTGCGCTCCGCGCTCCAGAAAAGGGCTACAAGAGTCTCGGGCGCTTCTTTTGATAGAGGAATAATCCATGCCAATTGATTTGCTCGCACAATCCCGTTCTGCTCAGTCAATCGAGCTAAAATCTGCCCGCAAATGCAAAGATAAAATAAAAAAAAAAATTAAAAATCGATTCTTCCGTCTTCACCTTGGAGGTGATTTTGACTAGTGCACGTGGGTCCAGATAAATGTACTGAAAAAAATTATGAATTGTTTTTTAGAAATTCTTGCTATTTAAATCTATACTTTGAGGGATTTATGTATTATTAATACAATATTATTTATTTAAATTACATGTAAATTTATTTAAATTAATGCATTTGTAGGAGAATTTAAATAATTAGAAATATTACATTGTTTTTGTAAAAAGCGTAAAAGTTGAAATTTTTTTTTGAAAGTTTTCTTTTTATAGTTTAAAAGTAAGTTCATAATAACATGTTACCTTTGTTCGTTACTGGTGTATATTCAGAAACAAGCTCACTAACTTATAAACTTTAAAAATTTAATTAAATTTACATCTTACATTTAATTGTTAAGACTAACTACAACTGCATCATTATAATTCACATCGTATCATTTGATATCGAATAATAAATTAAATATTTCTGTCGCTAATAACTCGATAAGTATTTTAAATGCAGCAAAACAGATTAGAATTATAATATATTTTGAAAATAATTCGCACCTCCCGACCTCCCGATATCAAATTTACATTCAATTATTAAAAGCGTTCTAATTTTGAAACTATATTATTACAAATCACATCACATTATTCAATGATATCGAATAAAAAATTTAATATTTCTGTCGCCACGAGCTAGGCAAAACGGGTTAATTTAATTAGAGTCAGAATATATACATGTCAAAAATAATTGTCACCTTTCGATATCAAATTTACATTCAATTATTAAGATCGCTCTAATTTTCCTAATTTTCTAACTGCAGCGCATTATTATTCACATATCGCATTATTAAATGACACCGAATAAACGAAATATTTCTGTCCCCGCAAGAGCTAGGCAAAACAGATTTATTTAGAATCATAATTCATTTCGAAAATAATTCGCATCTTCCGATATCAAATTTAAAATTGATTTCTTCAAACGAGGAGAAAAACTTCTTTTACGACTAATCTGATAAAAAAAAAAGAAAGAAAGAGCCGGAACGTCGAAACCTGCTTCATTGTGCGTCCATATCCATTTAAAATAAAATATCAATGGAAAATCCGGCGTAACGCCCGGGCATGTTTATCGTCAGGCACACACACGACAGGACTGAATGGCTCAGAAAGGAGAAGTCGGAAAAAGAAAACAACCCGGGCCTGGCGCGCGCGCGCACCGGGCGAAAAGGTAAAAATACAGTAAACGCGATAAAACGTCGAGCGCGAGCAAAAATATTCAACGTCAGCACTGCGTGGAAAATATGTAAAGTTTTTCCCTCTCGCTTCGATCCCCACCGGGCATTCTCTATACTCACCCATTTTATATATCTATATGTGGATATATATGTACATCTATATCTCTCTCTTGTTTCGCCGTTTCTCTCGCTTGCCTCCTTCAATCGAGCCCACTCGCAAGACATACCGGCATATTCTTCCGGCGCTCCGTATGAAATCCCACTGTAATATCGCCGGGATAAAGAAAGATCCCGGGGGATAAATCCGAAGATTAGCGTCGACTTGTGTCTCGTAGTCCGCGAAACGTTGCGCCGATAGTCTCTCAAGTGTGCGTCACGAGCGGCAGTCTTCTCTCTCTTGTCAAGAGTTTTCAACGACTTGTATACCCTCTGCGCGAAACATGTACGTAGATTGATACGCGCTTATGCACGTATCGGAGCTTCAAGTGAGATGATTGCTTTGATGCTCGCGGAATATCCGAGCGAGATTATGGAGAGGGTGAATTTTTTTTTGTGTACACGCTCGACAAGAGATTATACGAATTTTTTTTTTTTTTTAATTTCTCTTCGATCTGTCGAAGCACTACATACGTATTTTATTTTTAAATGTACTTTTGTTTTTATTTATCCGTGGCTGAAAGATTTTTTCGTGCGTATACTGCAGTTCTGAATTCGAAGGCTATCTCAAAGATTAACATATTTATAAAAATTATTTTATTGATTAAATTAATTCTTCAGAAATAAAACAAAATTTGCTAAAATATCACTTTATTAAATTAATATTCATTTTTTATATATTCAAGTGAAGAATTAAAAAATGTACGTATGTTTTTAAATATATTGATTTGATAAAATATTCATTTTAATGTTTATTAATTAATGTTTATTAATAAAATTAATAAAATATAAAATTATAATTTAATGTTTATTAATAAAATTAATCAAATATTAATTAACTGAAGAAAGAAAATAAAATTAAAGAAATAATTAAGAATTAAAATCTTTCCATTTAAGTAACTTATTCTGATTCTATAAAATTCTTGCAAAGCTGTACAAGAATATGCATGTTGCATTGAAAATAAATTCATATTCAGTCGAGGCGTTCGCATGAAATTGCATCTGATGCATTGACAAAAAATTCTTGCAAATACCAGCTATATTGTTCTCGCTTAATTAACATCAGGGAGTTCAAATTTTAATGGAAACCAGGCGTCGGCTGTACCGATTTTGCGTCGGTTTTTCTTACCGGCGACGCTCTTTTGCCGCCGTACGTAAAAAAAATGATCGAAAAACGCGTTACGCGTCAGGCCGGAAGGCGCGCCTGCACGGCGATCGAAAAAAAGTCTCTATTATAAATGATTACCCGGTGCTAAACAGGAAAGGAATGAAAAAGGAAAAAAGGAGAAAGGTAGAAACGAAATTTCACGTTTCGCGGTGAGTCTGCGGAAATTTTCTCGTGCCTTTTTTTCTCATTGTAAAGAGAGTTTCGGAGTAACGCAAGTATTGGTTCGATGGATTCACGAGTGCGTTACGTGCGAGTCTGTCGGTTGCCGACAAAAAAGCTGAAATTTTTTGACGATTTTTCTTGCTCTCTTTCACCGAATTGAAAGCACCCGGGACTGCGGCAAATTACCCAGGATAACAGTCGGCATGCAGACAGACTATTCTTTTACAATTATGTATATAGGTCATCATCGAATAATTCACAAAAATTCCTTTTGTTTTCTTTATCTGTATAAATATAGGTCATCCGTGAAAAATTTACAATTTCGTTTTTTTTTTTTTTTAGGAAAATAATTAACGTCGATCGCATTGTGCTACCTGAAAATTGAAAAAATAGAATTTTTTAAAATGATCAGGAAAATCGAATTTATTGGAATATAAAATCAATTTTAAATTTTATTGCAGTTAAAATTTTAGTGTCATTAAAAAATGAAAAAATTTAACGATTAATATTTTCATTAATCGTCTATTCACGATCTTGAAGAAGCAAAAAGTTTTTTGATTAATTCAAGTGATACATTAAATACATACTATAAATCTTTTCGAATTTTTGATGCATTTAACCAGAAAATTATGCTTTACTTAATCCAATTCTTTCTTAAAACGTTTCACAACATTCTGTCATCCTGATTTTAAGAGTTTTTCACATTGACAATTTAAACTACTCGAGAAATCATGAATTGTTTCCTTTTTAACGATGCTCTTATCGAGAGTTCAATAAATTATTTTATCATTTAAATTAATTAATTTACAGATTTAGCAAAAAAAAAAAAAATAATTAATCAAATCATTGTTGCGTCCGTTAACATGTACTCGTTCATTATTATTACGAAGTTTAATTAAAATTAATCAACGCATGAGTAAGCAAACATTCGATCACTAACAAATGCATAATTAATTGTATTGAAAATTGAAGAAAAACAAAATCACTTAAACTAAAGCAAATATAAAAAAAAAAAATCAAAGGACATTAATTTTCACAGTAACGGCTCGCAGTAGCTACTTTGAATCTCGAAGAGTAGTCATCTAATTCAGCCAAGTGGCAACGCCTGCAGTGCGATTGATCAATGACAGTGCGCTTGAGCGGGTTCATAAGTTTTTGCACGCGCTTAGCCGAGGGAACGGCCCGATCGGTTGAGTAATTCCTGTTTTGTAATGGGCACCGGGTGCCTTTCGCGATCCTTAAAACAACATCCGCGACGACGTCGTCGCGCCTCGCGGTACTCACGCCTAATGGGCGAGGAGCGAAAGAAAAATTTCGGGGCCACGGCAAAAGAAAAAGGAGGAAAGGAGGGTCGGTAGGCGGCGGCTATATTCCTTCTTCTCCAGTTTTTTTTTTCTCCCTCCTCTTAACGATCTATAAAACAGGCGTCGGCGCCGAGTAAATTGTTCAGTTTAGAGGTGCACAGGAACCGGCGCGGAGTGAGTCGCGGAGAGGATATAGGACTAAGGGAGCGGCGAGGAGAGGACAGAGGAAGTCGAGAGCTTGAAAAGTAATCGGATGAAATGGCCGTTAAAGTGAGTGGCTTCGTGCAGTGAAAGAAATGAGCGTGCAAAACACACTTTTATGAGAGATGTGAAAATAGATAAACGCGCGGTGAGGTAGGGGGGTGGCAACTTGGCCGGGTATAGTAATTGACCCTTTTTCTTCTTTTCCTTTTTTTTTTATTTTTTAGTTTGCCGGGCCGATACTCGATCGATTCGCTCGACCGTTTTATCTACTTCCGGTTTTTAATTTCGCCCGGGCAATATTCCTGCGAGTCCCTCTTCTTTTTTTCTTTTATCTTTGTCTCTCGCGCTTTTTTTTCGAGAGCCGATTTATTGAGTGTCTATTTACCTTTTGTTGTACGCCCCGTAGTTCCTATTACGATATTAGCTTAAGTATACACTGAGAAAAAAGTATTGTAAAAATTGCGCAAAGTTTGTTGACTGGACTCTCAGTTAATAATTGCCATACTCTAAAGTACAATTTACCATAAATTTATAGTAAATTTTACTGAACAGTATTGGAGATAACGTAAGCATTTTTTTCTAAATGTATTATACACTGAGAGAAAAATTTGGTAATTTTAAGTAAATATTTACTTGGATAGTACTTGTTAAATATTTCTTTAAGTCAAGTACTTATTTCATTGAAACTACTAAATTTATTTAGAAACAAATAAATACATTTAGTTTTAAAGAAATATTTAGTTGATTCAAAGAAATATTTAATAAGTACTATTGAAGTAAATATTTACTTAAAATTACCAAATTTTTTTTTCAGTGTACTAACAATTAGGGATAAATCGAAAATACACAAATATGTATGTACGTAAATTTCTCGTCCAACTTAATCTCAAGTGGCTGGCCGTTACACAGTGCAACACGAATATTTCGCTCGACTGTTCACGCCCCCTAATAAACTTCTCAATATTGCATTAAATTCATCGTTAAAACGTCCGCTTCCGCCGTCGGCTCGTTAGTGCGCTCGAAAGGCTTCGTACCGGCTTGCAATTTTAAATTATTGCGCTGCAGGTTAATATTATTTCATAAAGTTCATATTTAATTGTAGCGCCGGCAATTGCCGCTGCAGCCCCGCACTAACAATTTAAGGCGAAACTTTCTATGAGATTTGCATCTTAAAATTCGAGCGGTGTGCTGCCGACTAGCAGCGACGATCCCGCACGAGCATGAACATTTTTTCGCAAATCTTCCAGCTGTCGCTGATCGCCGGTCTGCTGGCGCTGGCCGTGGCTGCTGCGAACGCCAAGGCCCAGGCGGGCCACGCTCACTCCTTCCAGCACTTTCACGGGCCGGTCTACGGCGACGACAAGGAGGTGACCTGGGTGGACAAGCAGGGGAAGCATCACCGCGACTTCGCCGCGCCGGCGCAGTACGAGTTCGCCTACGGCGTCCAGGACCACCACACCGGCGATTACCACGGCCAAAAAGAGCACAGGGACGGTAAGATTGTTCACTCCCCCCTCACTTCCCTTTACTCCTTTGCACGCCAAATTCCAGAGATTTTCCGGACTCTCGAGCTTTTTATCGCCGCCGCGCCTCGCTTCTTCTCTTCTTCCTCCTCCTCTTCTTCTTCGGTGGTGGGCTCTTTGACGAAACGAAATTCCCGGGCGGGTGTATAGGTCGGTCCGAGGAGGACTTTCGGCCACTTCTAGCTTCCCTCTAACTTAAATATTTTACCGGCGGACCGGAGCGAAATTGTATGGGATGAAAAAAGACGGGAAAAATCTTATTTACTCTCCGGTGAAAGCTACGATATATAAATCTACACTTTATTCTGGTGACTCACGGTGGGATAGCGTCCGATCGCAGTGAGGTAAAATTGTTACCTGACGTGAAACGATTTTAATGGGGGAATTACTTTGGCACACTGAAATGAAATTTGATAATTTTTGACTGGTAATATAAGTCAACGCAGGTTTAACGTGACGGAGGGGAAAATTGAATTTGCTGCGGAGTGAAGTTCGACAAATTGTTCGGCCGCGAGCTCGAAATATTCGAATTTTCAATTAGGAGAGCCATAATATTTAGCTTATTCTTTATTAGTGCTTCAATAATCCTTAGTTTCTAAAGTTTCCAAAGTATTGCGGAAAGTTTGACAATATCCACCACTGTATTTAAGTTTGAATGGAACGACGCGGGGAAAGGGACATTATTGTTTAAGAATTACGTACAATCTGAATTTCTTGAATTCAAATAAAAATCAGCGTTATAATTAAGACATTTTTTTTTATTATAGTTTCGAGAAAGAGAGTACCAGCAGCCACCGGGGCAGCTGGTGTTATAACGAGTTTATACTCGTTTTAACTTAACACTTCTCTTAACGCCTCTCATTTACTTTCACATAATATCTAAAGTTTATATCGTCATATTATAAAATTTAATAAGGTCGCCGAAGGGACGGCCGAGCTCTTGAGAAACGTAGGTGAATATTTACACGAAAATCTTATAATATTCATTCATCTCTCGAAATATAAATTTACGTTAATAAGGTACTCGGTGTATATTATGAAGCCGACGAAACCTGCCACGCAAACGAAATTTCACTGCGCATCTTTCATTTCTAGTAATGTTTTCATTAAAATACATCATTCGATGTAAATTTTGAAACGTATATAACACGCTGAAATTGCAGTTCTATTGATGCATCAAAACGCCATCGGTGGCCGATAAATAATTTCTGATTTTATAATACGTCGTTATACAGTTAATTATATGTTGGCCACAAAACCGCACGTAACGTCCGGCAAATTTTAAGAGCTTACGTTCGCAATAATTTAATCAAATATTGTTGTTACCATGATACTAATTAGTATGTATCGGTTAATCGAAAAATACTGAACTATGAATCGTCATTCTTCAAAATAAGCATAAATAACTTTTAAATTCCGTACATTAATAATACCAATAATACGATGCTTCATCGAATTCTCTTCATGGTTTAATGGATAGCAACAAATAAATTCTGTATCATAAAAAGTACGTGCGTGTGTATATACAGTGGGTTTTGTAATTAAATAAAAAAAAAGTGGCATAGCAAGGTTTTTAAGAAGCTCGAATGTAATTATTTCAGGCAAAGCAGTAGCGGGAGAGTACACGGTTAAAGAACCCGATGGCAATATCAGAACCGTAAAATATCACGCTGATGAAGATGGCTTTCACGCAACAGTGCACAACAGCCACGGAAATGATCATCACGGTGGCAGCTCCGACGACGACGAGCGTTGATCAATCCGATGAAACTGAGTCCTGTACCTTACTACTGCCAAAGAGAAACTGATTCTTATAAAACTAATTACGAGTATCAATTGTCGTCTCTTATCTCATGAACCGTTTCTTATTTAGCTCGTTAATTTAGAGTTTTTCTTTCACAGATTTACGATTTTATTAACAATAATCATCATAATTTACTAAGGATTTACATTTTATTCTTCTAGGTTTAAAGTTTTATATGAGATGTTTTATATTACTAGAATACTTTTTTTTACATTAAGCTATAGTATGTATAATTAAAACAAAATAGTATACTATTCATACGCCTTAATTGTAAATTATTATGCAATTGAATTAAGCTACTTTTGTAAAAGATAAAATTATGTAATTTTAATGCAGATTATAAGTTACTAGCCTTAATAAAAAAAAAAACTAGAAAAATTTCGAAACAAAATTTATTTGAATATATAATATACGTACCTATACCCTTTCTTAGTACTAAGTCGTATTTCTTCCCCTCTACAAGTTGAATAAGTGAAGGTTCACTTTAAATAAGTGAATCGCTTTGTCTGCGTCAAAAGTCTTTCACTTATTACAATAAGTTGAAAAAGTTTCACGCGATTTCGAGTCAATCTCACTTACTCATGAGCTCTGCATAATTGGCTTTAAAAAAAAAAAAGAAATATCAAAATTTTTCGTAAAAACAAGAAAGAAAACAAAGGACTCTCTCAATCAATTGTAAAAACGAAATTAATTTCATCGAACAATTCCTCTAACTGCGGTGAGTTTGCAGCCTCTCCATCCGTGTACAAAACTTATTGATTTTTTTTCTAGCACTCCTTGCTCTACACACATCTCCGCCACGGCCGAAAATACAGAAAAATCCGATGACAGGAAAATGCAATTTCCGATATCCTGGCAAAGCTCGTTTGCCGATAGAAAAAAGGACGATGAGAAAATGATGCCGGGGCCGAAGGTTAAAGAAGAATTGGCGCGAGGCGGAGAGGCATGAAAAATAGAAAAGGTTCCGGGCGCATTCGGAGGCGCGGGAGCCACCGCGTAAATTATTCCCAGTGAAGCGTCACTTTCGAGCGTCCTGGACGTTGCCGCGCTCGTGACAGGACTTGAAATCGCCTTTTCCCCCTCCCTCCCTTTTTTCTTGCTCGTTTCGCGTAGGCACAGAAGCCACGGGGGCTCTTGTACGCGATGGCTCTTGAGCGTATGACCTCGTGCCCCTTTTTTTCCTTCGTAAAAAGAAAAACAAAATTGAATTGTTAAGGTAGACATGTACCTACGAGGTTTACCCAATACTGCGTTGTCCCTGCTTAACTTAGCTTTCTTTAGGAAAAATGTTTACAGAATTTTCCACAGAATTTTCTGCAGAATTTTCTGCAGAATTTTCGACAGAATTTTCTGCAGAATTTTCGACAGAATTTTCTACAGAATTTTCTATAGTATTTTCTACAGAATTATGTACTGAATTTTCTACAGAATATTCTGTTAAAGATTCTATTTAGAAGTTTTTGTATTTATAGAGTTTTCTACTAATTCTTCTGCAAAGATTTCATCGGTAGAAAATTCTTTAGAAATTTTTCTGCTAAAATTTCTAAAATTTGAAAAAAAGTAATGCAGAAAAATCTACAATAATATCTGTAGAAAAAAGTTTCTACAGAATTTTCTACATGTGAACATCTAAATAATGTGGAAAAGTGACTGCAGATTTTTTGCAAGGGTTCATTCCGTTAGTGTAAATGATGGTATTTATTCATTAAATTAATTAGCACATTATTTATTTATTCACTATACAATAATTAGTATAGGTATTTTATTAGAATTATTAATTGAACTTAACATAAAATTATATGTCATGAGGTAATTGATTTAAAATTTTTGTTTCTTATTAAAAAAAAAGGAAGAATACAGCTTATTTTTGTGCAATTGTTCGACGAGAGAAAAATGGCTTTTTATAATTGTAAAACGAATCGCAAAAATGACTGTTTGCTCCGAGGGAAAAAATTATCCCAGTGTGAAAATTCGGGGTACGAGGGAATAAAGCTCGCCCGTTTCAGATAAAATATGACGTCAATATCAAGAAACGACAGAGAAAAATGTCAATGTTGCAAGGCAATGGTATGCAGAACGTACACCGTATAAATAGCGGTAAACATTCATCCGCGACCTGCAGTTTCCTGACCATTCTTTTTTAAGTATGTTTATGTATTAGTACGCTGCATATACGCCGGTCGCATTGTCAATCGCAGTCGCAATAAATCAATCGTACTTTTAAGATAGCTCGTAAATTTTTCATAATCCATCTTTGGAATTGTGTTTTCAGTATAAAAAAAAACTGCGTAAAACTGTTTTACTGTCACGAATCTAATCATGTGCTGAAACCAATAGAATGCGATCGATATGTATTGTAAACAGTTTTTAATTAAAAATAGCGAGCTTTCGTAATGGAACAGTTAATTTCTGGTTCAGTTGGCTAATCAAACAATTTGCTTTGCTCTTTTTATCAGTTACAATATTTTCGGATAAAGATTTTACTTTCAGCAAACAATGGAATGACTGCAATTTCAATTATGTGTCAGTAAAATGTTAGACGTGAATTATTCTATGAATTATTAAAATTTTAGTGAAAATTAAATTTTTGCTGACTTTACTGTAACGTGACTCTCCTTACCATCTTTTGCAATGCTTTCAAATAATATGGGAATTACATAAATTCTTCATTCGGGCTTTTGATAAAACAAAATACTTCCTTTTAATGAAAGTTTTTAAACAGCTATTTGCATAGGTCACGTTCGAAACATTCAATCATTGCACAAACGACAACAGGTGAATAAAATCCTGGCAAACTTTTCAAATGCTCATTGTTCAAATATTGTTTCTCTCATTGAAAAAAAAGTAAGTAATCGAAATCAATGCTTAGTTGTTTCATAACATTTGATTGAAACAAATAAATATTGGTTGAAACATGTAAATATTAATTAAAGCAAGTAATGGTTAATTGTGATTACTAAACTTTTTTCTCAGTATAGATACATGAAAAAAAAAACGAAAAATCCATTCAAAGTTGTCAACAATTCATATTATGACTAACAAGGAGAACAAAAAATGGAAAGTAATAAACTGCTCTCTCTGAAAACCCATTTTTGAGCAACTTTAGGACGCATCAATTCAACATTGTCAAAGCGTAATCAGTCTTCAAGCTCACAAAAATGACTAACCCAATTGCGGTTAGTACGTGATCGAAAATTTTCCCTTTTATTTTATTATACAAAATATCTTCGTGCCCACAATAGTGGTTTATCGAAAATCACCACATTTTCTACAAGTGTATAAAAAAAGTCTAGCACCGCGAGAAAAATTCTTATCGGCAGGCACCGCAAAACTTCACCGGTATAGTTTTAATGAAAATTGGATTTCGCTATAACAGGATTCATCACGGCGGAAAGTCAATCACAACGGCGAATTGCGCTTTATCCCAGAAGTCGTTAAATTAAAGGAAATGTTTTCGGGATGAAAAAGAATAAATGCACGGAAAAAGGGCGTAAAAGCGTAGTGAGATTGCCATACGCTATTTCGCGTAACGAACAACGCCGAGTGCTGACGACCGGACAAAAAGAAGAAAGAAAAAAAAACGAGACGAGCGAGTCGTGAAAAAAAAGCGCGCGCGCGCGTTGCATGAACCCATAGTTCAAAACGTTTTGTATATAGGATTTATTTTCCGAGAGTTCGATGATCGCACTTTACCGAACAATCGGGCCGGCAGTCGCGTGCGCGCGCCACGGCAAACAGACACCGGACGGGAACCACAGATACACTGCCACACCGCGTATTTCCGTCTCTCGTTTCACGCAGTGTATATATATTCTACGCTCTCTTGTTTTTGGCAGCGGCGCACGAAAAAAAAAAATGTCCCAGCAAAAAAGTCTTGACGGTCGGTGTTGGTGCTATGTACACCTGCCTGCGCGGCGCGACGCCGCGAAACGGCGCGTGTGTGGCCGATGCATGAAGCCTTGACCCTCGCATTGAAATGACCGTTTGTCGCGACTGAAATGAGTACGTGCGACAAGTTGAATTATGGGCTCAGATTAAAGAAACGAAGTTGCGGGGGACGGCGGGAAACGCTTGTACATATACTTCGTACATTTTTATATTAATAAACGAACTTGCCGATTATGTCGTGACAGAGTGATTTAAGGGGGTCATATACCAATAAATTTGGAATTACAAAAAGATCTGCAAAAATAAAATTATAGAAATTAGTAAGTTTTAAATTATATATTATTAATATGTATATCATACCTGATATTCAGGCCTAAATGACAATAATTACCTGCAATTTAAGCCCAGATTTATGAAAATTGGTTGAACGGTTCAAACTGCAGTCGTCGCCAACGGAACATT
>JAWWEN010000001.1:12190406-12217705 GCA_035582955.1 Sycophila texana
CTCACTTCGCTCGGGCGATAAACTCACCCACTTGCGATAATCAACTTTTACGCACTTGTATCGAAAAATACTATTAAAGTCCCTGCAGACTTGAATCATTAGAAAAATTACAATATTTTCTTGTCAAATCTATAAGAACTATAACAAAAATTTGTTAGATTCACGATAAATATGGTCCAAAAGCTAGTTTGAACAATTTATTTTTGCACAAATTATTTATTTTTAAAAATATTTGTAATTTTTACACATAGCTATCAACAGTTAATGCTTCGCGCATTGGGAATAATATACAAGCGTTCATTTTTAATAGTATCTAAAAACCTGAAAGTTTTTCAAAGTATAATCCTACGATACTACAATTTTTATACTTATATTGTAATATTATATTAACAAATTTAGTATTGCATGTTAATTCAGTTGAATAATATTATTGGCAGCAATTCATGTCACGCAGTTTTTTTGGCTTGTAC
This sequence comes from Sycophila texana, assembly GCA_035582955.1. Taxonomy (NCBI): domain Eukaryota; kingdom Metazoa; phylum Arthropoda; class Insecta; order Hymenoptera; family Eurytomidae; genus Sycophila; species Sycophila texana. The sequence continues at coordinate 12,190,877 of JAWWEN010000001.1, forward strand.
TAGTCGTTACATACATCTTCAAACACTTCGTTGGCGCGCCATGTTAAGAATTAATCAATACTATGTCGCAAACTAGCCAGATGTTCTTTATAGTGTCAAGTTTAAAATTTCTGTTCATTGATAAAAAGAATGTAAGATTTTTTACTCTTATCTTATAAATAAAGCGTACGTAACAAATTTTCAGAAATTGTATTTGTTTGATATAATAAATTCATTCTCAGTGTATATAATTCTATGCTAGAGTATCCGACGGTATTAAGTAAATTTACATATCGAATAATTAAATTGCCTTCATCCTGCAAATAATACAAGTAATGCAAATAATAAATTTAGTGTTTTTTTATTATAACCATAGGTAAGAATAAGTTGAAAAATCGAAATGAGTGGCTATATGGGCTTGCTCTTTTCCTAATTTTCCTACCTTACAAAAATGATAAGTGCGAAAATATATTATAAAATATTTTATTAGCTTAAATATATACTTATGTTTTACATTTAATTAACATAGAAATGGAAATAAAAAAATTTAAAACATTAAAATATATATCTACAACTCTAGGTAAAAATATTCATTATTTTAAAATTAATTTTTATGGAATGTATTTGTTGATTAAATTTAACAATTAAAAAGAAGAAAAAACAATCCGCTCTTATTTTTTGCAATTTGTTGAATTGATTATTTTAATTTAAAATTTAATTTAAACGTATTAAATGGACTCACATCCAAATTAGAAAAATTTCATATGATAAATTAAATGCGTAATGAAGATACTCATTGCTACTAATGAAGATACTTGCAGTAATTACTGAACGGAAGTTAAATTCTGCATTCAGTTGCAATAATATTTAAGTTTACAGTTGAAAAAACTTGAAAAAAATAATATTATATCTACATATACATATTCAGAAGTAACTGAAGTAAATGTAAAAAGAAATAAATAATTTAAAAAATATTTTTTATTGATGTAACCTTGTTTGTACTATTTTTTAACAAATATATTTTAGGGGTGAAATATTAAAATAAATGAAATGATAAGTTCATTTTTACGTTAAGTACTTTAAGAATGACGCCATATCGTTAGAACCGTTGCCACTTTTTAATCCGCTGTGCAGCCATCTGACGTACATTCATGAAAACATTTTAATCCAAATGGCTATGGACATTTATGATGATGTCGCATACTGGTACCTATATTGTAGTTTTGCATTTAATTTAATTATATATCATTCAAACAATAATATCACCATGCCTTGTAATTGACATTGCAAGTATAACTGACAATATCTAAATTCCAGGTCTAATTAACATATTTTTATTTCTTTTTAAAATTAATTTTTTTTTTTATTTAGGATGATTTGTTATATTTTCTAAAAAATTAATTTAGTTATATTATGAAATGTTTTTTTTTAATTTTTCTAAGATTGACTGAAGAATGTCAATAATGATTATTATGCAAGGACTTTAATATCGTAAAAAACATGATTCTACTCATAATTAAATCAAATCTTAGTATGTAAAAGGGGATTTCTGAAAATATTAAAATTTCTACTTCACTATCTTTTTATAACAAATACTAAAAGACTCAACTTATCATAAAATAATATATGTGTTAGATGTTGTTGATATCGGGCAGATTAATAATTGCTTTGTGACGTTATTCTACCGTCGGACGAGAAGTGACGATCCGCCATTATTTTTTTACCGAAGTCTCGGAAGTATTTGAAATTTAATAGCACAAAACCATATTTTATTTATTATTTGTCAGTAAAAAGAATTGCACTGTGTAATATTTAAGAATTGCTTATATTCTTGTTAATATTATTGTTAATATTCATAAGATCAAGTTGATTTTATAACTGATCTGATTTTTTTAACAATTAATTGTGAAATGTCTTTCTTTCTTTTAAATTTGAATTTATTTTATTAGTATGTAGTTTTTAATAATTATTGTTGAAATATCAAGGAGATTGTTCATTCTGTTGTAAAGCATTTTAAATTAGCGTTTTTACAAATACTTTTGAAGTCTATACGATGTGTTTGTGAACAAAGCACGTATAAACTTTTACAGAGGAGCTTATATCAATCAGCAGAGCCAAAGTTAGTGGTTAATATCTCAGTCATTGATTTTTCGGACAAAATTAGAATCCATTTGAATGTTAATAACTTCAATTTTATATTTCATGGTTCAAAGTTGTATTAAAATAATAAAGCGATTGTTTTTTATTAAAATTGGACGGCATTTCGGTGACTTTTGCATGACTCAAGAAGAGGACAAAAAAGTTACCGAAACGTCATTCAGTTTTAATAATTTGACTCATTAAAACAATCGCTTAATTATTTAAAAACTTTGCTTTTAGTTTAATAAATGATTACATTGTATGTCGCGTCAGTAGTTTCAAAAAATTTACGAGATGATTGGCATAACTCGTGTGCTTTTTGCCATCCTCGCTCAAATGAGTATTGAAAATTGCTATAAAAGTATAGTTTAAAATGTAATGGAGTAGTTCAAAGTAGAGAATGATAAATTAATTTTTTTTACTCACTGAATACTCGCTCAGTCCCATCCGAGTCTCTATGAGAATAAAAATTCAAAGAAATTAAAAATCCATCGAACGTTCGAGACACTCGAAATACGTCACTCAACTGAAATGAATATTCACTTTAATTAAATCATTATAGCAATATCTGTACTACTAAAATTAAATTGAATCATATAAATACTTCATTATAAGACTGTTATTTTCTACAACAGTTTGTTTCTTCATCACCACATTCAAATTTACAACTGTAGCCAAACTCCGCTACTCAGGAGATTTATAATCAATGCAATAATTAACCTTTTAACGACGGGACTGCTCGAAATTGCAACCACCAATTTTGTCAGGCACTCGACGTGTCAAATTCTTTGATTTTATATACAAATATCGAGTAAAAAAAGTCCAATTTCAACCTAAACATCTGAAAAGATTAAATATATTCTCTGCATCGCTCACGCACCACATCGCGAGTCAATAAATCGCACACCTCACACACACACACAAACATACACGCTCTCCCAGAAAAGTGAGATTAAGAGAGAAAAGTTCACCCGATAGAGACGCACCGACATCCATAAGCCAGAGGCGAGAGAAAGAGAGGAGGCTCTCTGACGCGTGAAAAGAAGGAGGTGGTTCGTGAAGTGCGAGCCCTCTGTCTCCGGAGCCTTTTAAATAGTAAACACATTTTAGCGGTGTGTGGCGAGTAATGTGTAATATTTTTAATTGGATCTCACCCTCTCCCACCCCCTCCGCCGTCCCTTTTCTCTCTCTCTCTCTCTCTCTTTCAACTCGGGGGCGCAGTCACGCGCAGTGCCCATATTCCCGCGATCCTCCAGCTTCGGCTCCTTGCCTCTTCCTCTCCTCTCTGCATCCAACGCCTTTCTTCTTTTTTTTTCTCTATCTCTCTCTCTCTTTCTCTCCCGCCTCTCCACCCCCGCCGTCGCCATCCCCCTCTCGCTCTCGCGGGAGCGCGAAAAAAGCTCGCGCGCACCCACCGACGGAACTTGCAATTATTTTCCCGTTCCTTGTGGATTGTTGCGCTGCTTTCGCCGGCGGGCCGCCGTCGCCACCCCTTTTTTCCCTTTATCTCTCCCGTCTCGCTCGCGCCCGGCGTAATTCCGCGTTTCTTTGCTCATTCCGACGGCTCGCCTCCTCCTCCACCTCCCCGCAGCTTTCTCTCTGTCTCCTAATGTAGCCTCCAGCGGGCATTAGAGTCCGCGGCGTATAATACGCCGGCGTACGCGCGCGGCTGCGGGGACAAAAAGATTTCAAAACAAAAAGACATCGGCGGGGAGGGCGGCCGCGGGGACGAGATGACTATGAGGGTGCTTAGAGGTGAGCGGCTCCCCGCCGTCGTCTTCGACCCCGCGCTGATGTATTAACGCCGGGCGTTAATGCGATAAAGCCCCGCGAGCCTTCGTGATTACGGAATTAAGGCCGCGCGATTGCTCGGGCCTCTATGGGGGATACAGGGTTGAGGCGAAACGAACTTAATTACCGATCTCCGCGATTCAATTGTCTCGAGGCCTCGTCTCTTTATTTGCGCGAGGGAAGACGGCCCCATTGTGGCGATCTAAGACTCACTTTGGCACACCCTTTCAGCGCTCCTTATTTTCTGCTTAGCTCGGCCTCATTGTCGCATAATCCTAAGGAGCTGGGAGAAAGTTGACTTTTAGCTTCGATTGTTTCTGCATCTCTTCGTTTTTCTTTTTTTAAATCTTCACGGGAAATAGAGGATCATCGGACTAGTTCGTTTGCGCGCGGGGCTTAATGGCGCGCGCGTCTCCATTGTCCCCGCGGTTACGAAGCGGCCATGGGGTAGGCATAAGGATATAATCGGTTCTTACGTCTATTTCAGAGGCTGGGACTCCCGTGAGTCGGAGAATGCAATTTTAACGCACAATGAGAGTCTTTTTTTATATTCTTAGATATTTTACGATGAATTGGTAGTCTCTGACTTCTCTCGGTCTGATGAGGAAACTCTTTCAATCTATTGAATTGCATTATTTTTCTTTCAGGAGGTTATTTCCATTAAAATATTAAAGAGCGATTGCTAGTTACTTTTATTGTCTACGTGTATAAAAGGAACAGAATCCTTTTCCAAATTATTAAATAATACGTTATAAGTAGTACAGGTAATACAAAAAAATTAAATTATTATACATTTATTATTAGTTGTCTTTATAATAAATTGTATAGGAATTAAGTTTAGTGCAATGATTTTATCGAAAGCTTTTAAATAAAGGGTTTTTATTGCATTACCAGGAATAACGTTTGCTTTATTTATGCTTTATTCTTTTTGCCGTCGGCGTTATAATTCTTGATGGGTTGTATACAATTATGTGGTAAAACTTCCAAATTTTCGAAGAAGCGCTTTGTACTAAACAATTCGCTTCTAAAATTATTATTTTAATGAATTACCATGTTAATTATTTGAACAAAAACTATAATTTTTTATAAAGTTATCCTACAAACAAAAGAACCCTTTGTCATTCATCCCTTTGCATGATAATTTTCAACGTAACAGCAATAGAATATAGAGTTATATTAATTACATTAATTATTTGTTAAATGCTAAACTAATATGTGACTTTTTTAAATTGTCTTTTAAGTCTAAATTTAAATAGTGTTGCTATGTGTTATAGAAACGTTTAATGTAAAATACAAACTTTTTGTTATTTTTCTATTCAAAAAATACTTGTCTTTTAATTTGTAAAAGTAATTTGAAATAAGGTATGTATTAATTTGCAGTGTAACATTCTCAAATATTAAAATAGTTTCTTCATGTCCGACATTGTGGCAAACAAGTGATAAATTTCTCACTTGTAAGCGTCGGATTGAATCTCCGGACTATTGGTATAATTTATTGTACATCATAGACCTGTGATTCATGTTTTAATATTTTTTCGTGGTATTTCGCAGGTATTTTGTATGTAATTAATTGATAAAGTATTATTTTTTAAAACGATTGAAAAAAACGAAAGAAAAAAGTCTGAAACCACTTTCGTAATGGTGTTATTTCTTTTTCTTCTTTTTCTACTATAAAATTATTACTTTTGAAATTTTTTATAAGATTTCACTAACACTTTTATTTGAAAATATTTCATTCCATTTGGTCCGTTTACTTAAATATAATTATAAATTAGAAGAATATTAATTTCAAAGTATTACTATAATTATTATCTTACTTTCCTTGTGCTGAAATGTTTTTGGGTTAACATGATTAAATTAAAAAAAAAGGTAGCTGTACGTGTCACAAACACATGAACGCCATTTTAATTTTGCATACATTACGTTTCTGTGCGTGCATCCATGCGAGAATTAATGTGTATTCGGTTAGACGCACTCATACATCTGCAAGTATAGCAGCACTTAGAGAATTACGGATTCTGAATTCCTGTATTGTAATAATAAAAACATTAACAAATTTTCCAAGAAATAGTTTGTTATGCATACAAAATATGGATTTTCTTATTTTAATTATTTTATGTCCATAATAATACCAAATAATTAAAAAATGTTTTATTATACTTAGTAATTAAATATGTAATAACATTGCATTCTTTTCAATATGATCTGGCAGGTAAAGAATTCAAAGAAGAAATATTTTTTAAAGTAATGTATTTTATTAGAAAGCATAATTAAAAATTTGATTTTTATGTTGCTAAATTTATGTTGGGTTAAAGATCAGGCTGAAAATATAATGAATGATATACTTGTATGCATTAATTATAGATTACTTAAAAAGACACAGACACTTGACTTTTATTTTTATTACTATTATTTTCCTTTTCAGCTGAGTAAAGTCTGCAACAATTAGACCGCGTTTTTTGCCTTTCAAACATTTTTTTCTATTTAATATATGGCCATATCCCAATCTGAAGTGTTATGTTTTAATTTTAGCAAAAATAGTGAGGAACTTTTTTCATAATTTAAAAATCGTAATAGAAAAATTGACTGATAAAAAAAATGGTTTGAAGGTATACAGAAGTTTACGTAAGTAACCTTCTCCATTTTCTTTGTCTATTCTTCTTTACGGTGATGGTAAGACTTAAATTCTGTTTAATTTCATGAAGATCCTTATCTCAATTGAATATCTTATAGAATACATAAAATGATCAACTGATAATAACACTTTAATATAAAACATCAAATAAATATTGTAATACAAAAATAAAGTGCAATAATACCTCATGAATTTAATTTCAAACATTTGAATAAATTTAATTTAGATTCTAATAAAGCAAAGAATAAAATTGAAACAATAAAATTAATCGAAAATTGTAAGATTAGGCATTCATTTAATAACGAATAAACCTGCAATTGGATGTAAAATTGAGAATTTCCTCCTACGAACGAACCTCTCAACAGCCTCGTAATAAATAATGACGCCGTGAAAAGAAAATGCACCAATTAATCGGGTATCAACCCCAGAGCAATTTGCGCTAAGCCACTGCTTCCTCAAAAATTAATAAACGAGCACGACGTCAAAAAAAAAAAAAAAAGAAAAGAAAAAAAAACAACAAAAAAAAAGGGATCAGCTCACACCCGAAATCATTAGCGTCTCAAGGCGTGCTGCGAGGGTATTATGGTCTTTCCAACGCTCCCATGTTAAGGAAGACTTTTATTAAGAAGTCTGGAGGCGTAGGACCCGCGCCACTTGAACCATCAATTACCGGAAGCCACCTCGAGCTTTTTTTTCTCTCACTCCTCGCGTGAGTTAAATAATCATTATCTCGCCTCGATCGAGCATGAGGAGCCGAGGGATTTGTGCGCCGGTCCCTTTCGCCCCGTGAGAAACGGACATCTGCCCGGTGATTCTCCCCGATAACTAAGCGTCTGTGTACACGTCGGCGCTTTTAGCCGAGAGCGGTCCGATTGCGTCGTTAACGGCTGGACATTTTGAAAGTTCGGTCGGTCTATTACGCCTGCTGCGGTCGCGCCGCGATGTATACGACGATAAGTCGCATTTAAGGCGGTGAAAGGAGTTTTTCTTATTGTGGGTTTCTCTATCGCTTGCTTATATATACAGGCCTGTGGACAAGTTTGATGGATAGAAGGAGGAAAATTTCCGGTTGCGCGCCATGATTTCTAATCGTATCGATCATCTTTCGAGATTGTCGGTGCTATTTGTGGGACCACCTTTTTTTTTATACGCTGATCCATTCTGTAAATGGTATTTTATTATTCTGTAAATGGTGTTTATCTTTCACTTTTTAATGACATCATGTATATCGCTATAATGTACATTTTGTCACGTACGATTTTATTGAATTTCAGTGGAATAAAAAGACCGTGTTTTTATCACGATGTAATTTTTATACTTTTATTTCTAATAAAATATACTAGTAGTTTATACATAGTAAATATCTATGATCGACTTGCCTTCAAACAATTTATTTGTGCATGATTATGAAGGAATTCAATAAAATTTAAACTAAGATTATTCAATGATTCAAATTGTATTGCAAATATATTATATTACATCCTAGGCTATCCATTAAGATGTTGCAATGGTGAAATAAATTATTTTAATTAATTTTAGTTCGATGAAGTCACTCGACTTTATCCTTTGTAATCAAATATGAAATGTTTTTTTTCGGGCTCAATTTCTTTTTTGAGAAAATTTTGATCAAGAAGACTTACATGTTTTTTCATCTACGGTAATAAGTATCATATTATAATTTCTCTATCATACTCTATATATTTTTTGTATCGAATATTATAGTATAGGTAAAATCGATGAGTATCGAAAATATTTAGAACAATTTTCGAAAGGTAACAATATTGACATCTTTGTGGGATATGGGATCGTATTATCCCTTTATTTATATTTATTTAACATTAAACGAGCTTTATAAAACAAACGATAGCCTTTTCATTATAGCCAGTACATCTTGAATTTGTCTTATTTATTTTTTTTATTATTGTTTATTTGACAGTATCTCCCAAAGAAGAAATCTCCATGCACGAAGTGATTGTCTGACCTAATCTAGGCTGTATCACTTAAAAAAGCAATTACAGCTGCATATTTCCAACAAACAAAAATTAAAAAAAAAAAAAATAAATAAATCACCTTCATCTTGAAATTTCTTGCACAATACTTCGTTCTTAATCAATACTAAGCGGATGATTTCGTACGTTAATTGATAATGAACCTCTCATTCACGAGTCAGCTTTCATCCTCTTACACCTTCGAGGCTAACAAAGGGCTGACCGTGGGTTCGAAAGCAAAGGCCGGACTGCAGCTCCGCGCCTTTCTAATGTGTCATCGCCGCATCCTCCTTTATACCGCGAGGCTGAGGTGAACTCGCGCAGGTATACGGCCGCCATTTTGGGGGCACGGACAAAGTGAGTCCGACGCTGGCCCAGTTTTCGGAAGGGGGCCGTGCCTCGGCTATATACGTTGAGTCATTGTGCCGCGCGAGTGTACGAGCAGCATACCACCTCTCTGACACCGGGCGCCGGGGTGACGAATTTTTTTTTACGTTGACGACGGGACTCGCCCCGTGATGTAACAGCCAATGGAAGCCCAGACCGGCGATTCTTTTTTCTCATCTTGCGGGGTGTTGAATTGGTGACGAGCGTTATTCTGAGGTGCGAACATCGGGATTTTTATTTCACGAGTTTGTATCTATTGTCAGATGTAACCGCGTAAAAATCGTCGCTATTGGCAAAATGTTGCGAAAATGTTGGATAGACTTGTGTGATTAATTTTGCGAATATTTTAGCAACATTTTGCCAACAGGATTTTTGGTACATTTTGACAATAAACACTTTAACAAATGTTGCCCATACTTTCTGCAATATATTTGCAAAAGGTTTTCCAACATTGATACAAAATGTAGTTTTTACTACTCGTTTGTTTTTTTAGATAAAATTATACGTGACATTTGCTTATAAAAATCATCTACATATAATAATGTTAATTCTATATGTACTTAATTTTTAAGATTATTAAATGTATAAGATTCGGATAACATTAATACAATAGTAATAATATCTCTATAGTTACAACGTAATTTAATTCACACTAATTTAGACACTGTATCAGCAAGTTAATTATTAATTTTTAGAATAAGTAACGATTCTTAGTTATGTGGTAGTAAAATGCTTAATATGCCAATCATTTTTTTCTTCTTATAATTTTTGTTCTTACGCTACCGTAAGGAAAACCAAATTTTCAATCCTATTTATGCTAATTGTGAATGATTTTATTCAGAATGTTATAGGCGCATCGAATATATTAATGTACTTTTTAAACAAAATTTTGAGGAACAGGTCTTGTTAAAAATAAATTAAAAAATTTATTAATCAACTTGTAGATAAAAATTCTTTTACTTTTCGCAAGAACCGTCGTACATAATTACTTTTTTTATTTTGTGGTTCAGATTCAGAGTTTTTGATTAAAAAATCCTGAATTAGTAATTAATTTAAAGCAAAAAATCATTTATGTTTCTTTATTTTATTATTAATACATTTTCACTTAAGGAAAATAATTCAGGATTCCGCGGGTAATATTTTAATATTCTATTTATAGTATTTATATGATTGAGAATTATAATAGTACTTTTTAATTGAAAGTCATTAAAAATTTGAATAAAAAAATAATACTATTATTTACTTTACATACGGAAATGTTTACTTAAAAATGTAGTTTGCATTGTATTATATAGTTTTTCTTACATTTATGGTTGAGTTATGGTTGCGAGGATGCGTATTGATTTTTTCCACCAGACAGTAAAAAGAACGCAATTGTTTCATGCTTAACGATAGTGAACATTTTTATAAAAAAATAATGAAAATTCTGTTTCATCTAAATCCTAAATGTTGACTAGTCACAATTGTCATTAAATTTCCTTACTAAAGAAAACTTTCGTAATTTTTCATACATACAAATTTGTATACTTCAGTCAACCGCCCCTAAGTACTTTTATAGACTATACACTTACTTTGTCCATTCAAAAAAATTCTTCAAGGTGCAGGGATCGCTTATACAATTTTTCGTTTAAAATTAACAAAAAGAAAAAGCGGAAATTCTCCATTTTTCCAAACGCGCAGAGGGCGCATGTCCTCCCCCCGATACTTTTCCATTATTCGGAAAATAGAGAAACTACCGCAAGAAATACATAAGTCAAGATGATACGGCGAAATTCAGCAAGCACCCCGAGAAAATATAACGAGGCGGGTACAGGAAAGAATCGCGGCGGCAGTATAGCCACGTCGCGCGGCGCACCGCCACGAATATCGACAATATCGCAATAATTTTTCTCGAGATGCGAGCTACAATATCCCTCTTCTCCTCCCGCGGTGATGCTCGGCGTCACGGAAAAGGTATAGGTGTCGCGAGCTTTTAAACGAACGCTCGCTGTCTGTCTAATGAGGGATACGGCATTTGCGCGAAAACATGGCGGGCCCGCCTCTTGTACTACGCCTTATATATATACCCTGCGCGCGCCCCGGATATCGTTATCATTTAATTTTCCTCTCTCGAAAATTGTTGAGTCGAGGGAGGCGGGTCTTGACGGTAACATTTCTATAAATCTCCGCTTCGTGCTTTCAGGGCGGTTATTGACTATTTTTTTTGTTTGGCTTCGGCAATTTTTTTTTTATTTGGCGGATTAAAAAAGAAGTGTGCTTCAAATCACTAGGGTGGCTCCATCGTGAATAGTGTGTATAAGTGAACAAAAATTCATTTCTTAATTTTCATCAGTTATTTTACTTCGCAGTTATATAAAAAATAAAAAATAGAAAGCTTGCCGTTTGGAGAGTCTCTTCACTGATTTTCATTAACTTTTATTATGGATTTTAATAAAGCATCACAACCACTTAATATATTCATTATCCGATAGGAATTAATTGTATTATAGATAGAGGTATTTAATGTAGAAAAAATTAAATCTTTATCATCCAATCAGTCAATTTTTATTTATCTAATTAGATATATATTTAAATTAAACTTCAATTAAATTGATGGAATGTTAAATATTGCATTATCTATAGGCACTTTCGTGAATGACAATAGAAATTTTCGATAATATCCATAATTAAGCAATGATATGCAATAACTATTTTATATTCCGGTTTATCAAAAAAGAATTAAACAAAAAATAACGCATGTAATATTTATATAATTATTTAAATGTTTATGGAGCATAAATAAACATTCGGAAATTTTAATTTTAACTATAAAAATTAAAGTGAAAAAATCAATTTTACATGCAAATATCATTAGTGAAGCGAAATCAGTCGTGAACATTAATATAACTGTAATGAGTATGATGAAAAGCCTCGTTTCTACATTTTTTTTTTCATTTATGAAATTTAAATATGCTAGACGATCGGGCATGATCATTATGTTGTAGTGTTCTGAAGTGCATTCTTATTCGACTATAATGGCAGTTTTAATGCGGTACACCAGGCTCCGGACAGAAATTCACTTTTATATGAGCATTAAACCGCTCATTAAATTAAAACATAAATAGTCGCTCAAATTTCTTGCGCAATTCTTTCACGCTACTTTAAGCCCTTTCTTCCGTTTGTTCTAAATTATGTTTTGCAGGATTTAAACATTTTTTTTTGCTTGAATATTATCCACGCATTTTTAGATGGGACGAGAATTACTTCTTTTTTCAACAAAACTAAATCAATTGCGTGAAAGAATTATTTCAATTCTGTTGTAACTACTGTGTTTCGCGCGGTGTTATGTTATGTATTAAAAGCTCAAGATGGCGCAAAATTTTTTACTTAAAAAACTTTTTAATGGTTCCCTCTCAGTCTTTCTCCCTTTGACGATTGACTCGTTGCATTATTCATGGATGCGTAAATTCCTCTGAACTTAATTTAAATAATATTTTAATGAATTCGGAATGACTTGTTTCTCTGCTTGGATTTTATAAAATCTAGAACAACTCGTAGTTTATATTTAAAACATGTGTATAAAAAATTAAAGAATTATTTTGTTTCATTGTGATAGGTCTTTTCTTGCAGTATACTTTTTTGCTAGTCTTTGTATAATTATGTTCAGTGAAAAAAACTATGAAATTTTTCTAAAATAAATATCTGACATCTATAATTTACGTATAGTAATTTTTTTTATTTTTTAACTTATATTATTTTTTCACTTTTATGAAAAATTGAATTAATTATCTAAAAAAAAAATGTGTATCTTTATTTAAGTGAAACTTAATGAAAGTATAAATCTATATCTAATTTATTACGCCTAAAACAGTTCATTCCTCGTGATGCAGAAGGCAGCACTTCCAGAATTACCGACGGAATAGCTACTGCCACCTTTTCGAAAAGTTGAGAACTACATAAGCTCCATACACTGCTTCTAAGTTTAATAATCGAATTTTCAAATATAATAATACTTGCATTATTAATTTTAACATATGTCAAATAAATAATTAGGCATATATGATATTAATTAGTATCAAAACATTCAATTTTTACAGATTGCGCTAAAAATTACAAGAAATTAAAAATAATTCCAGTTAGTATAATTTAACAGGATTAAATTGCTTTTTTTAAATTAAAATTTATTCTACCAATTTATTCTATATTGATTTTTTTTTACAAAAAAATATACAGGTTTTTAATAGACAAATCTTTATAAAAAATGAAGCAAGTCTATTTGAACTTCAAGTATAAATTTATAGATAACCAGAAAAGTCAATCAATTTCAAAAACACAATACCCAATCCCACAGAATCTACAACCGTGAGTCCAGTAAATTAAAAAAGTCGTTCAAATGAGTTATTCAAATTTAACGTCGATCTTTCAACGAGCACACAATACTTTATTAGTATTTAAAATAATCGGCCGTCAGTGTCGATTCAACACCTCGCCTGAGCTATGCTAACATTTACCAGTATCATCCGATGCATTAGCAGTTTTTGTGCGGCCCGTTGTTTATTTTGACTCGAGTGCACCGAGCCAATTTTTTTCCCCTTTCAAGCGAGCCCCCGGGCCCGCATCTTCTCTCCCTCTCGTCTCGCCACAAACTAATAATCGCAGCAACAATATTTTTCCTCCGGAGCCGCGGCGGTGCCAAGCGCCGGGGTATATACCTGTGAGAAATGCAAAAAGGGGGGAAGCCCATCGCCTAGCAGATGCCTGGCGCCGTTCGCCTCGAGAAATTACGAAAATGTCAAGTGGCTCGGGGCTGGATCCTTAAAGGTCCCGAGTCTTCTTTAAGAGGAACGGATTAAAAGAAAGACTACCAGTTAGGCGCGATGACTTGTGACTTCGGACACGCGCACCGGACGCAGGCGTAATTCCACGGGTCCGTGGGATGAGGCGAGGTGAGGGGGACAAGGCAGAGAGAGAGAGAGAGAAAGGATGGTTTTATGAGTAGCGACAGCGACGCTCGCGGGCCTTGGGTGGTCTGCGAGCCACGAGAAAGGGGGTTTCTATTCGCGCGAGACAGGGACATGATAATTATCCAAAAATGCCCCGCGGACCGCCTTCGTGGAATGAATTAACGGATTGGATGATTGCCCGTCGTTTTTGTTCGTTCCTTCGACGGGGAAAAATATCATTAGTCATTGATAAGAAGAAAAAAAAAGTGGCGGATGTTTCGAATTGTATAAGAGGATGATAGCGACGTTCAGTGTTTGGGAGGTGATTACGAGTTGAAACGAGGCTAAAACCTCCATGGTAGAATTAATAATTGTTTTGTTGGCATTATTTTGGAATATGATGTATTTTTTTTTTTAATTTATTGAATGACGTAAGAAACGTTTGTTAAATGAACTAAGAAGAGGCCTAAAAAGAATAGTAGTAAAAATTGTGCGTCTGATCTGTGAGAATGAAAAAGGCGACCTCTCCATTTTTGAAAAGATTTCATTTCATTCGGGGATACAAATTTGTACCAATCACTGAAATCTCAGAGTGGTTCTTCTCACTTTTTCTCTCGTTGAATATTTTTTTTTTAAATAATATGTAGGTCTTTAAATAAATATTTTAGATCTGAATAGACGATGTGAAGAATTGATTATTTTTAATTAAACGAATAATGCGATGCAATTAACGAAAAATTAAGTACCCATGTTTGACAAAATTTCAGTTAAAATTGGTTTATATTCTCTTTCATGGTTTAGACAGCGGGTGTGAAAGTCTATAGAACTTCCGGTGAGAATCACTTTTTTTCAATGAACTATATTCTAAAGTGTACCGGCGAGCAATCAATTATAATGTTATGAGAAATAAAAATGACCTAAAAGACTACGTCCATGTAGCGAGGTTTTAATTAATTCAGTTATCCTTCTTCGTGTCTATTTTATAATTATTTAAATCAAGCACAGTCGCTTTTTTAAAATTTTTTTAAAAAATGGATAAAACAGAGTATCTTGTCCAATGAAAATTAAAAATTAAGATTTCATAAATTTGAACACTTAACTTATATAAAATTAACAATAATTAACATATGTAAAATTTAGGTAATTCAGAAAAATAAGCACATTTTGTAATATTATCAAGAAACGGTATTTAGTAGTAATCAGCATAGAGTAATCAGTGAATTGAGTATTTTCGCTTACAAAGAAGCAGAGGACGATTTTGCGGGACCAAAGAAAAAGAGATTAAAGAAGATTGAACTGGAGTAATTGGGAAAGCTGCGTATTAACAATTTTGCAGCTATCGGCAAAATTGTACGCAAAAAGAGAATTGAGCCTTCAAAAGGAAGGGATCGAATTTCATTAAAGTAAAATTACTTATGAACAGCTTACTATTAAACTACTTCAGATAAATACGGGTATTCATTCGGTATAAATTTCGCAACTTTACATCCTTTGAACAGTTACGAAAATTAATTTTGACTATCAGGTTGTATGACTAAGTTAATTTGCATTATACAGAAGTTGCTTAATTTGATCTTAGATTGCTTAATGAACATCTTACATAATAATGAATAACTATTAAGATTGCATATTTTATAATATTCAATTCTAACATTTGTTTGTCAATAAATTTAATGATTTTAAGTATATAAAAATATGCTTAAAGTCTAGAGATATAATCAGAATTAAAAATATACGGTTTGATACTTTATCTTATTATCGTCGTATTGTTATGTAGACGTAAAACATGATAGTATACAATCGTTTACTTTTTGTAATTAGTTACGAACATTGGATAAAATAAATGCAACAACTTTCTCTGAAATTAAAGAACTACTACAAAGGAACATCTAAGTATCATGATTTCTCTCACAGTAATGAGTTTAATTGATGCTGATTTTGTGTAGTAAATCTGTAAGAAAGTTTAATATTTATAATTTCATTTTTATTTATTAAAATTACTACTTTTTCAATCTGATATTTTGATTATGGAATATTTATTTATGTATTTTTAAATTCTACAAGTATATTGTTTAATTTATTTTCGAGAATAAAAAATTTGTTATACTAAAGTGGAATACTTTTGCTTATAAACAGAATAATATTGTCGAAGAAAATTCAATCAAGATTTGTATAATTATCACAATTCAATTCTAATAAGGAAGAATGAGAATAATGAGATGCCAAAAACATTATGCATCATGATACAGAAATAAAGCGATAAATCCTAGTATAACAAATCTAAACCGAAAAAAATAAAAATAACTAATATTTGTTAAAAATTATTTATTTGTCAGCTTACCTTATTAATTTCGCTTAAAGTATTGGTATCTTGACATTTGAAAGTGAATCAAATTGTAAAATTAGAAACGAATTAATTATGTTTTCAATAAAATGTTATTTATTACTAAAACATTTTTTAAAACAACTTATATATTATAAAAGTATAACGTAATAATTTATATTTTAACCTGTTTTAAATGAGCAAGTAACTATATTTTCCTTTTCTCCTGCCTACCTGATTTGTTTATACAAAAGGCTTATTTGCAGCGTCCAACAGATGCTTTGAGGATTTCCAGAACTTGGTTCCGGTTTTCGGACCCGTTTACTTGGGCAAAGCGGGAGGTGCGAGAAATCGTATTAGTCACCGAAATTAGTTGAAAACGGTAAAGCTAACCGCCCCAAAGTGCCAGTTACGACGGCGGGATGTCGGAATTTCGGTTGTTTCTAAAGGATTGCGGCTAATTTAACGCCTGCGCTTTTTCGGTCGTACACGCTCTAAATAATACGTCAAAAATAACGTGAACTCACGAGCAACGATTATAACCATCTGTTCGAAAATCTCTTTGTAAATTTTAACTTTCCAAAATTTTCAGACCACTGCCAGTGAATAAAAAAACTTTTCGTTATAACATAACAAAAACGTTGGCAAAAAATTAAGCATATTTTGAAAACTACTTAAAAATAATTTTAAATTGAATATAAAAATTTAAATTACTTTAATGCATAAAAAATTTAATGTTCTTATAAATAAATTATACGTTTTAATCTGAGGACTTGGTAGCATTTTGAGATAAAGAGCTTGGAAAATTATAACTTGCATTTCCTGTCATCTACTAAATCTATCATAAAAAAAATTAAATTTACGTGCAGTTAATTTTTTTATTGTTCACTACCATGAAATTTAATTTAATGTAAGTTAAAATATATGAGTGTAAAATTTACGGTATCATTTTAAAAAATTTAACTTATGCTTATAGATGTCACTAATTTAATATACTAATGCTTTGAATTTAATTATACACATGATATAAAAGTTAAGTTTGATTGTTATTTTGATTTAATATGCACTTGGGAAAATACTTCCGCCTCATTAGATTTTATACAAATTTTTTTTAATATCGTTAGAAAGGAATTACACGATAAATAATTCTTAAAAATTGGTTTTAAATACAGATTAATGACAGCTTATAATATTAAAAAAAGCTTTTTTAAAATACACATAGAAAAATGACAAATAGTAAAACTTATTATACCTGAAATAAAATCAAATGTTGATTAAAACAGATTTTAGCGTTTTAGTAACAAAAAAAAAGAAAATAAAAAAAACTAATAATCACCCGCGTAAAAAATAAAACATGACAAAAGTCGAACAATCTGCGTAAAACAAAAAAAAAGTCAATGTCGACATGCAAAATAATGAAAAAAGAGATGGTGAAAGAAAAGAGAGGGCGAAATCATTACTCAAAATCGCGCGAGTCGTTTTTGGAAATTACCCCCGCCTAGTTGCCGATTTCAGTCGTTCCAGCGGCGCGTTGGGGAAGGAAGGAGAAAAAATCCCTCATTCGGGAGCGAGCTACCCCCTCCGGGCGCAAGGCTGCAAATTGGTGGTGTAGCCTTCTCGGGGGAGAGGCGAGCGAACGAAAAGCGACACTAGCGCCGTGCGACGTAAGGGCGAGTTTGGCAGAGTCGCGAGGCGAGGGGTAAGTTGTAAATCGATTTGCGCGCCGGCCAATGAGAGGCGCAAGTAGCGGACCCTCATTGGCCGGCCTCCCCTCCGCGGGCCACTCCCACGTCGTTAAGAGTATCGTGGAGCTCGCGAGCGGCGGACTCCGGTCGCACGGCGAAAAAGGCTGCACCGTACGTACAGCCCTGCGTAAAACCGTGTAGCGGGAGATTCAAGTTTTTGTTCGCGAATTAATTTATTTCACAAATGAATGAGTGGCGAGATTCTTATTCTTAATATTTTTCCCGTCGTTAGGGAAAAAGGAGTTTTTTTTTTTTTTAAATTCAGGTGCTCTTGAAATTATTTTCGTTGAATCATTAATAATGAAATTCACAGTACTCTAATGCGTGACATTTTATTTAAGAGAAAAAATAATTAAAATAATTATAGAAGTAAAGATAAACGTATTTTCGTTAATTAATGAAAAAAAAAAAAAACAAAAAAAAAAACAAAAAAACAAAAAAAAAAACAAAATTAACAAATTTCTTAACGATATTAAAAAATTGACTAGTTTTACTATAAGTACAGTTAATTACTTAATTAACCTTTCAAGTTTAAAAATATGAGACATTTTCATAATTTAATTTAAAAAAAAAATTACTTAAAAAAAAAAAAAAGAAACTTTTTTAAATTATACTGCAAAGTTTAATTAAATGATGAAAAAAATTGCATATACTTTAAAAATATACAACATTTTTTATTATGTTAAATAATAAATATAATATAAAATTTTTAATCTACCAAAAAATTAATTTCTGGATAAATTAATACAAATACAAACTACAAATGAATGCACTACCAAACAAGAATTTTTCGTAAACCCAAGCTAATAATCAATTAAAAAATAAAAATCTGTCAATCCAAATGAAAATAAATCATCTCAATGATTTTAGTATCAAGTACGAAAAAGTTAGGGTTTACAGAATCTACGGTCGGTCCGTATAAGGACCAGCGAAACCCGCGCCGAGTGACGGGTTCCGTCTGCCTTGGCATCTTCTTCGTATATAGGCGTACGCGCTGAGATCGCGATCAAGAAGAGGGGGCCAGGGACCATCAATGGTTTCCCCAACGCGGAGGGGAGGGGGGAGGCATCATCACCCCTGGAGGGGAGTACACAGGCGTGTCGCGGGGCATTTAGCGAGCCCACCTCCTCTCCCCCCATTTGGACTCGTAGCCCCTTAAATAGGGCTATGGCCATGCAGGCTGTCTCGAGGCTGAAAAAACCGACCAATCCGGCGATGCGAGACGGCCACTAGTGCGGCCGCGCTTAAAGTAGGCGCGACGCGCCTTGCACTCGCGCGCCCTCTACCTGGTGGGGGTAGGCGCCCCAGGGGGTGGGGCGTCGGCGTAGGGGGGGCTCGACCCCCACTCCGCCTTGTAGCCCCCCACCGCTCGCCCGGTGACTACGCCTTTTTCTCTCATTTTTCTCTCTCTTTCTCTCCCTCGCGACGCGGGCCGTCTCGCTCGCGCCTGCGGGGGAGTCGGGGCTCGGGCGCGCGCGCGCGCAGCTCTCTTCCGGGGCTTCAACACGGGCCGCACCGTACGCTAGCGCCGTCGCGAGACGAGAGCCGAGCGAGCAACCCCAACGTGACGCGGCACTACGCCCGTTCAGTTGCACACGGCCGCGACTACGACACGGACTCACGAAACGCCACGCTTTTCATCGGCGCTCGCGGCCCGTGCACACCTCTATAGCCGTGCACTCGCGCACACGCACACTCGGCCTGTCCCAATACAGTCGTCTATATATACATCGCTCGCGTTCGCGTCCGCTGGAACAGGAAGCTACGTCACTGGGTAGCCCTTCGGCTTCGGTGGACGAAGTGCCGCTGTCGTCGCGATTTCTCTCGCGACAAATGAGTGCGTTGTGATAAAGAGCCAGGCGTGCTGAGGCTGTGCGTGACGTGCACGAGGAGCGACGGCCAAGCAGCAGTTTCAAGGAGGGAATTTCGTCGCTCGGACTTCCGCGTCCAAGGGCCTTCTGCACACAGCACCGCTGGCATAACGACGAACAGAATAGGAGGCAGAGGGAAGGAGTCGTATAAAAAAAAAAAAGCGCGCGCTCACGGACCCTGAAACACGAGACCTCGTTGCGCGAGGCTCGCACAAAAGAATTCCGAGCGTCGCGCCTAACACCCAACAGTGAATTGTGCTTCGTTTTCTAATCGCCAGCGCTGAATTCGTCGACCCCCTCGATTAACAAAAAAAAGTGAGTTAGAAAAAAGGAGGGGTTCACTCGTCGTTCCATTGACGACTCTTAATACCTTATGACGTTTTTTAGTCAGTAGAGAGAGAGAGAGCAAGGCTGTGGTTCTCTCTCGAGCCGTCGCGAGCAGCAAAAGTATTAAAAGAAAAGTGAAGAGACTCCGGCGGTCTTGTTGTATCGATATTTTGTGATTAAATGAGAGAAGTTCAGCTGATTACGAAGTTGACAGGACGAGACACGTCGCTCTTTCATAAGAAGCAGCGGGCGATTCCAAGAAAGTAGGCGCGCTGAGGGTAGTAGAGTTTGCCGTCGCTTCGCGGACTCACGCTTCATTTGCCGTCGGATCGCGAATGGCTTGTTTTCCGGGACAATTATTGATGTTTAAATTCTGATATTATGTTATTCTAACAGAGAATAAGCATTTGCCTCATTAAAAACTATTTTAATCAGTAAAATATGAAGATTTATGAAAACACATAGAGTATATCTACTAAACGTCATCGAACCTTTTGAAAAACCCTTGCCTGATTTTTTTTAATCGTCATACAGCGAATAAACACGAAAATGCGATAGAAATCATAGTTTCCGGAATAAGCACTGTGATCCGTCGGACGTCTGATTACAACTAGAAATGCACGTATTCGAGACTTTCAATTCACGAGACTCTAGATATTGTTTAACAACTATTTCAAGTGATTAGCAGCGTCGGTCAATAAACACTCGGTTTATTTCATCGTAATTGTAAAAAGGATCGCACCAAACAACGAAGTGAAACAGTAGCAAACGACAGAAGTTCCTAGCGTCATCCGTTGATCAGCAAACAGAAAATAATTCGAAGCAACGAAGCTAATTAAACGATCAACGACAAGCAACGAGCCAGCAACTCGCACACTCGCGGCATCAGCGACGTTAGAATGGTACAAATTCGCATTTGACGCGACCAGCTTCCCATTAGGAGCGACGAGGACGTCCAGCCTTCGGGGCGTCCGCGCCCGCTTATCTGGTCCAGCGTGAAATCCTGAAAAAAACGACAATCCTGAATCAAAGCGTGGACGTCGTCGACCTTAGCAGAGGATGCAGGCCTGAGGCACGTAGTAGCGTCGTCGTCGCGTCTCTCCAGCAGTCGCGCGCGAACGCGAAGATGCCGCAGCGCTCGCCCTTCGCCATCCAGGAGCTACTGGGCCTGAATGGGGCCGGCAATCCCATCGGCTCCGGCAGCGGGGGCAACAACAACAACAACAATGGGAGCGAGCGCAGCTCGCCCCAGAGCTCGCCGCCGGCCGGCGTCTCGGCGGTTTCCTACGCCCCCACGGCGCCCCATCACAAGCTCTGGGACTACATGGCCCCATTGACGAACCACCTGGGGAACCTCGGCAACCTGACGGCCTCGCGCATGGCCTACCTGAACGCCCAGGCGGCGGTGGCCGCGGCCTTCCTGCCGCCGCCGCATCACCCACACCCGGCCCACCACGTGGCACACCACCAGGTACATCAACCGGGACAGCTGGGAGGACAGTCGCCAGGGGGGCTTGGCGTGCATCCGGCGGCACACGCGCAGCACATGATGTCTGGCACCGGGGTATCCGCCAATCATCACCAGAGCAGCCCCACTCAGCACAGCTCGCCTCACGGTAAGATCTTGTGCGACCTTCTTTGTCGTTGCCTAGGCCAGGTGTGTTCGATCTTGTTTTGGGCTTGGCTTGGAGGTTTTAAACTTCGATCAAAGACTATGTTCTAAATGTTTTATAAGTAATTCCATGCATCGAACACGCTTGTCTTAGTAGTTTATTGCTGACGTTATAAGTGATCGTTATTCTTTTCATACTGGTACAAGCAGAGTTATACAAGTAATTGAAGAAAATCAATTTGTTTTCTATTTTGTATTTAATTCAAACAAAATCGATAGTAAAGAAATTATTGTCAATATCCTGACATTTGTTAATAAGTTGTAGGTTGCTTGCAAAGAAAAACTTTTAGATAAACGCTGAGTTAATGACATTAAATAGAAGAATGTTTAACCAATGTTTTAAGAGTAGTTTAATCATTCTAAGACTTCCAATTTTTAAAAAGACCGATAGGCTGGAAGGGATTAATTTCAGATACTCCCAAAACAAATAGAAAAGTTATTGAAAGCATTTATCTGATGGGAACAGTATTTTTTTGTTTGTTTGTTTATTGTAAATTACAGTATTTACAAAACGTATAATATATCTTTGTATATAAAATAATATATAAAAAGTAAAAGACCGTATATACAAATTTCACAAGTTTAATTTATAAGAATTCTTTAGACAATGTACCAGTTCTAGAAAACGCAATGTAGAGGGCAGCACCCTTCAAAACCTAACTATTATTACCTTTTTTAACAAAGTCAGCTATTGAAAATGCTTATTTTTCCTTGAACTAGGAATTTAACAATGTCTAGGTATTAAATACTTTGTAGTTTGAATAACTAAATAAATTAAAGTCTGTAGAAGTGTTCCCGTATATACTAGATATTTTAAATATGTTCCTTAGTGGGAAACATCATTCCAGAATCTGGTATGTTTATTGCTGATAGTAGATCAGTGATAAAATTTGAACTTAGCTATAGGCACGATGTTCATTTGTAATAGAATGGTTCTAACGAATCGGAATAGAGGAATATGGTGATAAGTAACATACTCAATGAATTTAGCCAGTAAAACCAATTAAAAGAAAAGTATACAATGGTTACACGAAGAATGTCACTATCCTTTGTATATATCCTTTACGAAAGAAGAAATTCCAAGCACCTAACGACACAAATTAGATGCTGCAAGACAAATATTTCTGACTTCCTGACAATATATCCTCTTAGTTCACGGTTGTATGCCCGGGAACTTTACGCAGGTAACTGGGATAACATCCGAGAAGCGATAACCGGTGATGATACCATTAAGACGTCACTCGCATCTTGGTCTTGTCGCTGGGACGCCTGGGTAAATTAATAGGCGTATCGAAGACCGAGCCCTACGGCGCGAAACAAGCACTTAACGCGCCTCTCTGTCTTTCTCTCCTGGCCTCGGTCCGTCTCTCTTTCTCTCTCTCGCTCTCTTTCTCACTCGAGCGAAAGGAACGGAGAGCCACTCAAGATCGAGTTACCGAAAATCGATACACCTTTGTGTGCCGTGCGCACGCCTCGCGCCACTCTATAGTCGAGCAATTGAGGAGTCGAGAGAGAAACGAGAAGAGAGGGAGTTTTGAGATTTTCAAAAGAAATACTCGAAGCAGGGAAACCGAGGAGACCATTTACCAACTTTCGTTTGGATACTGCCCGACCACGCCAAATTTCCTCCCTTTCTTTTTTTTTTCATACTAGCAAGTTCTAGCGCGCTCTGCACATTCTTTTTTTTGAGATTAGACTTATTTATTTAATTTTGACAGTGTCTTTTTTTTTTTTAAAGAGAAATAGATAATATAAATAGTCATGAATTATAGCAATAAAAAATTTTAATTTGAAAGCTTTATAATATGTTCAAAATTGAAAAATTCGCGCTCTCGCATGCTAATTTTAATGTAATGCGTTCCCGTATCTTGGGGTCCAATCAGGATCACGTATTAAATGCTTCACAACAAATGCTTCACTTTTTTAAGAGCGTATTTCCCCGCGTCGATCGAACCCACGCGCACGTCTGAAGTTTGTTGTCGCCCCGTTAAAATTTCGCGCTCGACTCGCCAGGCCCATCGCGTGCGGGCTTCCCTCCGATAATTAAACTATATCGTCGGAGGCTCACAGTCAATGGCAAATTGATTAAATTCTGCGAATAATTTTCGCCCTCCCCAACCCCTCCCCTCTGGCCAGTGGAGTTCATATTCGCCCGGCGCCCGCATCCCGCGGCTATTCACCTTCGCCGCCCGGCACAAACGAATTAATTAATCGCGCATCAGTCAATCAGGCCCCTTCTGTGCGCGCGCCTTCTTCCGCGCGCGCGACTCTCCCACCATTCCGGAGGCCACCCCACCCCGAATTGACGCGCGCACAATGCCACTCCAGCCATCGCGTAATAATGCTAATGAGGATCGCCTCCTCAACCGGGCGAAGCTTATGGATGTATAGATATATACGTGTGTAGTTGGGAGAGTGAAGGGAATCGAGTATCCTCCTCCGTCTTCCGACGAATTTCCATCGCACCTATTTCCCCATTATCTTCGTCTCGAGGAAGTCCCTCCGCTCCTTCGGCTTATGACTCGCTATAGCTCGGGGATTTGATTTTCTGGGCAAGCGCTCGCTCTAATCGCACGGCAGAGAGACTCTTCTTTCTTCATTTCTTGCCTGAAAGGCGAATTCGCAGTTAATTGTCTGACGCGCCGTCGAGTAATGCGAGTATAAGGGAGAGGGGTGGGGGAAGGGGGGTGCGGAGTCCGAAGGTCGCCCTGGAGGAGAAAAAAAAATACATAGGGGGGGGGGGGATAAAATAAAGAATTCCGGCGACCGCTATGCGTAATTAGTGGTATAATGAGCCGAGTGTCGGGCGGACCTGTAATGTCTCACCAAAATACAAAAGGCCTTAATAAAATAGCCCTGGCATTCGTCGTTTCTCTCTCTCTCTCTCTCTCCCTCTTCTGCGCTCTTTTTCTTTTTCATTTCCAGCTGGTCTTGACTGCGCGAGCTCCTTGGTGGGGATTTCAATATTCCCCGAGTAAATGAGGATTTCAATATTTATATAATATAGTGAATCGAACCGTCAGTTTCTCCACGTCGTTTTGTTAAATTAGAACGGAAAGGACGAATTAAATAAGAAGTATGTTGAAATGGTTATTAAAGAAATGAATAAACGAGTAAGTTTAGTAAAATCTATAGAAATCTTAATTTTAGCTCGAAATGCTGTGAGTATTTCAAAACTACTAATTAAAGTAAAACTGTAAACTGTATCGAATGCAATGAGCTCTTTACCTGAATTTTGCCGGATCCTATAAGAACATCCCTTACGGCAGTCTCACGTTTTCATTTCGTCATTTACACTTTACACAACTACATTTCACTGGTTGTTCCCAATTAGAAAGAAAAATCCTTTTTATAACTGGTAAGTTTCTCGTTAATCTCGAAGGAAAATCTTTGTTATTACGGACGATCTTCCAAAAGAGAGCCGCGTGCAAGAGGGTAATTTATTAATTTGTTTATTTGGTTATCGTGGAAAAATAAAACAAACTACCTGAATTTTTCATTTCGTTCAGTTCGTGTTTCTCCGCCGAAGCGCAAGGTATAACATGTATCATACATTTTGTCAAGATACTGTTAATAATTTATTCACTACGAGAACACCAGTCACTTACGTGCAGCTAAAAACCAATGAAAAACGAAAAATCAAAAGTATATTGAAAAAAAATCGCACAGTAACTAATAAATAAATACAAAACAACCAAATATATAAAGTATATCAATCCTCGAATCCAGCACGTAAAATTCGACGTTGCCGCTGATCGACTGTCAGTCACATCGAGCTGCGGTTCCTCATCGCCGTCATCCCCCTCAAGAAAGGCCTTTGTACGTAATGGTCCGCGCGCGCGTGCGACTGCTTACGTGTACAACGTAATGCGAAAGTATATATATATATATAAAAACGCGTTCGCTTAAGGTCGGTGGCTCGGGCACTGGCGTCCGCCCGCGGTCGCTACAAATTTCACGAGAACGATTCTCAAGTGTCGTATTTCCACGAGCCTACAAAACACGCATCGCGGCACAATGGCATCCTCCCGGACCTCGCCATTCAAACGTCACTCCGGCACACCTCGTCTTACATTTTACATATATAACGCGCATAGCGCTTACGCATTTACCTCGGCTCGCCTCCCCTTCCCTCACCCTCTTTCACCTCATTACTGTTATTGTCGCTCGGTTTGTCTTGAGGACCAGAGGACAGTCGCGCTCCTGAAAGGGCAGGGAGCGGAGGGTGGGGTGAAGGGAGGAGAGAAGGGGTGACGAGGGGTGGGGAGGCAGAGAAGCCGGCGATTTCGACGAAGAGCGACATAATTAGATCGATCTAGGAAGCGCGCGAGTGCGATCGTGTCGCGGCGAGCGAGGGATGAATTGGGCCAGTTCTCTTCGTTCTCTCGCTCTCCCCACGATTCGCCGCTATTCACACGTCCCTCAGACGCGGCCGGTCGATCGACACGTGACGCCTCGCTAAATGGGTGCGGGAAACTATCCCCGTTTGCGCGCGCGCGTCTTGGGTTTTCGACGGCTATACGAAATTCCAGCTGCCAGAGTGGCCTCTTCTCCGGATCCAGCCTCGCATTCAATTAGCGTTTTTTCGTGCGTGGAGTTCTTTTTACGCGGTGTGATTCGGTGATGCGTACAACTGTGACATGTGTTTGGTGACTTATTATGTTTTTTCTTTTAATGTGCTCTCTTGCTTAATCATTTTTTTCGGAATCGTCTTTTTTTTTTTAATAATGCACTGACTCACTTTTTGAGATTCTTAAAAAACAGTGTGTTATTCTAAATAATCTATTCTAAATCTGCAAATATACTTAATTATGTTACTTCTGTCGTTGGTATTATTAAAAGAAATTATTCTATTTTACAAAATATTTATTAGTTTTATTTTTTTAAAGTAGCTGTACTGAATATTTTTTCGTAATACCTGCCATCTCCATCTGTATCCTTAACAAAGCTATTTTTAAATATATAGAATTACGCTTAAGGGGGGTTTATACCTAAAAATTTTTTTTTGAAAAAAAATTTGAAAATTAAAAATTATAATAAAATTTATATT
>JAWWEN010000001.1:12232825-12262348 GCA_035582955.1 Sycophila texana
CTCACATTACCCACGTAGGTTGGTAATTTTTACCAACCAACTTTTAAATTTTACTCACGCCGGTCTCTCAGTGTACTAAACTATAATAATAAACCTAAAATCTAACTAAAATTTAAAACTGGATAGAAAACAAATGAAATGATGACTTTTTTAAAAAATTAAAATTCAAGGTTTTCTTAACTTAAGTTAGATAAATAAATTTTCCTTTTTCGGAGTACGAGAACTACATTTTTTTAAAAGGCACTTGCGCAAGGCCCACGAGATTACGCCATTCAGTGAATGAATCCCGAGATAAGAGGCGGTGTCCCCCCTATGCTAATGTAAAAAATCTTGCATGAAAGGTATTAATTTTCTATTTACGCAATTCACGTCCGGCGGGTTGAATGCTAACGATTTAAGTGAACATTCACGTAACCCGCAACGCAGCCGCGAGTGTGCCGTGAATACCCCGAGCCTCCTGAAAAGCTCCATAGAAATCAAGCTGTCCGCGAAAGGAAAGGCCGCCCCGCGGGAGGGTCTACGAAGCTCGGAGAAAGCACCGGCCGAGATTTGCAAAACAGCTCTCGGTGCTCCGGGGGGTGGGGTGGGGAGGGCTCGGAGGGGCTTATATACCGAGGCAGCGTAAAAAGACTCCCATTAAAGATGCTCGAAAACACGCGCGGCACCCGGCAAGACTCTCGCTCGCGTCTTCCCGCCTGCGCTGGAAAATCTTGCGACCCCCGTTTTTCCGTCTCTCCTCCGCCACCCCCGCGCGAACGCCTCTATAAGCTCCTCGAGGGGGTGGCTCTGTCTCGCTCCCGCTGACGGCGCGCGGCAATCTCGCGTCGAATCCGAGCCGGAACACTCCGTTAAGACTTTATTAGAAAATGGCTCTCGGGCAGAAATGTCTTAATAAGAGCAGCCGTGTATTGGGAAGCGGTAACATTTCAATAATTGTCCCAGGCGAGGCGAACGGAGCGCCGCCTACCAGCCCGGCCGATGAATGAGGGGGATTGTCTGCAAAATTTTAAGCTTATTGATTTCCTTTAGTATACGACGGGGAACGTTTTGGGAGGAGTGGTTTTGCTCGAGATTTCAAGTTTTCGATTTATTGTTGTATACGGGTATTCCGAGGAGATGACTATCAATTTTTTTTTCTTTTAAGAATTCAAAATGTTATATGCAGCGAAATAGAATGTTTTATTAAGAAGGATTAGTTTTATTATAGTGCGGTGTTAATTAGACTTAAAAAAAATACTAATTTTAAATGTTTAAGGGAAATTTTTTTTTTATTTTTGAAGAATGGTTTAATTAATAGTACTTCAAGAAGGTTACGCGTAATAGAAAATTAACAAAATTATGCGAAAAATATTTTTAACTTTAACGAGCACGTTTCAAAAGTTATTCAAGCAACCTTTTAAGGGTGCACAGTTGAATTTACAATCTAATTTTTTAAAAGTCCTTGTAAACTAAATGAAAGTAGTTTAGGTATTTCGAATGAAACGAGGATTTGGCTTGTTGACAATAAATTTACTTTATTTTCCGAGTTTTCAAGCTTCGTTACAGTTCAATTCGTACTGTCCTAACTACCACAGTTACAAAATAGTAAATTACAACAAATAATTTGTTAAATTCCAAGTGTCAGGCCAATTTTTTTTTTTTTTTGTAATATACGATTAAACAGAATT
Organism: Sycophila texana; assembly: GCA_035582955.1. Classification (NCBI taxonomy): domain Eukaryota; kingdom Metazoa; phylum Arthropoda; class Insecta; order Hymenoptera; family Eurytomidae; genus Sycophila; species Sycophila texana. Next base: position 12,234,493 of record JAWWEN010000001.1, read on the forward strand.
CTTACTAATTTGTTTAAAAAATAAGTATTTTCGTATTTATTTTTTCAGGCTTCTCCCAATCTAAAAACACATTTTCAAGTTCAAGCCCAGGTAAGAGTTATCTTCAATACTTTACAATTTCTTTATACAAAATTACTTCATTAAATAAAGTAAAATGTACGACTTTCATCAAATGTAAGATTTGACATAAAATTCGATAATAGCATCTAAATACAATGCCATAACATCATTAAAAATAGTACTATCAGAGGATTATATTACGCTGAAAGTCTTGTATAACATTGCATAACAACAGGAAATTTTGCAATTTCTACAAGAAAAGTTCTGTAATTTTTATAAGAAAAGCTCCATCATTTTCACGGGAAAACTCCCTAATTTTTACATGGAAAGCTCCATAATTTTTACCGGAAAGCTCGATAATTTTTTTACCGTAAACGCTCTATAATACTTGTGGAAGAATCCTCGCAATTTTTACAGAGCTTTTCTTGTAAAAATTACAAGTTCAGCTAAAAATAACACAGATTTTTCCGCAAAAATTTTAAGAGCTTGCAAACTAGCCACATGCATTTTCACAGAATTTTTTCCGGTAACATCACCGAGAAAATTTTCTCACTAAACTCTCCCTAAATAGAACCCCCAAATCCACCGGCTATTACGTACATCCCGCAAGCGAAAAACTATAAGAAAAAATAACCCTCGTCCGTGACACAGCGACAATCACCAGCAGCCGGTGGCGGTGGTCCTTCAGTTCAGCGGCCCGCAACGCGATTCACGCGCTCTCCCCCTCGTCGTCCTCTGCACATGCTGCGCGAATGACGTCACGATCCTCGCGCGCAATGGGCACACGGCGACGACTCCCATCATCCACGAAGCTCATTTCGTATTCATACGCGGCGGCTCCGATTTTTTCCGCGCCATTAAGCATCTCTCTCTCTCTCTCTCTCTCTCTCTCTCTCTCTCATGGTCCTACCATGGCCGGTGAAAGATGTCGCTGGAAAATCGCGCCGACAGGCAGGCCGGCGAGTCGTTACGGATCGGCCCCGCTCGAGAGTGCAGCTGGTTACGGCGACGCGCCTTTTATTTCCGGGGGACGGGATGGCGCTTATTGCGCGACCCCGCCGAGGCGCTAAGTGGTAAAAAATGCTGATGAGCGAGTTAATGAAGTAGACGGAAACGCGCGCGGCGCCTCCCCCGCTATCGCAGGAACGTTATTTACGACGATCGCCGATAGATTATGCCCGAGGCGGCGGTTATTCGGGAGCTGTTCTCGAGTCTTGGGTTTATGTGCGTAGTGCTGCTTTTGGCGGATGGACGATCGTGCGGCGAGGTTTGGGTTGATTATTATTTATGCTGGTGATTTGTTTCGAGGATTGATTTGAGCGAGTGACGATTTTGAATTTATGAGAGTTTTTACTGTGGCGAATTATGCTTGTTCGTACGGATGATCAAAATTTATAGTGTATTTTGTATATGGAATATCTTTCTTTGATTTAGGGATGATTTTTAGAAGTGTTAATTAATACGTCTAATTATTATAAGGCTGAGTAGTAACTTTAAGATCAACAATATAGTGATTACCGGATTTACCAAATATCGTTAGCTGTATAGAACAGACGCAATGTTTCGGATGCCTATAGACATTTTTGTATAGTTATAACAATTTTTTTTCAGTCAATATTTTGAATTTTACAATGAAAAATTGTTTTCATTTTTATAAATTATACGAATAAAAAAAAGTCAGTCTATACTGAGGCGACTTAACAGAGAAAAATATAAACAATTTTTAATGGAAAATAATATTGAAAATAATATTTTTCGTGAAAATAGTAGAAAAAAATGGCTGTAAATTCAGCTATTGCTACTGCAAAATCGAAAAGATTGAAAAGCGCGTAAATTGTCGCGACGTAGTACGTGGATCTATCAATTTTCAGCGGAGATCGTTTTTCGGAAACTGGATATTTCACAGTTAGTTTGAAATGCAGAAACAAGTACGCGTACCCGTACAAACGTATTAGATTTCTTGTCAAAACATTCGAAAATTGGTTGTCAGGCACGCGATCGACAAAAGGAAGAAACACACTCCAGTTCACCGGGACGCTAATCGGTAACTAGATATTTTTACATTTCCCTCATATATTGTACTTTTCTAACTTGATATTACGGGAAAGCCTGTTATTACCAAATTGAATAGTGAACTCCTTTATTGTCAATAGAACGCTTGTAATAGTCGATTATTTTCTTGCAACTCAATAAGATTATCGATATACCATATACATTTTATAAGAAAATTTTCTTTTCATATTTACAGTATATGACTTCAAAAATTATGTTGAACCTATACAACATTAAATTATTAATTAAAGCTCCGAAATAAGAGCTGAAAAAATGTAATAAATAATTCATACTCGAGAATAACAAATATTCATAATCAAGCATCCTTAATGTATTCGTATTTTGAGCATTTTTTTTTTTTAATTACAAATTTTACAAACATTTCTATTTTCTTTTTAAAGCTCTTCTTAATTATTGTCAGTGTAAAAAGAATTGTATAAAACTTTTACAAAAAAAAAACTTTACAAAATGTTTTCACGTGAGGATGTCTACCCACGTATTTTCCTTCCCCATCTCAAGCTAAAGAACGAAACGAGCTTGCAAAAGTAAAGAACCCTGAAAAGTTTCTTTTTTTTTTTGTTAATCTCTAACGTAAAATTACACTAGTATAACTAAATGAAAAGTGGCAAAGTAACTTTTCAACGCCGCGAGAGTCAGGTTTAAGACTCGACGAGGCTAAATAGCCAAAGCGGCGGTCCAAGCGCGTAGGAGAAGAAGGACGCATGAAAAAAAAGGCGAGCAGGCCGCCATCAAAAGGAATTCTTAACCGCTCTTGGCAAAATAAGAAAATTGCGCGCTAGAGGCCAGTTCCACGGGGGCAAACGGCCATTTTGTTGGTGGTTCGAGGCGAGGAGGGGTCGCAGGCAGCGCCGCTTAGCTTTGAAAAAACATCGCGCAAAGGAGCCCGCGCGATAAAAAGACGTCGCAGGGGACAAGCTCGAGGACAGGCCGCGGTAATAGCCAAGATTTGCCCGGGCGCAAAGGAAAATAGCGTTGCGCGAGCGGAGAGGGACGTAAACGAGTCTCTCCTTCTGCCTACGCGCGTCGCTTGCTTTCCTTCTGTGGGTGCCGTTTTTTTTTTTTTTCTTCTTTTTTGCCTCCCATCGCGAGCGACGACGGGATATTGGGAGGGGCCGAGGAGTTGGCTCGCTTTGGGAATCTGAAAATTGGAAAACGAGACGCCGCGAGCTGATCGTATATAATGACTTGTAAGACTAATACACTTTATTGTATTTCCCGTTTGTTTCGTGATTATGTGGCTTGGGAGGAAGTATAAATATAATTTTCTATTGCTGAAATTTTTCGGAATTAAAGGTAGAAAGTTTGGGTCGAGGAGGACATAACTCTTAATTCACTCTATAATTTAATTCGTCTTTTTTACGCTTGAGAAATTCTCGAGAGATTGTAATTTTTATTAAGAGACTTTTCTGACGTGTGAAGATGTTGAATTCACAGAAAATTAGGGTAACGAGGCTCATTTAATTTAAAACAAAAATTTCTAAATATAGTAAATTAATTTTATGCTTTAAAATGAATCCATTAAGTTTTGATTATGATATAATTTTAGTTATCGCAGAGAAAATAGCTTGACGTTTAATATATTTTTTTATAATATTCTTATATTTAATTATTACTGAAATCACTGTATTTATTAAAATAAAAGGATTTTCTTGGACTATTCTTCTTGCGCAAGAATAAACTTCCAAGAATTCATACCTTCCAATGAAATAATTTTTAAGTACTTACTTTTTATTTCTTTATAATTAAACAGTAATTTCTGCAAAAATACAAAAATTTTCTCGCACGTATACGTAACTTCGAAAGCGATATAGAAAAAGTCTCGGGAGGAATACGGGCAGTGCGCCCTTTAAAAATGTCCTTATAATTAGGTATGTAGAACGTAGGCGTCGGGTTATTGCGGCATTCTCCGCGTTAGTTAAAAAAAAAAGTGCACGCGAGCAACGGAAGTCGCGGAAATGCGAGAGGGTGGAGGGCCGCGCACACGAGGGTGGCTGGAAGTTAGAAAAAAAAAGTGTGAAAAGTCCGGAGGCGGAGGGGTACCCGCGCAAAGATAATTAATTAAGAATCAACACGCGTATTTTGAAGGCCTCCGCCTAATTAGTCGACGGGTACGTCATTCTCCGCGCGTTAGGTTGGCGCACCGATTGCCGCGAGGCGAAGGTTCGATCCCCATCTCGAGGTTACGAGTAATAGGGTCGTAGACTCTACTGTATTTTTTTTAAATTTTTTTATTTTGTCTTCGTACATTTGTTTAATTTTATTTGGTTCTTTAATTCTGTAGGTCTCGTTTTCCTAGTAATTTAAGATAGTAACTTAAATATGTATGAGGTTGGAAAAGTATTACTGACAAAGGTCTATACAGTACAATTTTTTTTGTGAGTATATTCAATTATAGCTTACAGCTAGACTACGTTTACGTGATATTTTAAGCAAAATATTATGTGCTTTTAATTAGCAAGATTTAATTAAAAGTCAAGTAAAATTTTGTTGAAATTAAAAATATAAGTGCGAAAGTAAATTAGATGTGTTGTTACTAATTACTCGCACAATTCGTGAAAGAAGCTTGCCCCGCTAATTAGTGATTTTATTTCTGTGGTCGAATTAATTTCAACTATAATAAGAAAATTATTTTTTTTAAAAGAAATTTTTGTATAAGTACCATCAACAGAATTTTTTAATTGATCGAGAGTACACTGATTATCACTTTATTACTGAATATCACTTTAGCGTTCAGTATAAAGTGGAAAATCTATAGAGTCGATTTTTTTCATAACTTTATAATAATAAAAAAAAAAAAAAAAAACAACAACCGAGTCCTCGATGCACATTTAGAATAATAAAAATTAATTGATCTGATAAGACTAAATGAAAATTTTGATCTTCGAAACAAAAACAAATGTATTCTCCTTTAAATCTAGACAAACGGCAGCCTTCAATACTTAGAGCTCTGGATATGCGAAGGGTTCAATTGCTTATTATCGAAGTGTCAAAAATAACGGGCTAAAATACCACGTACTTATATCTCATTACCGGCGTGCTAAATAGATGCAATGCTTCGCATAAATATGAAATCGCAGGTACTAATTACCGCGGCCTTTCCGCCCCGATACCTTATTATTTCTCGAGTGGATTTCACGCTGCGGCTTGCGATTCGTACTTAACAACATCGATAAGCGTGTGGTATTGCCTCTCTTACTTGCGGATAGAAGGTACTTGCAGCGAGATGAACCGCACTTCTGATACCTCAGGTGTAAATTCCGGCGGTCGAGTTGTTTCATCGGCAAATTATGCACTCCTATAATTTTTCCTGCTTGAATTATCAGCGCTGCTGAGATTTGTTGGCTATGCTTCAAATTTACTCAGTAGAATTGAAATTGATTCTAATATACACTGAAAGAAGTGTTCTAGTAATTTTTACTATGAGATCAGTAAGTTGGTCACAGATTGTAAATTTGAGAAATTATTTACTAAACTTTTTTTTAGTAATTTTTAGTAAATATTAAGCAATATTTCATGATGAATAGTCGGAATTTCATGAAAGGTCGGATCAAGCTAATGTATTATTGAGTAAAATTTAACTGAATTAGATCAACGCAAATATCATTAGGCAATTTTCCACTTAACACGTGGCGGTAGAAAAAAAAACGCGAAAGCTATATCGTCGCCTCTTCTCAAAACTAGGTAATTTCAGATTTCCAAAAAAAAGCTACGTACTTTATACGTTTGATTTAAATTTATATAAAAAATTTAAACTTTTATGTAAGGAATAGTATAATTTTGAATTTTAATTCTTTGATTATCATATTAAGGTTGAATTTTATATTAAGTATTAAGTATTTTCCACAAATTTTTTAAAACCAATTTAATAAAATCTTTGTCTGCAATAAAATAGAGCTGTTTATTAAGCTTTTTAAAGCTGTATTTACGAAAAGACGAAAGAACTTGTAAGAAGGAAAAAAGAATAACTATAGTTCCCTAATGAATTTTAAAATAATTAAGTTAAATTTTACTACTATAGTTATATCAAATTTTATTATGTGTGTACTAAATTTTGCTAGCAATTATACCTTTTTTAAAATTATTTTTCCAGTTTGTCTTCACTTTAGTAAATAATAATCATAGTAATTTTTTGTATAAATCTTTAATAATTAAATTATAAAATCTTTTCTGCGTGCGTTAGTCTTAGTTAGAGTCGACGATATCGAGTCGCGAAGCCACACCTCGCAGTATCGCCCGATCCCTCCGCGTACACGCGATCGGAGTGTCCGCTCCGTTACGAGCGCAATAAATTACCTGGCGTGCGTTTAAAAGCACAACCCGCACGCCCTGAAAGAACGAGCCGACCAATCGAGAGTGAGTAGGTCCGGCCCCGGGACCTCAGGTGACTTACACTGTTTTTATTTATTTCCCCCCTCGCGCTATAGCCCACCCATTTCTCTCGCTCGTTCTCTCCTTCTCTTCCTCGTCCGTCTCCCTTTCACTCGCTCTCTTTTATATTGAATTCTCTTTTTTATCTCCCTCTTCCTTTGTACTCCACTCGCTGCCTCGTACTCTCTCCCTACTCCTCGGCCTCTTGCTCAACTTGATTCGCATTGCCGTTCGTAAGTAGTCCGTCTTTTTTTTTTTTTAAGCGAACGCTTGTCTTTATTGATTTCGGATATATGTACGCTCTTGTCAGTGAGTCACGTTATAAATGTTAAATTTGACATGGACAGCTTGATTCGATATTTCGCTCTTGACTTAGTGCCTCTTGTGTGATTGGAATTTACGAGCGTTGGGCAATGCTGATTTCTTAAAATTTTTTTTTAATTTATTGGTTTGGCAAATGTTACACCTTATTCTTCTCGCTCACTTGGGTTTTATTATTCTTTTGCTTCGTCGAACGAACTATAATAGCCTATGGCAGGATACTGTAGAATCGATAGTTTCGCCATGTACCTGTATTTATATGTATAATACATTCATATATTCACATTCATATTCAGAAATTCATTTTATGCTTTTCATGTTCGTATGTGGAACTACAAATGCCAAGAAGTACGTTCTCAATTCCCTGTTAATAATAATATAAAATGAAAAAATAAAGTTTACGTTTTATTAGCAGGCAATGGAACTAAACAACTAAACAACACTCTTCGCGTCTCTAATGTACACTGAATGTGCTGACAAATATTTTGTATAACAAATATAAAGTAAAGCCTATGTTGATTTAAATCGTAGCTAAATATACATTTTCGTTTGTGAAAGAAAAATTTCTTTTCGAAGTAAAAAAAATAAACAAATTTGCATACAAGGCTGGAACAACTTGAACCACCCCCTTGAACAATGCAATCCTGCTTCTTTTTTTTATTTTAAAGATCTTCGAGAACTTCCAGCGCACTTCGCAAGCAATTTCGTCGGTCTTTGTCCAGAAACTCCGTACATAAGCCCCTCAGCGAGCACTGACAACTTCATAATTAATAGATAATTCAGGCCTTCTCGCGTCTCCGAAAATGCTTTTGAAATAGCTTCACGCCGAGCGCACACCTCCCCATTCATCTAAAAAATTTAAAATTCCCTCAAGACCCTCATTGTGCGGCCATTATTAAAATACCCCTTTCTCACAGGTCGACGCAGAGGGTACACGAAATCTCGCGAGCGTGAAAAGACGCGGAAGAAAGGAGGAGAAGTTTCACGCATTTATATATATATATATATAAATACACATACACACATAATAAATACACACGGCGCACGCGATACGAGATCCCGCGGTGGGCTGACCCCGGCTGGCCCGCGCTCACTTAGGGAAAATATTTTGACATCCGTGGGCGTGGTGGGCGCGATAAAATTTTCGGTTCTCCGCTTGCCACAATGACCTCCTCCCCCCCCTCTGGATTCGTGGGGCCCCATTGTGCGCCCCGGCGATGTCCCGTTTAACGAGGCGAGAAAGGATTCGTCGAGCGGCTCGGTGAAATCTTCATTTTGTGAATAGAAGGTGAATGGATCGCTCGGTGTACACGCCTCCGAGTAATAGCGTCTTTTGAGGCAGCGACAAAGAGTTCGATTGTGTCGCCTCGTCGCAGCGAGGCGTGTTTTTACTGGCATTCCCGGGGACGTCGCGGATTTTAGGTTTGCAGCGATCGCTGATCGCTGGACGCGTGTATTCCACTCGTTGTACGGGGTGCCTCGACAATAGTGGGAGGAGAGATGAGATGTTAAATTCGGAAAGATTTAACGACACGATTGGCGATGAAAAAGTTTTTTTGTACATGCTCGTTGTGAAGCTATACGAATGATATCATTTTTATGTTGAATGTATTTAACGTTCAAAAATTAAGTTTCTTGAAAGATCACATCGTAGTTTAGGTTTTTCGAGATCCGTACGCAAAGTATGATTTTTCGTAACGCATATATATATATATATATTTTTTTTTTTTAAACAGCTCTATAAATGTATATACTATTGTCATTCTTCAGAGATCGGAGCATCGAGTAAATTTTTCCTTCAGCTTAAATTCAGAATTTAAAGTATTTGTCTTTTTATCTTTAGAAACAAATATTTTAGAGAAAAGTAATTTACAATTTTTACATTAGAACTAAAATTATTTTTATTATTTATTGCTTCTTTGTTATTATTTCTAATAATTCTGACTTACAGTGTAGTACTTGGAGTAATAATATTATTATATAAATAAACCAAAATTATTATAGAAATTAAGTACAATGATAAAGATTGTTATTGTAAATTGAGTATAACAATTGTACGCTACTATAGTACGAGTTTAAAATTATATAACAGGCAAAACCTAATTAAGCGTAATTAAAAAAGAAAATATTATACACAGCTACCAATCGATCCTCGATACACCGCGGATAAAGCAAAAAGTACAAAACCGTAATTAGACCTTAGAGCGTTAATTAAGCCCTTGAGCTCAATCCGTTCACCTGACAATTTCGCCGAGCGACTGCAAAGCGAGAAAAGCAGGAAGGAGAGGCACGAAAAAAAAAAGAACGCGCGCGAATTCTACGAGCGAGCCAGAAGTTCTCGTCGATTACACGCGAGAAAAAAGGATAGGGAGGGAGGAGATTTATCGGTGGGAAAGCGAGCGGGTATATTGTCGCGCCCGCCCTGCAGCGAGCTCGGCGTGTAGAAGCAGCGCGCGAGTCTATCGCCGAGATACACATCGTGCTCCGCGTATGATTCGTACATTGTGACCCCGGGGCTCATTGTCGCGCGCCGCCGGCGCGCCCCATTGTCACCTTCCTTTTTTCCCGCGGATTCACACCTTTCCTGCGACAATCGCGATTTTTTTTCAGGCTGAACGCGAGGGACGGGGCTCGTAGGTCTTCCGTGGGGGATCGCGGGATAAGGGAGGCGAGCGAGTGGCGAAAAGAGCAAACGGTCGAAAAAAAAAAATTCCTGCGGAGACTTCGCTCAGAGCGGGGCACGCGACGGAGTAGGCGCAAGCGAGCGAAAAGGGGCTCATTGTTGGAAAAAATCCTGATCTTTTTGCGCGAGAGGAGGCTATTCCCTACGCGAGGCACTCGGAGTGGCGGTTGCAGGGATTCAGGCATTAGAGCTAATTTTCTGAGTTCTTTTTGTTTTCGCTGTTGTTCGATTTTGGTCCTGATTTCTCGGTGAAATGGTCTTTTGCGTTTTTCTTCTGCGATTTTTAAGCGAAGGAGTTGTCCGTATCTAAACTTGAGCATTTTAATTGTTTATTTTTTTGTTTATATGGTGTTTTTTAAAAGAAAATTAAGTTTTTGGGCAAATTAAATTTTAACTGTGACTAAATTATATAGTAGTTTCATTCACTTATTGTCCGTTTTGGTCAAAAGTTTAAAGTACGTTTCTTATTGATATTTCATTATATGATTATAAAAATGATTAAATATAACTATCCATGTTTAAAATACATCACATGGTCTATTTTTATAAGTCAAAAGTATGTCACTAATTAATAGTCAATATTCGCTTCAATAAGGAGTGAAATCATATCCTACTAAGTGTAGTGAAATATTTCTTTTGAAAAATATTGAATCATCACCGTGAAAGCAGTGACTTACGGTACTGAATATATATTATTGTACATACTACAAGTTTGTTAAAAGTTTATTAAAAAAAATTGATTAAAAATTGCATATTCAGCCTGTAAAAATAATAGCATATAGAACTTTATAATAGAATTATAGTCAAACACTTCCGTTGTATCCTTTAATTTCTCTCCTCCTGCGTTTATTCAACAATTCCACCTCACCGAGAGCTAAGGTATCCTTCCCCCAATAAAAGTCAATAAAATAAGTAACGAAATCGTACACACCGAGTGTGTAAACTCAACGATTTTCGAGCAGTAGGTATACACCACAGTGACATCTGTTACCTCGAGAATGCGCCACGCACCTCCAGACGAGCAAAGCAAACAGCCCAATCAATTAGAAGCTCTCGGCGATCTGCGCTAAACTAACGAGTCCCCGCAATTGGCGTCCGATTTCGCGACTACCGTGAAGGAGAGCGATGGGCTCGTTTTCAGCCCCAGCGACGAGCCCAACCAGAAAATCGCCAAGCCGGGGAATTCTATATTTGGACCGGCCGACATGTGCTCGTCTGGCGCCACAGCATCGCGCGCGCGCAGATATATTGGGTTACTCGGCAAACAAGGCGGCGGTCAACACCTTTTCCGAGGCATTACACGTGCTTCCAGAGATAAAGTCGGCGCCAGTCACGCGGGCAAAAAAGCCCGGCTACTTTCGTGCAGGCCGCGACGACTTCGACGCCCGGAAGCCGTCGTCACCGCCGCGAGACGTTGAAATGTTGACAGGGGGAGGGGGGATGGAAAAGATAACAAACTCGACTGGCGTATTGGTTTTTAAATAGTACTTAAGTGCTTGTTATCTTTTGTCACAATTCTACTCAGTGGCCTGCGCTCGCCGTAGTTAATTATTGCTGGGATCGTTCAGTTTATCTTAAGACGTTGATTTATTCTCGTATATGTACTGAGAGAGTGACAGATTAAGGAAATAGGGTCTAAAGATTTTGCTTGATAAATTTTTTTATACTGAATTTTTCATGCTTAATACGAATGTAATGGATAAAAAGAACTAAAACTGAGCTCTTCTCTTTTATTTTTCATCTTTCGTAATAGGAAATAAAATGGACTCAGCAGAGTTTAATTAAACATCAATTCAGTTAATCATCAATCAAGTAGCGTAGGTATACGTATTCTATCTGATGTGCCTGATAGAAGGTTACAGATTACATAAAATCTTAGAAAATAGTGAAACGATTAAACATTTACTGATTATAATAAATTAATTTTTTCTACCTCATTCAATAAACAGTTATTGGTAATATACAGTCTATGGGTAGAGTATAACTTAACTATGAGTATAGTATAATTTAACTGTTTACGAAATATTTTAATTTTTATAAGATCTTAAAGATTAATGATTAATGAAGATTAAATCGGTCATTCATACTGAAATCTTAATTTAGTTTTGATGCATCTCTGAAAGACTGAGAAAATATTAAGATAAATCATCCAATCGCGTAAATCAAGTTCGGATGAAAAGATAACCAGGAAAGCGATCCACAATGAATACACGGATAATCGTCGACTGTCAACGAGCCGTCAAATTATAAAAATTATCCCAAATAAAGGAGAAAGCTGTGAAGGGAATTTCCCTTTGAAACCGTCCCAACAATTAACATACACCCTCAAGTTTTAATATTCAAAAAAAAAAGAAAGAAGGAGAATAATAATAAATCGCCGAATCATCCAGGATGATCAGAACGATTGTGGGCGACAATGAGGAGGACGTCCGCGAAGCCTTTCCAAAAGAGCAGCACGAACAAAAAGCCCGGGGCATAACTCCGAAAAGTGACGAGGCAATTCGGGTGGAGCCGCCGGTTCCGCCACTCCAGAATCCACGAAACTTTTTTTTTCCTCCGAGTGCATAATCGCGATCAAGGCGTCGACGCCTCTGGAAATTATCCACCTGGTCGGGGCGCGAAGCCTCGCGATTGTCGCGCGCAACGTGAATGGCACGCGGCCGAGGCAATCGGCCAAAGTAAAGTCGATGCCCCTTTGTTCGGCCGAATCGTGGACTGCGGCGTCCGCCGGAGCTTATCCCTTCTACACTGCCTAATTCTATTCACGCGACCGCCTGGCTAGTTTCTAAAGCGACCCCCTCAATTGCTCCGCACCCAAAATTACAAGTGCCTAGACTTTCCGTTCTATACTCTCGAAATTTAATGCAGTGAAATTGTCGCTGAATTGTAAGGCAGTGGCATAGTTTTAGCTGTAAAATAGTGAATATTCATTATTTTTCAGTCAAAAGTATGTTACTGCTTTGAAATTCAGTGGAAATTTCACTGATGGATTGATTGAAATTGGATTAAATTTAGAGAGTAATTTTTTGTTACTTTTATTTTCACGCTGCTTAGTATAGTTCGCGAGCTTTCGGAGGAACGGTTGAGTATTTCTATGCCGTTGTAGCGTGGAAGAAATAGTTTTTCAGTCTAATGTTTAAAAAATGAAAACTGGTCTTCTTTGTAACGATCGCTTTAATATTCTTGAAGAAACATTTCAAATAATTAGGTATTACAACTTTTATTCATCGTTAAAGTGTGTAAGAAAATGTATTTAAATATTTCAAATTTAAATAAAAAAACGTTTCAGATAATTTGACATTTGTGGAAGACAATTTTAGAAGTTACGATATATTCTCTGTAAAAAAGAAAATATCTGAACGGGAATTCTCAAGGCATCGAATGCTCCAAGTCTTTGAAAAAGTCCATCGCTAAAAATACGAACGTTCACAGAAAAAAAAACCGAACAAATCGTGAGCACTTCAAATCGTGAAGAAAAAAAACTGCATCGTTTTAAAGGAAACGTCGTCTATTAAACCCTCCACAAAAAACGATTAAAAAAAAAAAAAAAAAAAAAAAATATTCAAACACTCAAAATAATAAAACAAAAAGCGACAAAGCTCGAGGTGCACGAAGATCTCTCTCTCTCTCTCTCTCTCTCTCTCTCTCGAGAAAAAAAGAGACGAGCTGAAAGGAGACAGTAGACGCCGAGCCACGGAGGACTTTAGGTATACCGGAACGAAGAGAAGAGTTAGAGGAGGGTCCGAGGGACGGGGCTTGCAGCGGAGCCGAGCGAGCGAGAAGGAGAAAGGAAGCGAGCGGGAGTTAATGGGGACGAGCCGCGGAGAGTGGCTATAGCCTAGAGCCGCGTTAGGGCCGCGGCCGGGAGCCATTAAGCTTAATGACATAATGAAGTAAATGGCTGTGCATGCCGTGCCCCGCCGGGGCGGCAGAGTCGGGGAGGAGACTATAGCTTATAACCGGAGCGCCTGGGCCGCGCTCAGGCGCAATATACTACATGCCCGGAATTCCTGACTTATGCCCTTTCGCGCGACCGAACGGTGTGTGCCCGGCACATATAACCACCCCCTCACACCCCCTCCTCCTCTCCCGCCGGAAAAGGGGTGTCCCGTGCCTCCGGCCGCTCTTCTGGTGCACTAAACCCGTTCGCTAACTCCGACCTCCCACATATACTATATATATGTGTGTGTGTGTGCTCGCATAGTCCGACCCTCGCGGGCTGCGCTCTCCGCACCCCAGCTCGGCTATTTTCCGCTTTTGTTCCGCGCACTACTGCTGTATGCGATCGAGACTCATTTTTGCGGGATCTTCTTTTATTTTACGATGTTTTACGATTTTTTTTTCTTTATTTTATGAGAATCTTGGGGATTAGATCGTAAAAGTATGTGCTTTTGTGTGGGTTAGAGGGTGATGTGTATTGGCGGTTGCCTTTCCATGGAATTTATTAATTAAATCAATGAGGAGTGAAGGAATTTTTAGTGGAAGTACGAGGTTCTTGTAATAAAAATTATAACTATGTTTATACTTTTATCTGAAAACAGTACCTAAATAGGGCCTAAATTAGTATTTCGTTGACTCCTAACAATAAAAAGAACTTTTCAAAAAAGATCGATTTTTAATGAATTAGGGAACAGTAAATGAGCTTTTCTTTCTTAAAGCCTACGATTTCTTTCTACTTTTTAAAAAGCTGATTTAATAAATTTTCATTTACAGAGTTGAGTTTACTTATATACGTGATCGTATATTAAATATCCTAAAATTACAATCTTATTAGTTTTTAAAGTAAGCTACATGAAATAATTGAAAATTTCTAACGAATGAACGACTCGTAGAAATTCTAATGCGATTTTGAATTTTATTAGCAACTTTTAATAGGATCCAAAGACCTTACAGAGCTTTCCTTCCTTAACAGTGTCAATTTGTTCAGTCTCCTAAATCGTCCTTGAATTGTTTCACTACTGGATTCACTTGCAATTAGTTTATATTCATTTAATTTGTCAATAAACTTTCAATACCATTACATCGTCTACCAGACCCAGTGTGTATTGTAACGTCGCTCTATTCACCCGAAACCCATCAACTCGAGCGAAATCCCATTTTCAATTAAGGGTTATTAGCGAGCGCGGCGGTCCGACCGAAAGCTCACTATACAGCTTTTCTGGGCGTGGGTCGCCAGGATCGCACAGAATTCACGGATATTTCGCCGATGACAAAGGCAACACTTAGGCGACGCGGAAGATCGGCGCTCCCTCGGCGCGGGAAACCCTTTCGCCTCCCTAAACACTCCGCGGACCCAGAAGCCGCCGACCACTCCATCCGTCTTGCTCTTTCCCTCGGCGTTTTCGCTCTACCGTCGTTATATCGCGCCTTTGGCTCCGCGTGCGCTTTATTTAACAGGCGGGAAGCTTTTTTCCCCGAAGCTATGTATAATAAAAAAAAAGAAGGAGGAGGCTCGAGGGTTGGTTAATTGGATCCTGCGATGAGCGCTGCGCACCTACCAGTGGAGAAAAAAAAAATTATCGGCTGCGAGGTAGCAGTGAGTCAATCATCCTGCCGCTTAATTGCAACAAATTAATTTTTTTTTTTGGTTGACTCAACGCCGTAATTGTTGCATTGATATACCGGAGTCAATTATAAATGCAATATTTTCCTTTTAATTGATGGAGTAGGCTCATTAATGTTCGTGTATGGATTTTTATAATTGAGTTAATGAAAGGGAATGGGGTATACAGTATATTGAAGTTTTTTTTGTAGTCTTCGTCTGCATCTTTCAATCTGCATTATTGTTAAATACAATTGATAAAAAAGATGACTACTAATAACCAGGAGATGGTCATACCTCAGGATCATGAATTTAAGAATACCTTGAATATAGCTTTTTGTACACGTATTTTATATACAATTAAAAATATTCTTATTGCTCATATCGCCAATATTAGAAAAATATATAAAGTTTGCAATTTTAACAAAACTATTGTATCTCCTGTAAATAAAGTGCCGTGGGATCAAACTAAAGTTTCATCCAAATCGGTGATCCGAAAGTCTAATACCCTCCCGGTAATTTACGATTTAAAAAAATTTCTGCACACTTAATAAACTGCATTAAATACAAAAGTACTGTAAGCGATATATTTATATTAAAAAAATAATAATAATAAAAAACAGAGTATTTTTACTAGCAGGAAACGAAAGAAATTTCATTGTAGCTAAGCTTCTATAGGCCGTCGACACCTCCCAGAATTTCGTGACAAACGTCGGAAGAATCCGGAGCCTACAAACTCCCACACACCGGGCGAGCGAACCCAAGTTGAGCAACGGTTTTATTCTAATTAACGTCTCTAAAAAAAAAAGGCTCACAAGTGTTGGTAGAATTTCGCGTAACCGATGCCCGGGAGCCTCGTATTTACACCCGCTTATAATCCATCCCCCCACATCGCCAACCTCGCGCCGAGTATCATAAAAAGCGGAGTCTCCTAATCGCGCAAACAGTCCCACAATAGCCGCGGGGCACGCCAAGCGAGGGCAGGAGAGAGATCGGATATTTCGCTCTCGCGACACCAGTAGTAGTTAAAAAAAAAAGAGGAGGAAGGGCCGGTCATTGTGCCGCGAAAAAAGCAGCGCTTTTGGTTCCTACAGCTTTGTTTTGCTCTTATTTTAAATTTCACACCTCGCGCCGGCCGCGACTTCATTCACGCCAGCACCGCTCGATGGCCCGGTCGCTGTAACCCGAACGCGAATATTATGATGGCCGTGCCATTGAGCTGCCACTCGGCGACAATGCCCTGGGTGTTGATTGCCCGCAAACGAGCCTCGCGCTGTCTTCTTCGCGCCTGCTCGCTTCGCAATTTTTTTTTTTTTTTTTTTTTTTTTTTCATTTTCGGGGGGGGCAAAGGCGCGAGGACATTGTGAGAGCGATCGACGGCCTCGGGGTTGGGCAACTCCGGAGGTGGCGAGCAGGGGATATGGTGCGCGACTCAAGGACGCTGCGACGGCGGAGGCGACCTTTTCCCTTTCACCATTCGTAGTCTTCCCTTTGTCTCGTGCGGACGGGATACTGGCTGTCGGGAGGTCGGTGTTCTAAGCTTAAGTGACGCGATTATTCGCAACTGCGATTGTTCTCTGGGACTTGGCGAAATGTTTTTGGATCGCTGGAGGTTTCGCCTTGGAGATCATGCGATACTGTTTGGGCGATACTTTGTTTCTTGAATCGATGAGATCGTGCGCGTTCTTAATTTTACATTGGACAGCGATATGTGTTTAATTGTAGATATATTAAGAGTTCTTATATTAGATATCTCTTATAGGAAATTGATCCTGAATGCAGAAATTTTATTCAATTCTTCACAATAAGTGGACAATTTATAACGTCATAGAGTGAATTTTCACGTGTTCATATTTAGAGGGTACATGAAGAATATGCGATTCTGGTTGGGATTTGTTAAGAAAAAAACTTGGGATTTACTTAGATTAATTCAATTCGCCTTGATGAATAATATCTCAAGAGATTAAATACTAACCCTGTACCTGTAATACCTTGACTTGATTATGAGTATCCAATGGAGTCTGCCAAGCTTCTGTGATAAACTTGTATTGGGGTAACCACTAAAAATTATAACTACAACAAAATTAACTATAATTAATTAGTATTTAGAACAAAAAAAAATTTGAGCCCTGTAAATCTGGAAATATGAAAATTCACTTACAAAGTGTGAATAGTGACATTTTTTAAGTGAAAATTCGTCCACATATTGAATCAGTGAACGACATTTAAATTAACATAAAAAAATCTTACTATTCATATTTTTCAAGTTTATTTCACATTTTCAGATTTGGCGAGAGTGAATAAACTGGGGTATAACAGGTATAAAAGAAATGACCTAAAGTAGTCCATCCATCAACTCATAATACTGTAAATATTCTTGTAGAATCAAATACAAATTATAATATTAATTTGCATAGGAAGAATTTTATTCGTAGTATTTGCCACAACATTTTCTACATGAATATAGATAATTTTCCCTAAATAAAATTTGCGAAGTAAAAATTTCTTCGAAACTATACCGTATATAGTAAAAAATAATCGATCGGAAAAAATCCTTTGAATTCATCCACAGATTTCCGTGCAAGCGGGGTCACAGCGCAATCGGCAATATGTACACGAGGAAAAAAAAACGCTGACGGAGCGTAACTGAAAGACTCAATCAATTAAAGAACCATTCGACGTACTCCAATTCCGTTCTATCCGTCCCCATTAATCACCCCGTCGTCGATCGCGCAATGCATTATTGAGCCAATGCAATTTTCACACCCGCCACGTTTGCCGAGCTCGCCTCGCGCCAGTCCGTGCGGCATCCAATTCCCGGTCGAGCCTACGATCTAATATTTATCTAAAGTATTCTTCCGAGGTAAAAGGACGAGGAAAAAAGTGCCCAGGAGCTCGATCGCTTTTCGATCCCAAGCGACTTGAATTAAGCGTATCGCGCCGAAGAGAGAGAGAGAGAGGGAGAGAGATAAAAAGAGAAGGAGAGCTCCCGAGGGACGTTTCGCTAGATTAGGGACCCCAGCACCGAGTTTGTGTGTTCGCTCGTGTAAAACACTTGTAACGTGGTCCGAGGCAGCGCCTGCTCTCGGGGGTCGTAAGCTGCTAATGCTACCGCGATGTTTATGGGCTCGAATTAATTTGCTCAATTCTATCGAGCGCCTGTACCAATTCCCCTTCCTCCCTTTTACTCTCATATCTCATCAATTCTGCACTTTACACATCTTAGAGATTTTAGTATCTGCGTGTATTTTTTTTTTTTTTTCAATTTTTATTTCCTTACCTTTTTTATTGGGATTTGCTAATTTTTTCTTTTGTATAATGCCAGCTTGAATTTCTATTTAATCTTTTTTTCTTCGTCTGGAACGAAACCAGGTGATGACTATTGTAAGCGAACGGAATTTCGTAATGATAGGGTGTAAGAAATTTTGTTGTGATGATCGAGGGATCTTGGTGATATGTTGTGCCAAGTCATGATTTTTGTAAACCCCCTAATTTGACTTAGGTATGAATTTGACACTAATAATTGACGATAAGGGACAACAGTTAATACTTTCTCTTTTTTAAACCTTTCAATCATTGCCACTCAGCTTGTAAATTTGATTGACTTTAATTCAGTATCTCCTATAGTTAAATCGCCAGTTAAGAGTTTTATAATTGGAAATAAAATATGCTGCCTCTAACGATTCATGCTTTACATTGCAAATCAATTCAGTGTCAGAAAATCAACAAAAATTTATCCACACTGAAAAAAAAAAAAAATTTGTAAATTCAACAAAATATTTCCTTAAATAATGCCAAGTAAATCGTTTCATTGAATTAACTATAAATATTTCGTTGAAACAGCTAAATAAAGTTACTTCAATGAAATATTTACTTCAATTAACTTATTTTTTTTTTCTTCAATGCACTAATAAAATCCACATTTGAACAAACATAATGAATAATGAATTGTACGGCCAATTCACTCGTGAGCCCGCAGCTTAAAATATAAATTATTTTTCGTCAAACGCGGAAAATTTGCAAAATCCGCACATTACGCAATAGGAAACCCTTTTAAAAAGCGTACATCAAAGTCCGCTGTGAGCTCAGCACTTGGCGAATTTTCAACTCGGACGAGATAAAAAGCGGTAAAGAGGGAAAGCGCGACAACGGAGAGCCGCGCTGCGGGGGTGAGGGGAGAGGGGGGGGGGGGAGGCGAGCGACGAGGGTCGGCCACTAGAATAAAGAGAGAAGGAGAACGGGAGGAGAATCGAAGCGAATTTTCAATTACCCGCTACAAAGCCGTAATTCCCAGTTTAGAATGTCTTGCAGCGAGGAGCGGAGTGTGCAGTGGCCGCCGCCACCGCGGCAGCGCCGAGTATATAGCACATCCGGAGCCGCGGAGAGAGTAGGTAGAGGCGGGTCCGCTGAAAGAGATTTCCAAATTAAATTTCGGGATTAGTACCCGGACTTAATACTGACAAGTGGCGGCGCAAGACGTCCCACGGGGGTGCTACAGCGCGACCGACGCTCGCGCTACGCTCCTGCCTCCATTTCATTTGCTACCTCTTTCTTTCTCGAGTGCTCGGTTTCTCTGTCCAATTCGAGGAGATTTATATTTTTTTTTCTCTCGCACTCTCATTCGCGCAGTATGCTGAATCTTTGTTTTTCGTTTATTGAGTTCGTTTTTTTTTTTTTTTTTTTTTTTTTTTAACGAATTTTTGGGCTAAAATGCTCAGTTGAGTGGTTATTTAATCATTTATTTTTAGGGAACAAAGACGTAATTGCACAAGTGTAATTGTGTGAATTTACTATTTTACAGAAATGTACATTCTTTTATGTTGTAAATCTGAGCTGAAATAGTAAGGAGGTTATTACAATATTTTCAGAAAAATGCGTATGTAAGGTTTTTTAAAGAATTTTACGTCGTCTAATAAGCATTTAATAGTATGTGATAGTACGCAACTTCAAATACAGATTCGGTTTTTTAATTAACTATTTTTCTGTATGCTATATTGATTGTTATTTAAAATTTTTAAAGTGTAACTTGTATTAAAAAAATTCGATAAACGTACGATGGCATTAGTTTCTCAAGAGACTGATGAATATGCAGTAACAGTAAATTGTAATTATTAATTAAATTTTTTCATTCCATTATTCAATTGATTTTAATTAAAATCAAAGTTGATTACACTTCCTTCTTTATCTTCACTCCTTTGCATATCTGATCCTAATCAATCCACTTAATCAATCAACGATTTTAGAGTAATACGTATTTCTATATGAAATTACAATAAAATTCCAAAATAAATAATTAAGTATGTCTTCCAGCATAGTGAATTTCAAAATTTCTCTCTTCAAAATATATGTATAAGTAAATTATCTTTGCCCAAGTATCTCACTAAATAATTCAAAACGCAGCTTTTCATCCCTTATCTTCAAATTCTCTCTCTCTCTCTCTCTCTCTCTCTCTCTCTCTCACACACACACACACACACACACAATCAGACATACATACACACACACACGTTATTTTTTTAGCTTCTCACTCCTCGCTTTTCCAATCAGACGTGTGCTCTCTCTCACGTCTCCTCCATCTTTGGTATCGAGCAGAGCCAGTCTCTGTCCCTCTCCCGCCTCTTGTTCTCGCGTCTCCCCCTCCCCCCACCCCTCCTCCGGGTTCTCGGGGGCGCGCGTGCGGGTGTCTGGTCCCGCGGGACGACATACAGACGACTCCTCGTGCGTAACGACTTGACGACGGGTGGAGCGCGGCAGCCGCCGGCCCTCGACGCCACCGCCGCGCGAGTTAACACTTTGCGCGATTCCATTTGCGGGGCATAAATTCACTGTGCCATTCCCGCGAAAGCAGCCGCCACCCCCTCCGCTGCCGCAGTTTTCTTTAGTTCCTTCCTACGTATTTCTTCTCAGCTTCTCAGCGCCGGACCTGCGAGTATCTCCACGCAGTTCTCGGTCAAGCGAAGGGCATTTCATTTTTATCGAGGAAAATGATTATTTCTATTTTTAATTCGGATAATTTACTCTAAATGCGAATAGGTGAAATATACTTGGAACAAGTGAATATACACTTATTGCATGTGATAAGTGTATATTCACTTATTCGAAGTGAATGTCACTTATTCATATTTAGAGGGTATTGAATGTACTGAAAACTGATTTTATTTTTTTTAGAAAAATCTTTGAAAAATTCATTGCTACAAAGGCCTAATAAATTTCTCTATTTTTTTTTATTTTCTTTCTAAGCTTTCTTTCTTCGTAATATGTGCTCTAAGAGGCGTAGTATTGTATGTTGGATAGACAATTTGTTGAATTTTGAACGCAAGCTGCGACAAGAAATGCGGAAAATATGGAAAATAAATTCACTGTACGTTAATTAAAATTAAATTTTAATTAATATAAACGTAATTGGAGACGTTATTTCGTTTTAATTAATGGTCCTTACGTGGTGCTCGTGACGAAACTCTTAATTGTTTTAGAAATAGTTTCCAAGTTGAAAAATTCATTTAAATTTTAATTTCATGCGCACTACATTACTCAACAAGCCAGAACCAATTTTAAATTAACCCGGCGTTAATTTAACTTTCTACACAAAATCGGCTGCTTCTAATTTGCTGTTACTCTATTAACTGATAAATAAATAATAAATTGTGAAACTTTTAATTCTGTATATAAATTTCTACTTCTCCGATATATATCACGTTCAATCTCACATTTACGATGGAAATTTCGCAGTATCAATAAATTATACAAAACTAAAATTTCGGAGTATTAATAATTTACACGAAACGAAAATTACAGAGTATTAATTAATGACACAAAACAATAATTTCAGAGTACTAAAAAATTATAAACTGTATATAAGCTTCAAAAAAATTCGCCTGCTCTTCCAATACCTGCCAATTAATTACATCAATATAACAATCAAGTAATTAGCCCTTTTCTTTGTTCACAAACCACTCCTTAAAATAGTAAATAAATAACAAGTAATAATAAACAAATAAAACGACGAGGCGATAGAAACGAATGCCCGAAAATACATATACTTCCCGCGAGCTAGCGACAAAATTACGGACTGAAAGGGTGGGCGGAGGGGGTCGGAGCGAGGAGTTCATTGACTCGTCGTCCGGAGTGTCCGCTCGTAGCCTCATTAGAGCCATACAGAATCGATTACCGTGCTCGCTCGATTATCCGCGGCCCGCTGGCAGAAGAGAAGGCCGGGCCGCCGCCGCCGTCGCTCCTTCCGTCGCCGGGCTGGCGGTGAAATTCCTCCGGCATTCGGACTGCCGTCATCGGCGCCGGCGGCACATCCTCCGCGCGGATTAGAATATCAATTATCCCTCCGCTCTCGCCGCCACCCCCTCGGCCGCCTGTGTGTGTGTACACATTGGCGCTATAGTCGCCGGCAGTCGCCGTCGCCGCGGGGCTCGAGGCCCTAACAGCTACTAAAGCGAGGGGCTCTCGCCGTCCTTCTCGCACTCCCGGGGCGAGTGCACCCCCTCCCCCTCCGGGGGGCAAAACAAGCGGAGCATCGGCGGGGAGGCCGGCGAGGGGAGGGTGGGGGTGTTTTGACGAGCGCCATTGGCCACTCGGGCTCTCCTTTATCGACGGTTGCCTGGTAACCAACCAGTCCCGGTGCAGGCGCGCGCTTCCCTCTCTCGGGGGGCGCGCGCGGTATGTGCGTGCCCCACGCGCCCCCCCGGCGTTATAGAGTAGCAGTCCGTTTCTCTCGTGCTAACCACCACACCCTCGAAACCCCCCGCGAGCATCCGCGGCGCACCCCCCTTCCCCCGGCCCCTCGCCCGATTCTCCGCGAGCGAATGTATATACCTCCCCTGTCCCCCTCTCTCCAATCCTCCCTTAGGCTCGTGGCATGTATATCTGTGTGTGTGTGTGTGTGTGTGTGTGTGTGTGTGTGTGTGTGTGACCGTCCGAGGAGTAGAGCGAGAGCTCGTGTGTGGATGGATGTACTTAGCTGGCTTCGTCGCATCTTTATTTTTTTTATCTATTTAGTGCATTTTCTTTGTCAATTAGAGTTGTTTTTTTGTTTTATTACGGTTTTACGGCTTCCTGTGAGAGATTTCACGTTGTTTAATTTTTTTTTCGTAGAGGAGATTAGGCGAGGAGAGGGATATTGTTGTGCAGACAATGATGAGAGGCAAAATTTGTCGTCTTAGAGAATCTGGTATAGGCAGCTAATTTTATAGATTTTGAAAGATTTTTTAAAATTTAATTGTCATTTTAGAGTTTGTTAAAGTAATTTTTCTTAGGCTAATTTGTTTTATTGCAGAGATTAGGCGAGGAGAGAAAGATTAGTACGAAGGTAGTGCGATTACGGTAAGAAGGTTCAGTTATCTAAAAATCCGGCCTGGACAGATAATTTAAAATTTTTTAAAGACTTTAAATTGTAGTATTTTATAGTTAAAAGACACTCACTTAATGATCTTAACAAGATTCCTACGGTAAAAATTATTTTACCTAGTTTTATGAAGGTTGTCTGACGCAATATTGATTTATACTACTGAAAAAAATCTAATAATTTGGTTGAAGGCGGAAATTCGCTTAAACTTTCGTGCCTGCTTTTCTCTTCTCAAAGTTGATGATATTATTATTAAAGTTATGTCATAAAAAGATAATTAATTATTGTTTAATTCCGTTGTTGTTAACAATTACTCTGAAATAAAATTTATAGATTTTATTTCACAAAATTATTTCCGTAAAAGCTTCCATCATCTGAAATAGTACAAAACTAACGAATTTAATAATAAACCTTCATGTTTAAATTAAGTAAAATAATTTATCGAATATTATTCACTAATTAGGGTAATTTTCAAAATTTCAACCTACCTGTGCAACATAATGAGATATCACGTAGTAAATGCAGCGGATTTCTTACATCTAACTCGTAGAAGGTTTACATTTTTTTTTCGGAAAATATTAATGTACACTATATTTTAGTATAAATGATTATTTAATAATATTTATACCGATTATGTATGGATGTATCACTGAAATTTTCAGTGAAAGAAATTTAAGAATACCCCACCACATATTAGCCAACTTTTTTTTTCACCTTCAAATTAAAATGTCCCTTAAAAAAATTGACAGCAAACCCAGAGTTAATGGATCAGACCGACTCGTCAGTTTTTCGCGCCTGCAGCTTAACTAAATTTTTCTCCCTCACCTTCCTCCATCCACTCATTCTGTCTCTCCACATTCGCACGCTCCTCCACTCCACCGCGGCGCGTACGAGCTTCGCGTTCCTGCGTGAGATCCACGTCTGCTTGACAAAAAAAAAAAAAAGTGAAAATTCAGCGACAGATTCAAATTGATTGGAAGCCGTTGAAGGATCGCGCGCCACTGTCGACGAGAGAAAGAGACAGAGAAATAGAAAGAGAGAGGGAGAGAGACCGTGGCCCGCCGGTTAACGCGATGAATAGGCGTCCTTTTGCCGTCGACGGCGACGGCGAACTTATTCAACGCTTCAAAATTGGACTATTTTCACGCTGCGTGCCGCGCCATTGTAGAAAATCTTCCAATTTTGCCCCATCGATACCGCGACCGCGCTGCGTCCCGATTGCTTTTTCCGCGTTTTACATCACCCGATCGGGAGCCTCTGCGTTGGTTTACATGTACAAATTCACTGCGAGTTTCCATTCTAATTTAAGTTTCGTTCGATGAATTAGATTTAAGCGTATTCAAGTATATGTATTTTATGCAATGTTATATTGTAAAGACAATATAACATTGTCTTAGTACAAAGGTCATTGTCCTAATACAAAGGTATTAATTACCGAAAATCGCTCATAGAAAATTATTTTTGGATTTGTTTGCTTTCTCTCTCTCTCTCTCTCTCTCTCTCTCTCTCTCTCACTTAAATTTGTTTAATCTCTTATGTATTAATACATTTTTTTATTAAATATTTATATTCACGCTTTTCAGTATTAATAATTAACAATTGACATATATAACACTAAAACTCATTTCCGAATGAACTTTCTACTAACTATAACTTAAACATTTATGTGACTTCTAAATTCAATTAAAAAAAAGAATCTCGTGATTGCTCTTAAATAAATCAAATTTAATTCTCAAATTTTATCAGTAGAGTAAATGTGTACTCGTGTTGTAAAGAGTGTCTCTTTCCAGATTAAAATGACTTGTTCAAATTTCATTAAAGTAAATCACAAAAGTACCCGAATCTCTTTCGATTAATACGCGTATCCCTTTTATTCCCTCCTAAGCGGAGCAAAAAGGAAAAAAAAAAAGAAAGTTGAAAGGCCCTTGGTGCGCTTTTCAGAAAAATCATAGGCCAACAAAAATGAGAAAGCAGAGAAAAAAAAAAGGAAATAAAAAAGGGCAGCGAGGAATTGATCGCGTTCTACTGGTACAAAGGTTCTGTTTACGGGGCGTGGAATGGGAAAGAACCGTCGAGAGGGACTCTCGAAGTACAAGAAAACGAAGACTACGCGAGAGAAAGAGTGAGGAAGAAATAAAGGGGGACGAAGGGCGAGGAGGGAAAAAACGTCACTTTAAGTAGGAAAGCTAGGCGGTTTGAGAAGGGTCGTTTTAAAAACAACGGAGTTGACCGGCCGGCGCCATATGGCTGACGTTTCTCGCCGTTTAAAATTTTTCTCGCCGTCTAGGAGCACCGTAGGAAAAATAAAAGATTTGAATATCTGCTTAGTCACTCGACGTTGAGTAATTCGATGACTTTTCATCGCAAAAGTGGACCGCAGTCAGAGAATCGTTGTACGCTTTTTTTATTCTTTTTATCGCTCCTGATGTTTATTTTTCTCTACAACGGGAGGTGAAACTTATGTTAAATACTTTTCGTCTGAGTGGAGAGATTGAAATAAATATGCCGTGATTAGCTGAATGAACGAGTATCTTGTAATTTTTTATGTATATACATAGATACGCGTTTTTCATGTAGCTGTATTGCATTGAAAATAATTAAAATTAATTTACTTAGAATTAAGGAACGGAAAATTACTTTTAATATGTGAATTAATTTACAATTTTAACTAAAAATTTTTTAAGCTAAGCGGAGAAATAATAATATAATAATAATTTTGAATTGTATTAGCATAATAGTATTAAATGTCTACAGAAATTATAAAATGAAAGTAAATTAGTTTCTTCGGATAATTAGTTCTGAGAAAATAGTATCCATGCACAGTATATTATGTCTATGTATTTATATAATCAAAACTTATATTACAATATTCACGATTGCCATGCATAAATTAGTAAATTTTTTTTATGTTTAAAATGTCTTCATAGAGAAAAATGTTGCATTAAAAATTATTATATCATTTACTAAAGCAAGGAAAAATACTTGTAAAATGAAAAAAAAAATAAAACAAAATACTATAGTAGCTAGTTACTACAGTTATAATAAAGTTTTGTAGCAATTATACCATTTTTTTTTTATTTTTTAAGTTTTTTCCTGCGTTAGTGAAGTCTATAGTAATTTCTAATGCAACATTTCTCTGCGTTTTATAACCTTAATGATTGTTGCTGTTTTCTCCTTCGGTCATTCATTCAAAAAAAATTCTCGCGAATATCAGAAATTCCGAATAATAATTGCTCGCGGTAATTTCTCACAAGAGGCGGAACTCGCGAGGTGAGCGGCAGCAATGGGGCGTACTTAATAAGCTCGAAAAAGAAGGGAAAAAAAGCGAGAGACGAGAGGAAAAAGCAGTGGAAGGAGCCGTAATAAACGAATAATCGCGAGGACGCGAACTAGCGTCAGCAGCGGGCGTTGCGACCTCGCGCAGTCCAATTAGTCTAGGGGCACATAATTGGGATTAAGCTCTTAATTAATAGTTAATTAGCCCCTGCTTCTTTCGTGCCTGCGCGCGAATCTGTACACATGCACACACATACAGACACATTCTGACACGTACTCACACATGCACATAGCAGTACGTTTATAGGAGTGTACTTTTTACACAAGCATCCATTCACATGCATATATATACATATGTATATAAATGTATGTATGTAATAATATGTATGTATGTATATAAATGTATTATGTAATAATATGTATGTATGTATATAAATGTATTATGTAATAATATGTATGTATGTATATAAATCTATGTATGTAATAATATGTATGTATGTATATACATATACACGTACAGAACATCACATTTACGGCTATATACACAAGGCTGCGGGTGCACACAGATGCAAAATAACACGAGTGGCATCGCGATGTGTACGCGGAGCGCACCCTCGCGCGACATTGGTAAAGTTCAAAAGCTGCGCATTGTACCGCGGTCGACGAGTGCGCGCGGCGCTTCTGATGATTGGGCACACGCGCTTTCGTTTAATTTGAAATTCTGCTCAATTTTCGTCAGCAGATTATGCAATTAATCGTCGTCAGCGGACGCGGGGCACGGATGCAGCGCGCGCCTGTATAGTAGCTTCAAGTCGGCGCGACGAACCCTTCAGGGATCCTGCGCCGGGCTCGCGTTCGTTTCAGTGGATCCAGTCTAATTAGAAATACTATACAATGTAATTTTATAGTATTATAAATAATATAAAATGTAATTTTTTGTTAAATACGCAAATGTCGTTTTGTAGTCTTTAACTAAAGCAAATAATTATAGTAGATAAATCTGTAACTATATTCATATATCTGTAATGTCTATTCATTCGTTAAATTTAAGGAGGCTCATACGGTCAGGGCCGTATCCCAGGGCAATATATTAGGGGTGCTTGTTTATTTAGGCAAACTATTAGAAAATAATGGTGTAGAAGTGTTAATGTATTCATATTTAATAATAATGTGCACTTTA
>JAWWEN010000001.1:12262448-12281566 GCA_035582955.1 Sycophila texana
AATACTATAGACTGTACTCTGAATTTTTTTAAAGAGATTCTACACAAAAAGGTTTAACCCACCGAGCCTCCTTAATATGTATCTTCAAGATTTTTATTTTCACCTTATTAAATCAATAAAATTTCAATAATTTATGTTTATTAATTTTCAATGGATCTGTTATGCTTTTCAGGTGCAGTTCACAGCATCGAATCGGGAAAAGACTTCACAGTTGACGGCCTTTCCGGATTCAACAAAAAGAAAAAGAAGAAGCGTCGACATAGGTGAGGCTCTCATATAAATTTAATTTTCTTTTAATTTATTATATGACTTTCGGTTTAAAAAGAAATGCAATTCGAAGTTTTTTAAACAAATTTTTAATGTCTTCTTCTACTAAAATTTAGTTAATTGAAGCCAACAATGAATTAATTATTCAAAATTAACACGATGACTCGTTAACTGAAAATTAGCAGGCGAAGTAAGAATGAAAGCTCCTCCTTTATCCAATGTTTCGTTTTCCATGAAGCCACCCCATATAGAATTGACTGGCGGATCAGTGTATATACTTCATCGGCCATTTTGAAAAGATTTTAAGCCCATCTCAATCCCTCTCTTCATTTCCAGCGTTAGGGGGTTTCATTTTCTTCTGCTTTTGATCAATTGATACTTTATATTTTTACACAGATTCTCCAATTAATTTAATTGCTTTTCTTGATTAATTTTTTTTTTATAATTGACAATATTCTAATAAAAATAAGATAAAATAATTGTATCAATTGAGAAATAATAGTATTATTAAATGACATTATAGAAACGTCTATTTACAATAGTTGTTATCTTGTCATAAGTACATTCTTGTTTGGCCAAAATTCGTTGGCAAATTATTTTATATTAACAATGTATCCTTCTCTTAATCTATTCGTTTTTGCTTTCTAGTTTAAACTGATATTCTTAGATTTTCAATAATTCAATAAATATACAGAATCTTGAAAAACCATCTGCGTTAATAATTTATTAATTAGTTATTAAAATGATTATTAATCAGGGAAAAGCTTCGCATTGCTTTTCATCATCCCATCTAATTAATCCTAATACACTGTTCATCCTAAACAACATTGACGTTCTACATAATTGATTCTTACGATAAAATAATTTATTTTCCACTCTCTTGCAAAAAATACATCATTACATTTAAATAAAATACATATAAATCAGGCAAAGTAATCTTTCTCTTTCAACTCGTAAACAACACGTGGAAAGTAAGACATTAATGGCATATCGCTCTTGTAAATTCATTTCTCTCTCCGAAGCTTTATACATCTCCGTTTTTTTTTTTTTTAATTTTTTTTTCATTCAATTAAAATAAATGAATGCATAATTAAGCCCGCTTCTTTCAATCATTGCAAATAAGCATTTACATTTCAATCGATGATGGAGATACGGCCGAAGACAAGACCGAGATCCAATTAGGCGTCCAAACAAAGGAGGGATCCTTCGCCTTCGGAGTCTCTAAAGGCTGTCGTCGCGCGTCAGAAAATTCACACCGCTCGAAAATTACAGCGTCGGGCTAAACGATAAAAAAACGGTTTCGAAGGCGTCGGACGCTTAATGAGGCCGGCGATCGGGCAGTGCGCGCGGGGGAAGTGACTTTCATTTTCGAAAAGGGATATTTCGCGCTCGACAGATGCGCGCGTCCGCCCGACAATTTGAACGCCTCGTCGGACGGACGTGTCTCTCCTGACTCGTGTTGTTTTTTTTTCTTTCTTTTTCAACGTTTCGATGATTCGGTACTCGTGTTTATTTATCCTGGCCGAGTGAAATAGGCGCGTTCGATTTTCGCGAGACAATGGGGAGGCATAAGGTTTTCGGCTGCCTCGCCTAGGAGTTCCTGCTGCAATTTTTTGGACTGACTTTTACTTTTACGGCTTCTTTGTTCTATTAGCCTGGAGATTCTTGTTCTTACACTGGAGGTATATTCTGTGGCTGTAGAAACTTTATTGATCCTTCTTTTATTGTCAAAATTTAGAGAAACGATGATGCTTTTGACTTTGTTTTTGTACGCTGCGACGAAAGGTGTTATGTTTCATCAATGTATATAGTTGCAAAAAAAAGTCAGAACATCCCTGGTAGAAAGCGTCTAGTTTTGTCACATGATGAAACGATTTTTTAATGGCCATTTTTCAAACCAGTTATTAAATGGGCCTAAAATGTTAAAAACATCGTTTCATCATGGGAGAAAACTGGACGATTTCTACCAGGGATATATTATAGATTTGGAAGTCTGTATAATATCGTCGGTCTGGAGCAAGCACCGTCCGCTTGGGAATGGTGAGATGGCACCTTTCCCAAACGGACTCCGAGATGGCACCTTTCCCAACTCGAGCTCCGAGATGGCACCTTTCCCAACTCGGGCGCCGAGATGGCACCTTTCCCAACTCGGGCTCCGAGATGGCACTTTTACAACTGGAGTCCGAGATGGCACCTTCTTGCTCCAGAAGGACGATATGTAATCTTCAATTGTATCAGTATAAGTCATTGATGAAACGCCTTATATTTGTTTCGCAAAAGAGGAACTTGTTAAATATTTTCTTGTCTCTATCTATTGTTGGGGTTGTTTATTTTTTTTCACTCATTTATCTGCTCACTCCAGTAATTAAAAAATATACTTCAAACACTGGATTATGAATTACCAACTTCCATGAAGCTTAACATTGACGATCTGTACAATCCATACTTAAAAAAGATTAAAAGAAATTCGATACCCTTGAAATATAATGAGTGTCGTGCAGAGTGTACAACGCGATTCTTATATATAAGATCTTTGAAATCCATACAAATTTATCGCAACTGACTCGATTATTTAGCTTTAAAACTTGATTTCAATTATAGACTAATAATAGAACAATAGATTCGGTACAATGCATCGGGATCACAGAAATGAAAAAAAAAAGAAGAAAATCTATTCTTGTGTTCTCTGCAAGAAGTGAGCATAAGCTACATTCATTGCGGCGTGTAACACTATAGTAGACCATGCACGATCGATCGGGTTTCCGAGAGAGAAAATTCAGTAGGGTTTAGACTTAGGGGAAGAGTTGTAATGGCATATAACTAGGTTCATGTGGTTGTTGCTCCAGGACGATCTTCACGTCTCAGCAGCTGGAGGAGCTGGAGACTGCATTCAAAGAGGCCCATTACCCCGACGTCTATGCCCGCGAAATGTTGAGTTTGAGGACAGATCTACCCGAGGACAGGATACAAGTGAGTTTTTTTATCTTAAATATTAATCAATTTTAATTTTTTTATGATTATGTATGCCGAATATTTAACTGGAACTTGATTAATTATTGTTCTCATCGTCTAAATATAAAATAACTTCTTTAAAATAACTTAGAAAGACTTTTATATATAGTGAGGAAAGAATGAGACGTTGATTAAGTTTCTTTTAATAAAATTAAACAGGTAAGACAATATCTATTAACCGTTGGTTGAGGATATTTTTTTTTAAATTTCTTTCAATCTTATACATGCGTAAAAATTGCGCATTTTTTTTCATTTCTATAAATGAAGGGAAAACAAGTGACTTACATAAATAAAACGTTATTAGACTTAGCAATTTCAATTAAACGATTAATCTCTTCGTTGGTTAATAAAAAGAGAATTATAGAAAAAAATAAATTAAAAAAAAAAAAATAAATACAATCATGGACAAAGAATTAATTTTGCTTTTAAATCAACGCTAATGATATTACCAAATTATACTGCAAAATTTTTCTATCGCCATATATCTCTTTATCTCTTGCATCTGCCCACGAAATCAATTACAATTATTACTCCGCAATAATTGAATTAAACCTCCGCACTCGCGCTGATAATAATTACGAAGTGAAAAAGAAATCGCGGGCATCACTTGAATTTTCTCATCGACGCTTTCGTCACAGTAATTAAAATATACATATATCTATACCGAACTGGCGCTCTCCACCCACACGTCAATGAATACCATTCTCCATTCGAGTCCCCTCTCTGTCTAATCCCCCCACTGTGTATCCTCTCTATATATATATTCATCCAGAATCTGCTCGATCGTCAGTGGCTTCAGCAGCTTCCCTCCTTCTCTCATCCTTTATTCCCTCCCACCTGCAAATCAACATCTGCGAAGATCCCCTAAGTCAAAGCGTATATAGACAAATGTACATCTCTCTTCGCTCTTCTACGTATATATACGCCAACCTATACAAACACACTCACGCACCCACGCAGACGCTTGTATATAAATATGTATATATACATATGACACACAACGCGGGATCTTCCATATTTCACAGAAATAGTCAAAGTCGCCGCGGATAGAATGGGCGCGGGAGAAAGCGAGAAACAGGGGCGTAATTCGCGGGTTCTGATTACATTTTGATTATGAGCATCACACATACA
This sequence comes from Sycophila texana, assembly GCA_035582955.1. Lineage (NCBI taxonomy): Eukaryota > Metazoa > Arthropoda > Insecta > Hymenoptera > Eurytomidae > Sycophila > Sycophila texana. The sequence goes on from JAWWEN010000001.1 coordinate 12,266,859, forward strand.
CGCACCCCCGAGATTCTCGAGCGAAGAACGAGGATGAAGTTACGCGCGCGGAAAAAGCAAGACGGAGAAAGTGCCTATACAGCGGGAGGGGGAGGGGGTAGGTCATGAATGGGAGGGGATAAGACGACGTGTAATACGTATGTGCACGCATACATAAGCGAGTTGCGAGCGAACGGGAGAGAGAAGGAGAGAAAGAGCGAGTGGACTCCGTTGCCCGCGAGTGGGAGAGAGAGAGGAGACCGGCAACAAAGCGGCCATTGCAGGGTGGGTGCGGTCCTGCGGCGGCCAATCAGCGCCGCGGGCCTCGACTCGGCCGGCCAATCAACGCGGAGCGTCGCTTCTGTGCCTGCCGTCTTTTGTTTCAGCCCGACGCGCGCGCGCCTTTTTCTACTTGTCGCGAGGGGAAGGCAGCGCGCGCGCGCACACACACACCCACACACATGTATATATGTATATATACAGGCGCACACATACAGGCTAACGAGCTCAGCTACGGGGTGGCAGGGATGGTGGTTGCTGAGGGGGGAAGGGGTGGGAGAGGGGGTAAAGAGAGCAGTCCTCGGTGTGATCGTTAAGCGAGGATTACGTATATGTATATGTTTTCGCCGGAGTCCAGCTTCCCCCACGCGCCGCAACGGAGAGTTTCCTGTGTGTCTGCCTCCCCCTTTTCTTTGCTTTACGAACTTATAGAGCGCCACCCCTACCCCGGCCTTTATGTGTACGAGCTCTCGCGAGCTCCTCTCTCTCTCTCTTTTTCTCCCTCTCCGCGTCGCTTTGCGAAAAAAGGCCTATGCGAGTGCGTATCTTTGCGCGGAGGGTATATGGAGCGTTTTTTTTTTCAGCTAAACACGAGCGCCAGTGGGGATCTCTGTGGGCGAGAGCCGGATTCTATTTTTCTTTAATTTTTCCTTCCCCGCCACGCTCCGCTCTGGGGCGCACTTGGCTTTTTTTTTCTTAATTTCCTTCTTTGCTCCGTTACTGCCGATTCCTCTGAGAAGTTTTTACTCTTTCTCGGCTCCGGTTAACGGGCCCTTTGACTAATAAACATTGCCTTCTCGTCCTCTTTTTCTCTGCCATAATTTAATGGTATTTTGTGTGAGCATTCTAACTTCATGCTTGTTGTAATGAGCAAGAGTTAATTAAATTCACTCTTTAAAATATATAATTTCTTTTTTTTTTTTTAATTTTTTTTTTTAATTGTTAGGAAAATAAAAGAACGGCAATATCCGATCAGGAGGCGCGGTAGCGCCTCGAGGCAAGCTAAATGTTTACTTTAATCGAGAGGCAGGCAGAATAAGGAAAATGCACGGGAATAAAAGGTTTCGTTTAAAAAAAGGATTTTTTAAGTAAGCCTATGCCGATAAGGTAGATCTCTAAATGATTGTCTCAGCATCTCCTTATTATAAGTTTATTAGAGTTTTAGGCTTACCATCATTTAGGGATATGTGGTAATTCTGTGTTCTAGTGATAAGTCAGAAAATAAGTCCTTTTAAACTAAAATTTAATTCAATGAATTTTAAAAGTTGAAAAGTATTAATTCTCAGTGAAAATTGGATTATTTGATAGAAATTATACATTTCGCAAAAATTCTTCGAAGAAAAACACACTTCGAGAATAAGGGTTTTTTTTTTAAGAAAAACACTTTACTTGAGAATGAAGAAAAATTTACTTTTTCCCAAAATACTGTAAATAAAAGTAATTTTCAATAATTTTCTGTAATATAAATGTTGCAATTCTTAATTGCCTACTGACTAATCTACATAAATTTATTTAAACAGAATCGAAACTCTAATTTTTAAATAATAGTAGATCTTTTTCTTAGATCCTATTTTTCGCGAATATAAGAGCTTTAATACACAGTAAGCGATTTTCAAAAAAAATTGTTAATATTAGGTACTATTATAAAACTTTTTATCAGGAAGAACTTATTGAACAATGTTTTTCTTCTCCGACAAAGAGCTTTTCTTCAAAGTACATTAAACCAAGTTACTTTTGACAGAAAAAAAGCTGAAAGTATTTTTTTTTTTTTCAGTCAAAATCAATATACAAATTCTATATAAATTATATTATTTTTAGTCTGTGCTCTAAAATGTAAATATAACCGTTCTTACTCTAATAGATTGATTATAATAAACCCATAACCGACTTCTCGTTCAATTCAAATCGACCCACCGCTTCATTAGCACGACAATCGGCTCGATCTTCGCAATACACTCAATCACACCCGCGGACGACTCCCGCCGTAGTAGTTCTGGGCACCCGCTCGCCGGGCATCCGACTCTCGTGCAAAAAAAAAAAAAAAAAAAATAGTCAAAAAATGGACGAAAAGAGGGCGTCGCGCTCGCGAGAAGGCGCGCCGATGAGCCGCTGAATAAGCTCGCCCGCTGCGCGGTTAATCGAAATGTCTTTCGCAGACTTCCGCCTACCGATTCTTCGGATCGCTCGAGCACCCCGCGGGTCAATGGAACTTCCGGGGGCCCTCACAGTCTTTTTTACCCACCCCTGGCGGGCCACGCCGGGAAAAAAGGAGCGTCACGCCTCCCGCGCGGCCCACCCTCCTCCACCTCTTCTCGAGGCTCGCGCTCCCACCCCCTCCCAGAACATATCGAAATAATCGGTTAACGCAATCTCCCCCGTTACCCTGATAGGAGGCGATCGCGCGAACAAGCGGTCTTAATTTGGCGCGCGACGCCGCTGTCAGAGCCCGGCGGTCGCCGAAAATTACATCCGAAGGCCGTGCTCTCTGCGTCGCTAGCTTTTTCCGCGCCGGGGACGAGATCGATACGCGACAGATTGCAGAAGAGTAAGGACGTCTGGAATCTCGACGATTTTTCCCCTTCTTTTTCGTATATTTTTTTATTTTTTTTTTTTTTTATTAATTTTTTTATTTTTTCTTTAACCGAATTGGAGCTGCAGTAAGTATCGTCATTTTAAGAAAACTTTTTTTATTTTGTGTAAGTGGAAGAGAATAAGTGTTATTTTTTAGATTGTTTATAGATAGGTAAATTTTTATGTAAAAAAAAAAAAAAAATAATTATAATACATTTTATGTGAATCAGAGAATTTAAAAAAAAAATTAAAGAAAAGTATATAGTGCTTATACTCTTAATCTTTTATCTTAACGCTTAAATTTTAATTTTCATATGTATACTGTTTTGAGGAAGTTTAGATTATTACTTGTTATATGTACTATAAGTATATATAATTGAAACATCATCAGATTTATATGGGGATAACAATAAGGAAATTACGAAACGATTCGGCAAATTGAATTACTATTGGATTAGGGCGACAAGTTCGGTGGGTAGTGAGCTTCTTAGCGAATTGGCCGCACATCGTAAATGTGCCAACCCGAATGACTACTAACAAGGCTTGACTGTCGTACCCTTATCTCCCTATTATCGGTTTTTCCATCGATTCTTCGTATAATTAACCAAGAGATACTCATTTTCACACTTACAAAATTTTTACAGATAATTAGAAAACTAATCTTTGAGCTTTGGTAAATAAATATTTTGAATATCATAAAAACAAATAAATCTTCTCTTATTTTTTTATTACACTTATATGGTTATACGTAATTTTCTTTTAATTATTTAAATCTCCGTGATTCGCGCGATGCAATTTTTAAAATTAGGAATTTAATTAGATGGGCTTTTAAGTTTCATTTAAACTTGAAAATAACTTTCATAATTAGAAAATTTAATTTCTGATCGAAATTAAACAATAACAAATACTTCTTTTATGAATCAAATTACAATATTTATATCAAAGCGGTTTGAATTTTGGAAATTCTGTTACATCTTGCGCGATGATATTTTTTTTTTAGAGTGAATTGCACCAAAACTTTACTTTTTACAGGAACGAGATCTTTCAATTTCTATATGACAAATCAATATTTCAAAACAATAAGGGAGTAGACTCTCCTAAAAAAAATTAACAAAAATTGATCCAAACTCAAGAATATGATACAATAAACTTATCTCGAAACCTCATTCCTATATACATCGTATAAAAAAGAAAGAACAAGCAAAAGGCAATAAATAATAGATCAGAATTTAAAAATATTGAACTTTTAATGGCGTTCTTATAAAATAAATTAGATTATTAACTTGACCCCAAGACAATGCCGGCCTGTAATTCAGCAATGCTCGGTAATTGGAATCGTGCATAAATAAGATCGAGTAAACTAGCATTACACCAAAGTCATTCAATTATCCCCGCCTCCTCCTCCCGGCTAAGAAATTCGTTTGACGAAGTTACTTGTACTCGTTACTGCTCAGCAAGCCCGTCGCGAGAGTGACATTTTCCTTTGCACCGTTTCATTCTTCCCGAGAAATTGAAATGTCGCGGGTCCCTCGTCACCTCCCCAAGTGTCCTATTAAGAGGGAAACCTCGACGCAGCGCGCAATCTTAGTTAAGTTCATAGAGAAATTGCTGCGAGTCTTAAACGGGCGCGGGAAGAGCGAGCGAGTGCGAGAGAGAAAGAGAGAGAGAGGGAGAAAGCAAAAAGGCGAAACTCGAGAGTAACGCCTTCAAAGGAAAGCAACGCGAGAAAATCGAGCCTCGAGTGTTGTAGAGCGGCCCGAGGAGGTTGCCTCGGCCGCAAGAAAATGTATGTATATAGCAGTCGCAAGTCATCCGTAAGGTGTGGAGAAGACTCTTGAACCGTTTCCTTTTCCGACGAGCCCGTCGCGAAGGTGTTTCCTGACGCAGCTCCGCGCAAAGGGGATCAAAAAGTGGGCCCACTTGCCGCCGTGAAAAATCCCAAGGTGTTGCATTGTCCGACCGACTCTTTGTGTCACACCATCAAACGCTCATACTCGCAATTATTGTCGGTGATTAAAAATTTTTCTCATTTACACCCGGTGCAATTTCTTTTTTTGGTCGCTTCTTATACTGTAGTCTTATTGGGTGGCGGTCTCTTTGTGCGTGTAAAATTTGGTGATACTTCATTTTTGTATATTGATGGGGTTGACATTTTTTTGGTATGTAAAAATATTTTTTAATGTAACTCTAAAATTGTTGTATATAAATTTACGTTATAGATTAAATCGATGTCGTTTTGAAAATGAAGCACTGCGTGTTTTCTGTTTAGTATCTAAATAAAAAATTTACAAATTTTACAATAAAAATTGCTACAACTCGGGTCATTTTTACAAATTTATAATTTTTACAAAATTTATGATAATGCTTTTCAGTGTAGTAATTTAAGACTGCATTGTTATACAAAATGAATGATTGTAAAATATACAAACAAAATAATAATAACATCATAATTATCAAATAAAAATTATGTCATTAGGGAATTCATTTTTTATAAACTGGGATATATAATCTGACAATTTTAAATGATAATGTTACCGAAATGATTGAGTTGAAACTTATAATGAAGATACTTGAAATGTTGTTGCTCAAGTTGAAAAAGTAGAAACAAAATAAATATCATCTTAGAGAAACGGTATATCTCTTCAAACGAGACTATATATATATGTACGATGACGCTGCTACTTCATTATACCTAAACGTCAATTAAATAAAAAATGTTTACGAGTAAACCCGAGTGGACCTTCACCGCATTCAGATAAAATGCCACGCTCATTATATATCGTTAAGAGCTGCTTATACGGCACCTCTAAGCGGTGTGATATAAGGGTGGCTATTACTACTCACAAGAAGCTGTCAGAGACTTTTTTTTTTAAAAAAAAGGAGAGGAACGAGAGACGAAGAGCATAGAATAAAAAAAAAAAAACGAGTCCGGAAATAAGTCTTTGAAATTTCAATGAAAGCGCTTGAAAACGAATGAGGTTAAGTAGGACCTTATCTACCTTCAAAAGATCGCTTAATTGCGAACGCAGATAAATTTTTAAAGCTTTTCTTTGTGGCGCAAGTTGACGAAATCTTTTTCCGAGTTATCCCCGCCGTTGGTATTTTGTACGACGTCCGCCCGGCTTGCGCCTTTCCGGGCGAGCTTTCCACCTCGGTAAAGCGATTTCTTCAGAAATTCATGGATCTTAAATTATCAGTTTTAAAGTGCAACGAAGGTGACATCTGCTTACTTAGATTTAAACGTTCAAATCACACTTTTTTTTTATTACAAAAAAATATATTCAAAATGTAAGTTCAATTGCGGGGATTTTAAATACACCCTATATTGATTTTATCCGCAATGAAAATATAAAACTCCAAGTTTATTCAAGTATATGTATGTAAAAAAAATCAGAAATCAATTGTATCCATTTCTCTTCTCAAAATTCCTATAAAAGAATACCCACCCTCGCGTATAATAGTTACACATGAATGCCGGCGCACGCAGGCACCTAGTGCAAAAAAAAGCAAAAAAAAAGGAGCAAAATGAAATAAAGAGAGTAAGGCGTAATAATAATAAAAAAAAAGGAAAGAAACCGACAGCGTCTCGAGAACAAGGATCCTGTCAACACATTCAGCTCCTCGGCGCAAATAAACAGCCATCAGCGCCGAGTTGGCGAGCTTGGCCTCAGACACTTCCAGGCCAGCTTTTCAGCGCGATAACCAAAACAATCTGAAAAGATGACTCGATCTCGCATTGCCCCTCGCGAGAATGAGCGTCGAGTTTCAGTGGAGTTCTCTCGCCGAGGCTCGGCCTCTCCTCCGCCTTCTCCTTCGGGGGGGCTCTCTATCCTGCGCCGGTAAAATTCTGCCCGCGCCTCGTGTGCTCCGAGTGCCAGTGAAAGACAGAGAGGGAGAGACAAGAGAGGGGAAGAAAGAGCGCGAGCAAAACTCCGCTTACAAAATGGCCGTCGACTCAAGCTGCTCGTAACCGGTGTCGAACGCCCCGGTCTGTAGGGACTGTTACCATTGTTATCTGGAAATCTGTGAATTAATGCTAATAATAATAATAATCTTATTTTCTTATTGTATTATTATTGCGCAGATTAAAATTAAAATAATTTAACTTTTTAGTTTGAATATAACATATTCTAGGGAGTATGTAAGTCTATGTTTAGCATTTACATTTGATTAATTAGGGAATTTATATTTTCAACTAAAAGTAGCAAATTAAAGTGAGATTTGCGAGAATATCATAGACAATTAAAAGAAACTATGTACTAAAAGATAATTGTAAGTAAATAATTATTCAGTGTAATTAGTGCGTTTTCATTTAAAAGGTTTCAGAGACAAAAAAAAACTTGATAGTATTTCATAAAACATTTTCTGGTATAGAGAAAGAAGAACAGAATTAAATGGCAAGTTTAAAAATAGAGTTTAAAAAAGTACGTGATAAAAAAAAATTTGCATTTATAAAATCAAACGCAAATAATATACGCAATAGGCAACAGGAAAAATTGCAGTATAACAAACAATCAGAAAAGACACGTGTCTTATAAAAAGTACTAGAAAATAAGGTAATTAAAAAGAAATTAGAGAACAAAAATGTTAAAATTATCAAACAAATTGTTACAATAAAAATTCCTGCTTTTAGTAGTCGCAAATTCTTCTTTATTTTATAACACGCTAAATCTCTCTATCATGGAAATTAAAATTAAACACTTAACAAATTATGATCATAAAAACGAAACGAACATTAGGGATTGTTCATTGTAATTGGTATACTAAAAATATATACGACGGTGCATCCAACTTTGAAATCTGAGTTCACCTACAATATTAGCATAAATCCGCAGTGCACACCCAATAAGGACACCTCGAACACTTGCCGTATAATCACTTCAATTAATCAAAACTTATAGGGGTGGCACTCCACAGTCAAAGTAACCATCGGAAAGATTACATCCAGATTTCTCAAATTATATATTCTCTAGTCCTCCGCAAAAAAGTCGACGGGCTCGAGGAAAATATCGTGGGCTGCGGGCCATCCACACGAGCTTCGCAAAAGAAAGCGCAGCGCTTGGCAAGGCGAGTCCTCGTAAAGAGGACTCTTGGTAATTTGATTTTCCCGCCGAGTCCGTCCCGGAAAATCAGCGTATCCCATTATTCGCTTGTTTGCCGTCCCGCGGGGGTGCAGTCGCCGCGCCGTCGCGACGCGGCGAGTTTATGCCGCGCGCCGATTGGATAATCGCGGGGAACACTGCCAGAGGGGAGGCTGGGCTCGTACGTCGCCGTAATGCGAACTTTACGCTTCGATCTTTATCTTCTCTAGCGTTATGGAGATCGCGCTGCTGAGAAAAATAAAATTTTTTCGTCCTCTGCGATATGGCTCACTCCGAGTTTCGAGAAAAGCTCTTGTTTCATCGACTTACTGATATCGTATGTAGGGTATGACGTGGCCGCTTCATTTGTAAAAATTATGTAACAATTTGAAGTTTGTTACCTTATGCAGACGCATATTGATGAAGATATAGATCAGACGATCTTTATTGATGAAGGACCTTCGTATATTAATTAAGTATTGGCTACAATTAATATATATATATATTTTTTAATAAATTCCTTATACTAAACTATGTGTAAATTACTGAAGGTACCAATACCCTACGTACGAATTATAATAACGAATCCATCGAATATCAAGAATAATGAAATGAAATTAATTACTAATTCGTAATGCAATCCCAAAGCAAAGGATTTCAAAATCGTATATAGTTCCACTGACGCCGCGATGAAAACCGCGTACGATACTAAAGGCGAATAAAATAAGAACATCCAAAATAAAATTTATCATTATAAAAAAAAGTCCGTCGCTGCATATATATGACAAGAACAAAATATCCCGCATTCTTCCATCCAACTTCTTTCGTCCCTTCGCTTACTCTCGCACGCACACGTATATATATTACACCCATATATAGTCGCACGCAAACTGGCGCGGCGGGCCGATCTATCCTCCTCTCCAACCTCGGCGCATTCGACTTAAAAAAGGGTAATGGCGCGTAAACTGCTCAAATGACCCGCGAACTCACCGCCGCCATGTTTATGTTTAGCGGTGGTCTGACGTCACGAGTCCACCAGGATTATAATGGCGCGTGTCTCGTTCGCCGAGTTTATGCTAATTCGATATCGCTATTAAGGGGACGCCCACGTCGTAGTGGACGAAATAACGAAATAACTTCCTCCTGGTTTAGGGGGGGGGGGGGGAAGTATAGTAGTACCACGAAGGGCTGAAAAATCTTCGGACTTATTTACCCGGTGGTCGTGCGGCTGATACTTTTATTTCGCGCGCTCATTCACGCTGAAAAATTGCATCACGGATTTTAATGCGGGACGCTATTGCAAGTTAAAGCAGGTTAAGCGTTCGTGAAATTTCGAGCGATCGTCGCATTGTATGGCTGCGGGATTTTTATTCGCGGGAATTATGACTTCTTTTCATTGAGGTCGATTATCGTAAGATTTCAATGGGTTTATAATGAGTGGGGAGCTCAATCTTTCGTTGCTCAACTTTTTTTGTTATATTGGATACGTAGTCCGTGATGCGATCGTATATGCAGTGTTTAAATTTTAATGTTAACTCAATCATTTCTTCTTTTACCGAACAATATTAAGTGACGTCCAATTCGGAGAGTGACTTGTGACTGCGATTTATATATTTATGGTCTTTATGGAATGCTTGATTTACTTCTTTTTATTTAATGAAATTATAATAAAGTGTTGTATATAATAAGAAAATATAATAAAGATAATAATAAAAATAATCTATTAGATTGGATAACTTAAGGTCATTGCATAATATTATAGTACAGAAAGTTAGAAATTAATAGTGAGATTCTTTATTGTCTTTTTCAAAGAAATTAAATCAAGATAATTGTATTATATATTACCGCTGTAGTTGATAAGTATAAGAATAAAAAAGGTGAAAATGATATCGGAACATTTCCTTTTATAGATAAAAATAATAAAAAAAATGTTTTCTTATTTGTAATTTTCAAATAAACGACGAAAAATTAAATTATTTAAAAAAAGTGCAGTAAACGTACCCGTAAAAATTCAATAAGCGAAAATTGCAGACGTAATCGTTCTTAATAATATTTTCACGCTTGCACGAGCTCGAACTATTTTTTCCGGCGCAATTTAGAGATGATTTCTGGAATTCAAAAATTACAGTAAATTATCGGGATTCCGGGATGACGGGACATCTTTCACGCCGTGGAAAAGGCAATAAGCCACAGCGTCGGAAAAAAGGCTCGCGTAGTCTTATATACAGTCGCCTCGGCAACTTGTCGACCTGCGCTGTATAAACAGGCCTGTGAGGCCCGAAAATTAGCCTCAGCGCAGACAAGAAAATAAATATTTTCACGTGCAACAATTGCCCGAGGATTATAACTGGATCCCCCACCTTCCAGACCCTTCTCAACGAAAATGCCAACCTCGAGGAACCCTTGGCTTCTTTTTTCACGTGTTTGCTCTCACACTGCGACCAATTTAAATTTCCTTACCGTTTATCAGTAGTATGTTTAGACGTGATCATGTGGTTATAATTATAATCAGGGATGAATATTCACTGAATATGTGGTTATAATTATAATCAGGAATGAATATTCACTGGATATGCGATAATATTAAATCATGGAAGTTGCAATTTTTCTACATTTCGGAGGTTTTCCATAAAAATTTGCCTAATTAAAAATTTACCTATTTTTTATCTTACTCTGTAAAAATGAATAAGTGAAATTTGACTAGAATAAGTGAATAGTCACTTATTGCACGTGAAAAATTTTCCACTTACTGCAATAAGTGAAAGATATTTAACGTGAAATAAGTGACTATTCACTTATTCTAGTCGAATTTCACTTATTCATTTTTAGAGGGTATCTTCTATATCAATTTATGTGATTGAAATACAAATATTTCAATTGTTTCTTTTATCTCCGATATCGAGACTTCAAGCTGCTGGGATTCGAAGTGTCGCCGCGAATTTTAAGTCTCCAAAATTGTTATTCACATCATGCATCGTCTATATTTATTATATACAAAGTTCATATAGCACTAACCGATACGTCTACCTTCCCTATATACATATATAGCTTAGATTAAATTAGATTTAGAGTTATTAGACTTGAAATAAATGATATTATACGCGGAATTCGCTGTTATAATTATAATTCAATGCGTTCGGCATGACTTAAAATAAAAAAAAAAATAAAAAAATTTGTTAAAATGAAAAAAAATCAAACTTGTTGTATAATGTGACATCAACTCATTAAACGCGCGATACAAAGGATTAAATCCACGCACCTTCCTACTTACCTTAACAATCCAAACAGCCGATGCGCGGAGTAATTAATCTGCAGTTCATCGGCGAGAGGAGCGCGATGAAATCGGTATATGGTCGGCGCTGATCAATCTCCAATTAGGAATTCGCGCGTATCCAGTTCCCGCGCATCGGGCACGTGCGACTGCACACTGCAGTCGCCGTGTATATCTCATTACGCGCGAAGACGCGGAGTCCCGCTGCGAGGCGCGCGCCACGCGTCGGCACATCATTACGCTCGCCGCCGGCGCCGGGAGCTACTCGCCCGGGTATGGGATGCAAATAAACAATGGGACCGTAATCCTGTTGCTGCGCCGCTTCTTCTGCTGATAAAAAGATTTTATTTTTTCGAACTTATTTTTTTTCTGATTTAGTTTTCTTTAGTTCCCGTGCGGCGAGAGTGAACTTGAAGCTCACGACTTAAAAGAGAAATGCAGATAATATAACGCGAGGAACGTTTGTCACTTTCTTTTGATTTCTCGGTAAGAGTGTAAAATTTCAGAGGGAAATTTCAGTTCGATCTTTAGTCTTTATAGCGTGATCTCGGGATTTAAACATATAGCTTTTTATAAAAGTTTCTATTTATTTATGCTAATTATAATCAGTTAAATTTTCATGTAGTTTTTTATGTTTTTTGTGAACTTTAAAGCACAGCTGTAAATGTTTTATTATTTATTAATTTACAAAGTAAATTCTATAAAAGGTAAATAATATTTACCTGTACATATAGACTCGTACTCGAGAATGAATCTTATAAACTGAACTACAGAACTAAAAACAATAATGTAACTTTTAAGTAGAATCTTATAAACTGAACTGCAGAACTAAAAACAATAATGTAACTTTTAAGTAGACTTACAAATGAATGAATGTCCTAATTTTTTTTATTTACAAATTCTTCAACTCATATTAGGTTATAGCTCATTACAAGTATTTATTACTACTTATGTACAACTGTTCGTATTATTTATAAAAAAAAACTCTTCTGGTTCCTTTAGCCCACTTATGACAATAATAAAAAAAAAAATAAAAAAAATAAAAAAAAAATTAATAAAATGAATCTATAATAAACGTTGACTCACTCGTTTAAAATTAACGCACGTACAAAACGACAGGGACACGCGGCCGCACCTTCACAGTCATAAATTCATGGTCGTTGCAAAAATGAAAATCGGCGCGAGTCGGAAAGCCGTTGTCGTCGTCGTCGTCGTCGCGGTGGCGGGTGAGTCCGAGGAGCGATTTTCAAGCTGAGAAAGTCCTCGAGTTCGGCTTCCGTCCCCCCGCGGCAAACAAAGCGATGAATTCCGGCTGGACGAATTTCACCCCCCAAAAATTGACCGATAACCCACGCGGCCGGGGAGGGTAACGGGTGGCGAATAAATAAGGCCACCCCTCCTTCCGAGTCGCCCCGACTGCGATGAGAAAAGCGGACACAAAGTTGTATTTATTCGATTATTATGAGCGGTATATCGTGCGCGCATTTGCCGTCGCTTTATCCAGTGCGTCGTACATCGAGGATGATCCTAATTCAGATTAATGCTGCGAATGATGAAACTACTACGGTGTGCGTAAATTTATAGTCATCTTGTATTTCACGGAGTTATACAATGCATTCACACTTTTATTTTTCGATACATACGATAATTATTATTATTTTTTTTGTGATATGCAACAAGTGATTTAAGTATACACTGTTAAAAATCAGTAAATAAGATATAAAATGATTATTATCCCACATGTTTATTGATTTAAGAATAAAAGAACCGCTGCCAATTCATTGTCACGTAGCTTCCTCAAATAAACTGTACTATACTATCATTCATTTTTTAATTAATTACTAAAATAATTTATATTTTCCTATTTATTCACAATCAGGGTGCAAAAAAAAAATGATTATTTATTAACATTTCCCATTAAAACCAGTATACAAAGCAGTGATAAAATAATCTCCTACAAAGCCAAGCGTAAAGTCCGTACTTCAAGTCTTCAAAAGAATCCCTCGAAAAGCGAAGCCCGCGAAGTAAAGGAGGGAAAGAGGCGAGTACGCGCGCGCGCGCGGAGGGGTGCGGGTGGCACCCTGACTCTCTCTCTCTCTCTCTCTCTTTCTCCCCCATCAAGGCGCTCGAGCGCGCGCGAGTATCCGGCAATTTGGGCGTTCCGCGATTGTCAGCGGGACCGCTTATAAATTCTAATAAACCGTCTAGGCCCTCGGAGCGCGCGTGCAGGCGCGTCTCGCTCATGGGAAGCGGGCGAAACGAGAAAAAAGCGCGCGCGAGGGGTTTTAAGCCCCGCTGGAGGACGGCGCGAGTGGGAATTGCGACTCCGCCGGCGGCGGGTATAAATCTCGTATAACCGAATTAGCGAGAGTCACGGAGCGAAGTCCGGCCACGCCCCGGGGCCGCGAGCGTCGATCACGCCGATGACCGACGGCGGCCTCGGCAGTCCTTTTTTTCCACCCCCCCCCCCCTGTCCCGGCGCTTCTGTCCTCGGGGTTGTACGTTTAATTTTACAGTGCGACTTGCGCGCTTCGATTACTGTGATTAACGAGCCTGAACGAACGTTTGGTTTTTCCCGCGGATTGGATGGTCGGATGTATGGAGTTCTGGATAGCATACGGCTGTTTTGGGTATACCCATAAGGTAGGGGATAGGAGTTGAGGAATATCGTTTAAAATAATAAACTCGTTGAATTAATTTATCCTGTAATTATGAATACGTGAAATTCACTTCGAATGTAAGTATAAATATTCACTTATAAATAAAGATAGTACTTGAATTTGTAAAAATCTAAGAGAATTAATGCAAATTGCATTACTACAATTACCAAATAGCGGAGCTCTACCTACTAATTTTTAGTGAAATGTCATTAATTTTAGTAGTTTTTCACTTATTCTACTTTAGATTGTATACATATAATAAGTATTTTACTTATTCGATCTGTATGCAGAAAACTTGTAGCGTAGAATAAGCGAATAGTCACTTACCCTCTAAATTTATTTCAGTAAAATCCCACTGAATTTCAAAGCAGTGACATAAGTTTCACTGTTTTTTAGTTAAAAGTATGTCACTGCTTTGAAATTCAATGGGGTTTCATTGGATTAAATTTAGAGAGTAATCGAAATGAAATTTTACTTACTCATATTTAAAGAAAATAACGTTTTCAAATGAATTTTTAATTTAACCTTCAGTAGAGGTAATAAGCTAAAATTCGACGGCATACTTAAACCAAATTAATTTATTGAACAACCATGATCAAGCATCAAGTAATTAATTACTTTTTTAGTTTTTTTTTTTTTTTTTTATTTCATATTCCGATGGTAAGATTCTGATAAAGTTCAATCAATACCTTATTTTAGTTACAGTCAATCTATATATAGGAAGAATAATTCTATTTCTGATCCATTATAAATGCGTATGACCTACTGATTAAAGTCACTTTATTAAATGCGAGGGGCTGCTTACGCGATTTAAACGATTTAACGATTTAAGAGTGATTTAAAGGCGATTTAAATCGTTTAAATCGA
>JAWWEN010000001.1:12285975-12301338 GCA_035582955.1 Sycophila texana
AAGTTGATACTAAAGAACTATTACCATGAGGGGGCGCAGCTGTAGCGCGGGTCAATTCGAAATACCAGAACATGGCCGTATTAGGCGCATGCCCATATTAGGCACAGGTACCTTATTTATTTAATTTTTTTTTCTTGTATCTCTTTATACAACAAGTGATAAGCGTAATATAGAATCTTATAATGAAAACGAATCAGACAAAATAAAAATTTAATCAACATTTTGCACGTTACAAATATTTACGATATTACAAAATGATAAAAAAATATTTTACATTCTTAAACAATCTTTTCTTTACAAAAGAGAAATTCTGAAAAAGACGATTCTCCCTGAAAATATAAATTTATTATTTATCGCTCAAACAGCGAGACGAGAAATTCACGTGTATATACATTTATATTTGGATAAATAAATAAAGACGTAAAATTTTAGTCACATCCTTATTGAAACTAAATAATACTATATACAGTGCAGTTTACGTCACCTCCAAAGTATCGAGCATTACTCAAACTCCTCATGAAAAAAGAAAGCTGAAAATTCCTATAATTCTGTTTCCACCTCCTTCGGCGCGTTCACTTTTTAGTTTTTCGCTCTTCTTCCCGCGGCGCTCCTATTTTCCCATTCGCTCGCGGGAGATACATCGTTTTGTCCGGTCGGACGAAAATAAAAAAGAAAAATACCCCGCCGGCCGCGACCGCGACACAATTAAAAGTTTCTCCGCGTATCAATATGCAGAGCCGTTGAGGAAAATTATTTTCTAAAACTTTTTTAAGTGGAAAAGTTCTCTCACCCTCGTAAATCTTCTTTCCTAGAAATGCACACGAAGTGTCGCAATTTAACTTCTTCGCAGGAAACGTGTTTCTTCCGGATCTTTCGGATTATTATTATAAAAAAGCAAAATTAAATTTTGTCTTTTAAATTTTAAGTAATTGCGTTATATAGTTTAAGCAAATTTTTAAGTAAATGTATATATATATAATTAGATCCATTTAAAACTAAATAAATAAATAAATAAAACACTGAAATCAATTCGCCGAGAGGGAATTCCTCGTATAAGTCAATCGCACATAACAATCGTTTGCAAAAATTAATTATCGGGGCCGCGTCCGCCGTCAAAAAAAGAAGAGCCAACGATATAACGAAGAAAGAAACGAAAAATAGAAAGGGCGCGTCTCTCTCTTTCCAGCACTGGGGTCGTTAAAATCTAAGCGAGCGATAATGCCGGGCTGGCAGGACAAATTGACAGGGCAACGCGCACTGCTTCCTTCCTTCTCTCTCTCTCTCTCTCTCTCTCTCTCTCTCTCTGTCTCGCTCGCGCGCACATTCATTTGAATTACGTTCCAATTCTGCCGGTGACTTTAGCATTGTTGGTACAAATTGGTGCACGCCCTGCCCCCGAGGCGTGTCCCCCTTCTGTCTCTCTCACTCACTCACTCTTTCTCTCTTTCTCTCTCTCTCTCTCTCTTTCGCTCTCTCGTTCTCTCGCTCTGTGGGCCACTATAAGCGGCGCGAAAGAGAAAGGGAGAGAGGCAGAGTCGCGGATGTGCTTGGGCTTCGGCATTTAAATAACCGATAGTCACGTACGCGTGCTGCGTTTTACATGCGGGGCCGAGCTGCAGCGGATAGGGATGGAGGTAAAGTTTCGTGGGTGTATATCCGTATATGGGCAAGCTGATGGGCAGTGTGCCCGTCGCTCGGCGACGCGACGATTTGACCGATTACTCTCGCGGGTTACGTTTTTGCTTCGTTACCTTTGTTACCTGCTCTTTGGATTGCGCGCCACCCGCAGCAAAAAAAAAAAGAAAAAAATTATTGAATGGACCTATGGAAAATTGCTGCTTGGTCGATGAAATGCCACCGTCAGGGTTTTCACTTTTGCTGCCTTTTAACTTACAGATTTTTAGTTTGTTACGTTTACGTGCATATGATAGAATTGATTGCATATCGGTTTTACATAGTGGCATTTTATATGTTTTGTAAAATATTATTATTCATTCATAAAAGATTCTATTTCGGATTGAAATCCCCATCGTTTGCAATATTTTATTTAAATGTTAAAAGTTCTAGTTACAGTGTTTTAGCAGTGTTTTATTTAAATGTTAAGAGTTCTAGTTAATTAAAGACGATGTTGAGATTTCCAGGGAAATGTCCATTTACAAAAAATAATTAGAAATAAAAAATACAGGTTTTATATAAAAGAATAATTAGAATTTAATTATAGAAAGTTATAGTAGAGCTGATGAATCTCTCTATACTGATAAATAGGATGGTCGGATCGATTAGTGTAATGAAAGTAACATCAATTATTATTGATTACCTGAAAAGTCTTTATTCATATAAAAGTCAGTGCACGCGGCATCTTTTTTATTTATATTTAAACCTATTTGAACAAAAAAAAAATACGAGTTAATTATCTTGCATCAAAAATTTTTCATCCTAAGTATAATATTTATAACACCCCTATGAAAGAGTACCTAAAAAAAGCCACTGCACGAAAACTCCAAAAATAAACAAGATCACAAAAAATCATCAAAATTTTTTCATCCTAACAAGCTTATAACACCCCTATGAAAGAGTACCTAAAAAAAGCCACTGCACGAAAACTCCAAAAATAAACAAAATCACAAAAAATGACCATGTAATTGAATCTACAATCCGCAAGCACCCAATGAAACATTTCTCACCCAACGCACTGTCGCGATCAATCGGCCGTTCGTTAAATCCCCCACAAAATCCCCACGCGTCGTTCGACACTCGATACGTCGCGACGACGTAGTCCACACGGCCTCGCGGATGTCGTTATTATGCCTCCGTCGGGACGCGGCAGGTTCGCCGTCGGTGCGCTTGCGCGATCGTTAAAATTGATACCGAGGGGGGTACGTGACCCGGACGAAGCGGGCCGGCACGCGACCGCAGGGC
Organism: Sycophila texana; assembly: GCA_035582955.1. Lineage (NCBI taxonomy): Eukaryota > Metazoa > Arthropoda > Insecta > Hymenoptera > Eurytomidae > Sycophila > Sycophila texana. Next base: position 12,288,895 of record JAWWEN010000001.1, read on the forward strand.
TGCGCGCGCTTTAGGTGGTCCCTGGGCCGATCCTCGTCCGAGGATCATTAGCGACTATTTTTAGCGGCATTCACGGATGCGCGCGCGCCCATAGAGGAAAATAGGATAACGAACCCCCCCTCGGCGAATCGGACGCGCGAACCGCCCGCACTGCGGAGCGCGTGCCCTAATTGCCTGTCTAATGGTTTGTTAGGTGTTTCTTTTTTTTTTTACGGCTTGTTAATGATCCGTGGGAGGGATCTTGAGCTTTCGTGGGATGGTCGATATTATGATAATTTTTTTCTTAGCTTTTCTTTTTCGACGGAGTAGGTGATATCGTGTATGGGTCAAATATCAGATTAAGGAAGTTTGATTATCTTGAGATAAAAGAAAAGGTTGCGTATTTTGTATTATAGGATAGAATAGAATGTACGTTTATTGTAAATTATAGAATTTACAAAAAGGAATTTAATTCATAAAATTGCTTTGCAGATTAATTGTAACTTATTAATTTCTAATTAATTAATAGGCTACACTATTATCTGTGATTTTTACGTAAACTACAACAGTATCCAACGCACTTAGCGATACTTTTTTTTTATTCGGAGCTTTTTAATGTTATAGATTTTTAAATTTAGCGCCATTTACGCGGATATATGATATATGACGACACCCTGCCGTCACTTTTTTAAGAGAGGATTATGTATTTTACATCGATTTTAATTTGTAATAATTTTAAGATGAAGGTTTTTGTAAGATTGAAATTTTGGTTTTCTCTTTTCAGGTCTGGTTCCAAAATCGAAGAGCAAAGTGGCGCAAGACTGAAAAATGCTGGGGAAGGAGTACTATAATGGCGGAATACGGTCTTTACGGAGCGATGGTGAGACATTCGCTGCCTCTCCCCGAGACCATACTGAAAAGTGCCAAGGAAAACGAATCAGTCGCACCCTGGCTTCTCGGTAAAACCTTTTTAACAATCAATTTTTAAATATCATTTTAAATGAAATGCATGCTTTTATTGGCATTATTATTATTATGTTTGATTTTGCACTTTTTGCTCCTCCAGATTTTTTGATAAAACGTTTTCTTTTTATTTGATGTTACTCACTGTCTCAAGGCACTTTAAATTTGCTAATGAATTTTTTGAGACTACTTGTCTGTCAAAATTTTCTTATACTGCATCGTAAAGACATTCTTTGTGGGACGAGTCATTCAGTCAATTTAATTTCTTTAAAACTTTAAACAATTTTTTTTTTCCTATACTCTGATAAAAATTTTTTATAAAGATTTCCGTTCAAAAGCAATTTAAACGTTTCTGTTGACTATATAAATAATTTTTCATTGCACTTTCACTTCGAAGCGAAGACTTCTTTTAACACTGACTCGTCCGCAGACAAGAAAGTTAAATGTCTTCGAGGATTTCGATAAAAAGATAAAACGATTTTACCAGAGAATCTCAGAATCCAGCGAATCCATCAAACCATGATCCTCCCAATTCGCTCGTAATCAGCGCGACTACACCGTCCGATATCGCGCTATATATATATATAATATATATAGACGCGACTAGACGGTGTAGGCGTGCCGCTCGAGAACGAGTCGAACGAATTACTTTGTTTTGACCGATTGAAAAAAGAAAGAACGCCCTTTTTGTTTTCTGTTCGTCTCTGTCAGCGCAATCCTCTAAGACAAGCGGCTTTAGTCAAGATAACGAAAATAATCGACGCGATCTGATTGACTGTGGCCCCGTAGGCATGCACCGCAAGTCGATGGAGGCCGCGGAGCATCTAAAGTCCGGCGGTGAGGACAGCGGCAACGATCACGGGGGTAGCGGCGCCAGTCCGCCCCACCACAATCACCACCCTGGCGGGCCCACCAGTTCCGAGAGTGGCCAGGAGAGCCAGGACGGCATGGGCCCGTCTTCCTCGTCCGGTAAGTCGAGCACCCGTTTATTTGCATATTCAAAGAATTTATTTATTTTTTATTCATTCTTTATAAAATTTATACAGTGAAGTTTTACTGGTTTCTATATAGGGCGAAGGCCACGATTTCATTTTCGTCATGAAACAATAAATTTATAAATTGAAAACAATATTGCCGTTAAATTGTTTTCTTTTAATTAAGCTTTATTTAGCTTTGTTTTAACTTGTCCTTAGAATTAAGAGTTGAAAAAATTAGGATAATTTTTTTTTTAATAAATTGTACGCTAATTTGCTGATCTGACATTGGAGTTAGTGAAAAACTATTATTACTTTATGAGTTAGTCACTCATTTAGAAGAAAAATACAAAAAAGCTCTTAGTGAGATTTAGCTAAAAAATTAGTGAGAAAGCTCTACTATTTAGTGATTAGCAGATCGTTTTGCACTAAATCAATGTTAGAGAGTAAAGACTTTGCGACAATTTTGAGAAGAAAGTTGATTTTCGGTAAAATCTCACTATTTCTTTATTTAGAATCTTTTAAAATTTTATGGCTATTTCTATAAATAAATTTTATTGGATGTTTCTAAATAATTGTTAAACTCATGTTTTTCTTAATATATTCTCTGCTTAAATAAATAAATAAAATAATATAAATAAAATTTTTTAAGCAGCTCTAGTTCAAGACACGGAGCAGCTGAGGAACGAAAGCATCGCCTGCCTGAGGGCGAAAGCTCAGCAGCATCAGCTGCAGCTGAGCTTGCAGCCCACCTCCGGGGCGCCCGGCACGACGTCCTACTCAACGGCTCCGCAGACCAGCACGCTCCATGCGTCTGTTTAAAGGTAATCATCGGTAATATTCATTGTATGTCTTTCAAACCAATTTTTACGATGATTTAATTTTTCATTTGTCAAAAATTCGTATGTTAAAATTAATTAATTTGATAAGTTTGTATTTAACAAATTCGGTGTTTTGGATAGAGTAAAATGTGGGTAATCGAAAAGATAACGCATAAAAATTTGTTAATTCGTATGCATTAAATTAACAAATTAACAAATAAAATCTTGTACGTGATATTTTTATATACACGAAATTTGCAAATATCTTGAGGCGTGAATAGTTTTTACACTTAAAGATCGTAATTAACAGTATTTTAATAATTTTTTTCGTGAACATTTCAGATTGCACGATCTTCAAATACACCGGACATGTGACATAACAGTTTGCACGAATTAACTGTAATGAGAAGAGACAAGAATGAGATTTTGAAATGGTTAAATTGACGAACCTCTCAGTCTCTCGAAAAACCATCACATTTTCGAGTCTTTTTTTCTTAAGGCAAAAAGAAAGCTGAACTCGTGAAATGCAGAGGAGAGAACAAAGTATACTGACGTACTTTATCACTTTATCACGAAGATTTCGCCTCATCCTACCCCCGAGAGTCATATTGGAGTTACGAAGGGAATTTTCATCGTAACATATTAAACATTGTATTTTTTGTGAAAGTGAAATTCAAGAATATAGGAGTATTCTACGCGTTTACCGCAGGCAAGTTTTTATAACGCTTAGGCTGTGCGGCACTAGACGTTTAATTATTAACACTTATATTCGACGCGCAGTCGTCGTTCAGTGCATCAACGAAGATTAAAAGGTTGAAAGGATCAGAAATGATCGAAGTGTGAATAAATAATCGAGGGCTTCTTCTCAAAGTGGAACTTTTTTTATTTTTTATTTTTTTTTTTTTTAAGAAAGAGATAAATTTAATCTACGAGACTTTGACGAGTTTATTGAAAAGTTATTTCGCACGATTAATTGAGTATAATCAAAGTATCAATATATTTTACGCGATGTATAGAAAACAATTTTTTAATTTTTCGCAGATTTCGAAATCGTGCGTCGAACGTGTAAATAGAAAAAAAAAGAATCGTTTATTTCTTTTCTTTTTTGAAAGAAAAAAAAAATTTCACTCCTAGAAGAGAGAGAGAAAGAGTTAAGCAGGTATACCGGAGAAATTCGATGCAATACACTTCGACGAAAGTCAAAGCAGAGAGTAGCGCGCCTCTCCGAAGGCGAAGCTGGCAAACAGTAACCGAGATAATAACGGCGGTCAAGAGAGAGACTTTTGATTCGCGGCAACGAAAGAGAGAGAGAGCGAGAACTCAAGGTTTATGGCGAGGAGAAGAGGAAGGGTGGACGTAACGAGTGAAAATCACCGACGCCAACGGGATGAAAAAAAAAAAAAAAAAAAAAATCGAGTGAGAAACGATCTGCAATAATCGGCTTAGGAGATAATGACGTGGTCCCCTTTGACGCTTTTCCTTCTCCTCTCATTTCAGGGCTCAAAGAGCTTCTGGCGACCCCCGCCCCCTCCCGCCTCCCCGTCCCCTCGACGAACATTACGAAATTGCTCTTTACATTTTTTGGAGGGAGCGGATGACGATCCCTCCGGCGCGGAGGGACAAAGGAATCGTATATATGATTTTTTAAATAAGCAATTCAAAATTGGCGAGTTTTGCGAGCGTCGGGTTACGCGCGTCGTCTAAATTATTGTAATATATATGTTCTTTAGAATTCGATCGACTGCTCCCAGTGTAAATTCTGTACAAATTCGCGTTGTAAGATATAAAAGGAAAAAAGTCTTGCTGCTTATGAAGAGCGAAAAATTTCCTGCTGTTTCTCCAAAAAATCTGAAGGGCCACGATTCTCACGGGATCGGCTGATTTTCATATACCTCATTGCAATGCAAGTATACGAATCTAACGTTTTTAACGAAACTGGCAACTATCAACGAATGTCCTTGCTTCAACGATGCTCCGCAGCTCAATAAGGATATATGTGTGCATTTTTCACCATTTATTAAAATAAAAAAATACCTCTTTTCTTTTTAAACGCATAAATGTGTGTGATTAAACTTCGATCGAGGAAGTATTGGATGTAACAAAGATGCCGAAAAAAGTGACTACAAAAAAATGCCCCTTGCAAATTTTAATTATAACTTAAATTCTCAGAATCTTGTGTTAATTACAGCGAAAAGAAAAGTAAGTATTTGCTAATTTTATTATGGGGTGAAAAGTGCACATTACATACGTAATTACAACGAATGGATATCACAAAACCGAGAAGTGAGAGCAGGCAATTTACACATCGAACGATGTCGAAGTACCTATTTGATTATATATAAAAATGAATATAGTGATTTTAACGGAGCTACATTGCGCGTCCCTTCGGCTCGTCCCGAACGTGTCGTAGTTTTGCGCTTTATAAAGAAAAAAAAGTAAGAATGTATAGACACACGAGTCGAAGTGAATATTATATATTGAATTAAATAAACAAAAGATATAAATATTATGTAAAGGTGAGCGAGGGTAAGTGACTGTGTGCGAGCGAAGTTTGAAATATATAGAAAAAAAAAGTAAGAAGCAAAAGTAGAGTGGCGTTTTAAAAGTGACTGAAACTTTAAAGAAAAAAAGTGAAAAGAGAGAGAAAGAGAGAGAGAGAGAGAGAGAGAGAACGAAATAAATCTTCCTATACCCGAGTACTTAAGAGGCAAAGGAAAAGAAACTTAACTGTTGTCAAATGTGCAATATATCGACGTAAGTTAATAAACGCTGTAAGGGCAACTATACTTTTTATTGACGAGAGACGAAAGAGAACGCGAGCAGCGCGAGATTCTCGCCTGAGGATTTGTACCCCTCGAGTTCGAATCTCGCTTGCTTTTCTTCTTCGAGCAAACTTTATCCTTTTTTTTCGCCCCTTCCCCCGCCCTCCTCCTACTCACTGACTTCTTTCTCAAATTTATTCTGCTGTCGCGCAATTCGAGGAGCGAGTCGAGGATTTTTTTTCTCTCGCTCGCTTACTGTGTATATAAATATATAAATACGATTATACAAACAAAAAAAAAAATACAAAATACGAATATATGTGGTCGCGTCGCTTCGGGGTGATCGAATTTTCCGTCGCGCGTAATATGCGTTCTCCTTTAGATTCTTTTTTATCGGACGCAACCAACCTCTGTACTATTAGCGTGTATATTTTTTTTTTTTTATCTCGTACATTGTATTGTGATGTTCAGTTTATTCAATTTTTTTTATTATTATTATTGGTCTCTAAAATATTTTATCGAACAAATGGATATATTTTATTGAAAAATTTTTAACAGACGAGTATATACGAGAGCCGCGATTATCTTGAAGAACAAACACCTGCGGATCGGTATACCGTACTTATAGGCATCACGCTGTGTAGTTATTAATATTTTAAGCTCTCATCTTTTTTTGTTTGCTTGCACGTGACTCGATGTAAGTGATCTCATGAGGTTACGTCGAGCCCAGTGTATTAATGACGACAGATTTATTTAGCGAAACAAATTGTTGCGATGCCGAGAGACACGTACTTAATAAATAAATAATTAAAAAAAAAAATAAAATAAAATAATAAATCGTAAAATTTTTTGTTACTCACTGTCGACGCTATATAAGTTATGTTTATACAAATCGAATAATTTATTTATGCTATTTTTTTAAACCAAACGAAGGAACGAAAAAAACAACACTTAAAACTCACGCACGCAATGTAAAGAACGAACAAAAGACTGGCTTTTATCATTTAATAACGCAAAAGTCGAGCGCTTCGATGCGATTACACTCTAGATTAATACAATTTTAATGTAACGCACTATATTTCAAGAGGGATAATTTGAATGAAAGCGAATTATGCTCCCAGTATCAGAAAATGAAAAAAAACGATGCTTTCTCTTCGAGCAGAGACGAAGCGAAGGGAGGCAACAATAAATAAAATAATTGAAATTAAGTAAGGATTGAAAAAAAAAAAATGAAGTATAAACGAAACTGCGAAGCTAACGAGGTCTCACGTTCGCCGTCACTTGCGAGAAATGGCCTGTAATACGATGATTTAAAAATGAAAAAAAAAATGAGGAGTGAACAGGACGAACGGGAGGATGTTTCGGACGTCGATGAAAAAGACATCGTGTCTGAACATCTGCGACGAACCGCATGCATAGTAGTCGGCTAGTGTACGTAAATAATAAAGTTTCTGAACAAAAAATGTGTGATGGTTTGGAATTTTCTGTTCTTTCCTATCTGTAAGATATCCATTCAGCTCCTTTAGTTCCTTTTTATTGATATAAATTCGCAAAACTTTATCTTGAAGCTATATAAAGTCAACTTGATTCTATATTAATTAAAATACAAAAAAACAATCGTTCATAAATAAGAAATATAAAAAAAACTTTTTAAATAAAAAATTGTAAATTTTAAACAGCTTACAAGGCGGTGATGGTGAACTACCTATTTTTAAATTATCAATGTACTTTGTAAAAAATTTCTAATTTAACTGCTTTTCCCGTAAATTTACATCAACCTTCATTTTACCATCTTCCTTTTATAAATATAAAATTGATGAAAGCGAAAAAAAAATAAGATTCCTATTGTGTAATTCATTGCAATTACAAAGTAAAGCAGTACTTTGTACATCAGGATTAGGATAATCGTGATAAATTAGACTCTTCGTTTAAAAAAATTTTTTTTTTTTATTATTAAGATTTAAGAAATTTCTGCAAGATGTAACAAGATAATAACTTACTTAAATAAAATTTTATTGGCATTTGTAATACATATATAGTCAAATAAGATGTAACTACTTACTACTTGAAGTGTTCGACGGTTCCCTCTAGCGGCAAGTTCTTAAACTAGCAAAACTTTAATTTTTAATAATATTTCCAATTGCATTTTCTTTTAATTTATGTAAAACTTTATGTTCAATTTGGCTAAAAAATTGTATTAAATTTTTAACGTTAAAAAATATTTGTTATAATATAACTACTGAAGGTAAGTTATAGATCTGCTATAACTGCAGCGATGGTAAGAAAGAAACTATTTTTATTGTTGCTCATTTGATATATAGATTTGATATATAGTATAAATGTATTTATATATTTAAATAAAAATCACAGTATTAATTTTAATAACAAGGAAATTATTAATGCTTATTAAAGCAAAATATAGTCAAACAACATAATTTAGTCATTAATGTATATATATTTCTTTCTCATATTTTAATACATATATAATATTAGTGATATAGCAATCGCAATATATTAATCGAACGTAAATTTCTTTTTTATGTGTCTTTCCTCGTGAGAACTAAGTATATATTTATATAAGTATATGTATAAACTGCATATTTACAAAAGTACAAAAAGCTTAATATATAAAACATCGAATTCTATGTAACGCGAATATATCCGATACAGGATGCACGTATTGTTTCTTTTTCATCTACACATCCAAGTCTCTACAATAGTCACTTTTCACATCTCTACTTCTCTATCTCTAATTTTTTTTCCAGTGGCCCTTTAATATTTTTCTTGTCCTCTAACACCGCCGATTACACGTAATACAAAATCAGACTTATTGTTAATTTATTTCTTTATCGGGGCAGTATATATTTATATAACATCACTCGTTTCTTCTTTTCTAAGTAGGCCTTTTGATATATTATTTCTAGCTGAAAGGAACGGACTAAACGAGGCTTAATATTTTTCATTTCTTTCTTTTACATATAATATATTATACGTATACATTTATTTTTTCGATTTAAATCTACAATATTCTCTCTACGTTTGCATATGGGTATACGATCATCTACATTTTTTGATTTTAGCAGATTACATTAACGAATCTGCTTGGTCCAGTTTTCGCTTTTTCTCCTTGCCTACTAATTTGTTTTGTCATTGACTTTTTTTTTTTAAATTTTTTTTTCCAGCGTCGCTAGTTATTGTTACCTCCGATATATAAATATTTGACGTTCGTGCAAATGTAAGAAAGTAGAAAAATTTAGAAAATTCCAAAATTTATGTTATTTCCGAAACATATAGAAAAAGCTCTGGTGTATATCATACAAAATAGTACAATATACGCCACTAGACCAACGGAAGGCTATTTCACATTTAGAGTGGATAGTGATTGTTTGTGAGTCAGACATATATCGTTCATAAAATTGTTTCGATCACAACATTGTATATGCTATTCAACATTTAGAGTAAAATGTTCTTTTTTTTATTTTTATACTGAATATCGATTGACAATTTATTCAAGGTTTTCACGGTAATATTCATCAATATAGTTCATAACATCAGCTGATACTAAATATCTAATCAATCAGAAAAAAATATATCACACTCCGTGGAATGACATAAGAATAGAACAGTTCTATGTGCATCGTATAAAAAATGTCGTTGATTAATTTCTTTTTCGTGTGATCATGAAAAATCGGGCAATTTCATTATTTTAATAAATCGTAATTTATTTTAAACATTCACGTTTTGACCAATTAAAATAAAAGCAGAGCAAAGAAAACTGATGGTACTGCGTAAAACAACGGATGAGTTCAAACGAAACAATGACTTTCTTCTCGAGCACTATAACAATTCGCGATAAAATATTTAGGTTGTGTATAAATATGCTTCGCAGCATAATGACTATATGTATATGTACAATAAAAGTATATCACGTACAGCTGGGCTGTCGGTCGCTGAGCTTATTGGAATAATAATCGAATGTACAGAAAATACTTGAAGCGTGATCGTGCACTCTCCTCGTAAATGCTTCTTTCCGTGATTCTAGACTATTTTTTTTTTATTAATAAGATGGATAACTTTGTAAAAAAATATGACGATGGTATACTTATAAGTCAGTGCGAATGGACTTTGATTAATTTTATAATCTAAAACCATATCTCAGATAAATATACTTAAATAATACATTTTGTGTACTACTCTCTGAGTTTAAAGCAGAATAAGGATTTTTTTGTTTCAAGTTCTTAGATATCCATTTTTTTACTCATATGCAGCAACAACTTTTATTTTTTAAATTTCACAGGAAATTAGTAGTGTAAAAATTCTAGGAGTACTAACATTCTTCAGTTTTTCATAGATTCAAAAGAAGAATAAAATATTTCTCATGTGTTAAAAAATATTTTTTAATTTTAACGGTTAATCATTCAGTGTGATGATAAAAGTGCATAAATGATAGGTCGATCCTAATTGGCGTCGAATTATTATTTCAATGAACTAAAATTATAGAGAAAAATATATTTAGATAATAAACTATCTACAAACAAAAGAAAAAAGAAGAAGTTCCTTGCACCACACACATGAAACCAGTATAGTTAATTCTTGAATCCTCAAATTGTTGGCACTCAAAAGCGTCGTCCAGTCTTTTAATGTATTTGGGGGTATGTGAAAAAATAATTCACACAATTTCGATGGCAATCGAATCAATCCCAATTTAATTCAACGCTCAATCGTCGAAACTCATTATGCCGCGAATTATACGTAAAATCCTTAATTCAAGTGAAATAAAAAAAAGGATAGTCAATAATACTTATAAAATAAATTATATTAAATTTGCATTACGCTATTTATACATAGTACAAAAGAAGTAGCATCGGCACTTCACAACCCTCCGAAACGCAGCACAACGGAAAATCGCGTCCATCGAACCACATCGCTTGATCCTTCCGCGAGGACGTAAAAAATATCGCTTGCCGGCAGATCTTCTATATATCAACAGTCTACATAGTTCCCCTCCACTGCGCGAATCGCTCGCCTCCTATCCCCCCAATTAAAAAAAAAAAAAAAAAAAAAAATTCACATCATACTCTTACAAAAAAGGGTATCGTACAAATGAGTCGAAAAAAAAAATAACACTTCGAGGCGAGCGAAGTCGCGAGAGTTTCTGCAGCCGCGGCGTTCAGTGTCGCTCGCGCGAATCCTCGCGGTGGGCGCTGTGCCTACGCGTCTCCACGTGGATGCCGCTGGGTGTGACTGGTCGGCGCTTCGACCGCTTGAACTTGGCGATGTCCTCGCCGAAGACGTCGCCGGTCCGCAGCGCCGAGATCAGATCGTCGAACTCGCCTTTGTTGTCCGCGTGGCCGTTCGTGCCGTTTGTCTCGTTCTTCTTGTTCAGCGAGATGCTGTTCAGGATACCCTCGCGCGAATTTTTGCGCTCCATCGTGCGCTTCTTCAGCTGCAAAGTAAACGTTTCGTGAACATTTGTGATTTTAGTAAAAGAATTTGAATTGTTAAACTAATTTTTTTTTTAATCTACGTTTATTTTTTAATAAACTTCAGAAAAATTTATCCACATAAACATATGTTTTCGAAGAAATTATACATAAATGTTATACAGAATCTATGCAGAAATTATACAGGCTCTTTTTATAAATTCTACAGAAAATGTATAGAAAAATTTGCCTGAATACAGAATATATTTGCTGAAAATTTACTAAAAATTTTTGTGCAGATTTTCTGCAGAATTGGTGAAAAAGTCTGTATAATTTATACACAAACTCTGCACAAAGTTTGTCGGTATAATTTAGGCAGCACTTTGTAAGAACAAATAGATAATGAATCAAAAGGTCATATAATTTTAATTAACAAACTATTATATGAAAACATAATTCATATAATTATAACGACTGAAAATCGATTAGAGCTTTAATTCTTTTTTTATATTATAATTATAATGAATTTTACTATTATCATATAAAAAAAAAAATTAAAGCTCTAATCGATTTTCAGTCATTCGATTTTTTTATTTCAAGATTATGAATGAAATAAAAAAAATTTGGATTGCACGTACTTCTTGTTCCTGTTTAGCTCGGCGCTCCTCCTCCTCCACCTTTCTCCTCATGTTCTCAACATCTTGTCTAGCTTCTGAAAGCGCCTGCAGGAAATTCTCGAAGATCCCGAAGAACTCGTCCGGTTGCACGCCCGCGGAGTCCTCCCCGAAGAGCCTCACGGCTCTGTCAAACTGTTGAAAAGACAAGAACAACCGTTTAGTCATGCTCCAAGTGCACCGGAGATGAAAGAAACATTTATAGTAATTATAATCCCCGCTTACTCTGGTCTTCATGTCTTGGAAGAGATCCTCCGCTTCCGCGAGTCTGCACGTCGCTTGGGCCTGGAAGTCTCGCATCGCTGGTAAGAACATATCGCCCTGAAGCACCTGAGATTGCGTTCGGTGGAATTCTAAAAAGAAATTTTAATTGTTAATTCAGGTATTATCAAAGATTTTATTTTTATTTGTTAAAAAAAATCTTTAATCACGACAAGCTACAGTTTCTCGAGGGAATTTCAATTATACGTTTGTTTATTTTTATATTATAAATTGGAATTTAATTGGAATATGAAATATGGTTTTATAGATTTAATTGCTGGATAATAATTGTTAAAAAATAGGATAATGCTGCTTCGATTGTTATTCCAGATATTATCAAAGCTTTCTTTTTAAATATTTAGATAAGACAAGCTAGTAATACAATATGATAATGCTGCTGCACACAATTTTCGTATTATAATTGAAAATCGAGTTAGTTTGTACAAAAAGAACAACTGTTTTTCATCAGTTTCGGTGGAGAAAAATGATCAAGACGAACACAATTGCTACTTGCAAAATTAATTTGCCGACGTTTCGACGTTTTTATTGAACGTCCTCATCAGGGCTTTGAGTAATTGCGTTTAACA
>JAWWEN010000001.1:12301438-12329417 GCA_035582955.1 Sycophila texana
AAACTTACTAATTTCTATAATTTTATTTTTGCAGGTCTTTTTGTAATTCTAAATTTATTGGTATATGACCCCCTTAAATTTGAATAAAAAAAGGAGTCGTATCTATGATTTTGTGCAATTATGGGTTTTAGCTAGTTTACACTAATGAATCAAGGCCTTTACCCTCCAGTAGACTGCGCAACTACTCTCATACATTAATAAATGAGTTTGTCGATTTTTTTGTAGCAATTCTAACCGAGTTGATTAACTGTTTTATTAAATCTAAGTGATCGTTTTAATTAAAGTAGATGAAGTATGAAGTGTAATAAATAGAATCGTACTTCGATATTTGGTGCAAGAAGAGATCAGCTCTGCTTTGAAGCTCCTTCTGGTGCATATCTAAGGAGGCGGCTTCTTCTGACGACGGAATATATTTGAGCAGCTGTTCTACCATGTCGATGTGCAGGATATTTTGTTGATCCATAGACAGAATCGTCCTTGTGATCTCATTGTCTGACATCTTCAGTTTCGACAGCAAAATCGTGCAGTTCTGAGCTCGCCGTGAGTCTATCACTGACATTGTTTTCTTGTTTTTGCCGAGGTTTCGCAAGTCTTCGATGGATCCCTCGGTCGACACTCCGTTCTTCTGATAGGCGCAGAAAATTTTATCGATGGATTCCAGATCCATTATGTTATAAAGTTTCGAGTCATCCAGCTCCGACCAAATGGTTCCCTGCAATTTTTGCTCGGGAATTTTCGACCAATTGAAGGACTTCAAAGGATTGCTTGGTTGAGGAACATTCTTTATGATTTCCACCTGGAAGGAGAATATCAATTTAAGTAAATACTTTGAATAAAAAAGATTTCGCAATATTAAGAGAAGTTTTAAATACCTTCATCGGAGGTGGAGCAGCAGGCATTAAACAGGGCGGTGGAGGTGGCGCTACAGGTGGTGGAGGAGGTGGCGGAGGGGTAGGTTTAGCCTCAACCTTCTCCACCACTTCATCCTCGTCCATTTTGATGGTGGCTTTAGCATCGTCGGGAAGGCTACCTGACGCCACTAACAATTCTAACCTCTTGCGCTCTGACTTCTCGTTATTCACTTGCCTCGAAAGCGTCTCTACACTGTCCTGCAGCTCCGAGATTCTCTGCTTTGTTTCGATATGCAGCGATGTCTCTTTCTCTAGTCGCTCCTTTATTCGCGCCAAACTAGCTTCCATGTCTTCCTATTAGTTTTAAAAAAACAGAATATTAGAAGATGTACGATTTAGAAGTTAGAAATTACAGTAAATTAAAGTTTTACAAGGCACCTTTTCTTGCGTTCGCAGATCTAATTCCTGTTCCTTCTTTGCAAGTCTGCTGGACAGATCTGAGTTTTCTTTCTCCAATTCGTCAGCTTTCTTTCGCGCAGCGACGAGTTCCTCTTCCTTAGCCAGCAGCTGCACAATTTCCTTGACGTTGATTTCGATCGGAGCAACGTCAGGATTCCTTGCAATCGTTGCATCTCTTCCTTCCGACTGGAGTACTATTTGTTGCACTATTCGGTCGAACAGCAACCAATGCTGGGGATACGAGCCATAATCCACTGCAAAAAGTAACAGTCAAAAAAGTTCAGTCATTAGAATACCATTGCCAAAACTAAAACCACGATTGAAACAACATTTCATTTGATAAAATACTCACGTGGCAACAATATGCAGTGTTCAAGTAAGCTGAGAAGATGAGGATAGGCCGCAGTGTGGCTGAGCTTTCGCCTGAGTAAATCGAACATTGCAGTGGCGCTCTTGGTGTCGACGTGTTCCTTCTCAAATTTGCGTGCCAACTCTTTTTCATCCTCGTTCCTCACCATCTCAAAGAAGTCCAGATGCCGGTCCAGCGTCTCATTCTCGTACTTCCTGAGCTTCTCAATGATGGGCTGAATACCGAGCATCAGGAGCTCGTACCTGAGATGTAGCCTGAACTCCAATGTCACCTGACCCGGACCGTAGTTCAGCACCGCGTTGATGAACGACATGATCGCAGTCTTCAGGGACAGGTTGTCCTTGTAGATGCCGAAGTTTTTGTCCAGGTCATTGATTATAGACTGGAAACGCGTGCGCTCCGAGTAGTATTGCTGGAAGTGCAGCATCGCCTCGAGGACCTTACGGTGGCCACCAGGCACCAGGCATACCGCACCCAGAATCTCCAATACTGCGATCTTTGTCTTTATGCTCTCTGTGGCCAGTGACTGGGATATCGTGTTGATTGCTGTTGGGTGCGCCAGCACGTGAGCTCGACCATTCTGTTGCGGATTAAAAACTGATTAGCAAATCTTGGCTTATATAATTTAGTTTGCGGGGGAGAGTCGGAATTTACTTACGGAATTGTTCATCAATGCTTTTAAGCAGCCGATGACACTTGTGTGGAGATTGCTATTTGCTGCTTCGACGTCCATCGTTTCAAGGACTTGCAGTAGCGAATTGAGGCCATCCAGTTCGATAAATCCGATTACAAAGCTGTGAGGTTGCGTTCGCAGTGCAGTCTTCAGAGCTTCAATCTGACGCATGTGGTTCGCAAGCTCTTCAGCCTCTTCGGGATTAGGATTCTGTAAAAAAGAGTTTAAAGTTTCATTTAAAACTTATTTAAAAACGCATATGACAAGATCTAGAATCAATGGAAAAGGAAGCTTACAGCCGTAATTGACTTGATCCGGTTGATGTAGTCCTCAGGATCTCCGCTGAGATCTGTCGTCCTTAAGCCGCCATTTTCGAGGGTGCCATTAGCCTTGCGCGAGCAATAAATCTGCCATTTTTTGTTGGCTGGTAGAGCGAGCATGGATTGCCGATTTGTCAAAGAGAGATCGAGCTCCTCGACGAGCTCCAGGAACATTTTGTTGAGCTCCTCTTCGGCAGGCATCGGCAGGGTCGGCGTCATCGCTTGAAGCGTGAGTGTACCCGTCTGCTCCACCACGCAGTACGTGATCTCCGGCGGCTCGTCATCCTGTCAAACAGTTTCTTTATTAGTCGAATTAAAAACTAAAAATTTTAATATTGAATGCATTTTGTATTAGTTCGCAGTAAATCAGTTCAAGGCTTGGTTGAGACGAGGAATTGGCTTTGAAATATTTCGGAGAGATGAAGATCTCGTTCTGAAAACTTGCGAGACAAGAAACTTGCAAAAAAAGGAACGAGATTTCTTGAAAAAGTCGAGATTCTTGGAGATATTTGAAAAAAAAACTGTAAATGTGGGACCCTCGTTTCGGTTGAGTCTCTAGACATTTACAAGATTTCTCGTATATTAAACGTTATTGCTGAAAAGTGATAGAATCGCGTTTATACACGAAGTTTTGGTATGCATCAAGAAATTTCACTGAGATATAAATAGACAAGATCTTGGGAATTTCCTTCTCTTGTCCAGGCTTAATCGATAATAGAATCTAAAATAGCACGATTCAATTTATTTATTTACCTCTACTTATAATTATAATCGTGAGGGGACATATTTTTACTTCGTTAAACTATACTCGGTAGTGTCATAAATAAAAGTAAAAAAAAAAGAAAAAAATTGTATAGACCTAACCGAGATCTGTAGCGACGATACATATATATTTGATCTAGACGAAAAAAATTTCTAGCTACTGAAAAAGTAAAAGTGTCTGCTTCGTCGATCGTAAAAAGAAGATTCCACCGCAAACCGGACGAACGGAAATTCCAAAATGTGTTTATGCGAACATTCCTAGAGGCGCACGAGGGACCTCCTGCGGTGGGCCTGTCACCCGACGCATGGTACCCGGTAATAAAATGTCCGCGAGGTGTCACACACTCCAACTTTATATCCGCCCCGAAAAATGGATATCAAACATCTCTTAGGGAATCGCGGTCGCTTTCGACTCGTAAAAACGGAGTGCCCACCAAAGGCGTCTGAAGACTTCACCGGAAAGGAGGATTCCTGTGTGCGTGAACAGAGTTACCGATCAACTTTATCTTTAATCAAATAAGCAGTGATTTTATTTTTCCTTCGATATTTACGGTACTGATCCATATCGACATCCTACTTTGAAAAGTATCAAATTCATTAAAAACAGTCGGCCTCATTTTGCACTCTATGTTTAGTTCTGCAAAGTTTTACAGACACCTGCAATTTCTTTTGAGGAAAAATAATTTGAACGATCGAACGCGTCGAACCAATATATAATTAGATACTGCTTTTTAGTTTCTCCTTCAGGACTGCACAAATGAAAGAGACGGAAGTAATTTAGCAGTTGATGTTTAAGAAATTGAGAACCACGAGTTTTGTTTAAAACTTTATAAATTGAACCAAATTTTTATAAATCCTATAAGAGTAATAAGAATTTTATCAATTTCAAATTTGCGGCCAACAAAGCCTTATCGTCTTGAGTATATCTGACTAAAAATTTTAGAATTTCTTTTGTAAAATTAAATTGATAAAATAGAAAACAGTGTCGAAACGTTGACGATTAATGAAACGAAGTTAATACAAATTGATTCGAGTTATTTTACCTCAAAATGTCACCAACAAACGAACGTTCGAATCTTCAAAATACCAGAACCTGCAGCAATGTCTACCTTCTTCATTAATAAAAAAAAAAAGAAAAAGAAAAAAAAAAGAGAAAGAAAAAAAGAATAACGTCAATTAAAGTGTCTAGTTCGAGTACTTGTAAACACGCAAAAGATAACACTATGCTAAAAAGAATCTACTGAAAATTCCCATGTAACTTAACTTCAGTACCCCTCGAAATGACTGAGCAAACGGAGAACGCATCAGATTGCGAATCTCGATTCAATCTGCCGGTGCTCGCGTGACAACCGAGCGCCGGGCACGCGATATCCCGCGGAGTCGATCTGTCCTGACCTCGAATCTTCGCGCACCTCGAGGCGCGCAAGAAATTCCTCGGCTCGCCGGAGTCCGTCGGGGAAAAGTCTCGGAGGAGGCACGTGAGATTTTCATACGTCCACGAGGCCAGCTCCGCGGCACCGATGACCCTGTTCGCCGCTGCATCGGGGTCGGATCGCAACGACAATGGCCAGCTTGTAATGAGACGGCGCCGGCTCATTTGAAAATGGGTCACTTCGATGGGAAACACTGAGAGTTATTGTGGGGACTTGACATTTTTCTTTCTGTTTGGTCTCCTCTCGGGCATTCGGCTTTGGAAAGTAAAAAAAATTGCGCGGCATATTCAAAGATGTAAGTTGTAAATTGCGCTCGTAATTGCAGAATTAATTGAGCGCCATTTTACGGCGAGTTATCTGGTGCAAAACAATAATTGTCTGGTTTAAGCAGCGTGGGTAAGCGAAATTGTGCAATGTACTTTTTTTTTAACGAGTAATGATAGAAAGTAAAATATTAAATGGCTCAAATTTCGAGGAATATTCTTTAATTAGATAGAATGGGACGGCACGGCTACATATTTGTTTCAATGTGTATAAGCACAGTTTGCGAAGGAGGAAAATAGTTTGATAGTATAATAAAAATGTTGTTCTGAAACTTAAACGTTAAAATTTTAATTTCAATTTTGAGTACTGCATTCGACCATTATAGGCGTATAGAAAAAACGTGGAAGAGTAAACCAGTTCCGATGATTATCATTTAAATGTATTTCTTCTCGGTCGTAAAATTTTAAAGTGCCGAGGAGTATAACGCACAAAAAAACGTGAATCGGTGTGTTCAAATGGAAACATTTGCCCGGTAAAAAGTTAGCTCATTGTAGTCGTAAAATGATCATCTTACAATAATCAACATAAACTCTCTGATTTTACGTCCATTTTTAGATACTTAATTTCCTTGAGTACATAATAGTCGGTGTTCCTTCCATTAGCCTTCAAAATATCCGATGGAACTACGTCGGAAAATTAAACAAACCAGACGAACGTTCATTAACTCAAGGCAACATTTTACAAGCATGAGCCACGATACCACTAAACTCAAAAAGAATCACATATCTAAGTATATACTGGAAGCAATATTTAATGAGTCAAATATTTGCTATAAAATTCTGCAATTGCCTTCATTTTGACGTACTAAAAATTTATTCATACTTAAATGAGTATAAGTAAACGTTTAGAATAAATACAGTAGAAATATTTATGATGAGTGTATGTCGAAAGATCACCTAGTTTGATTAGATAATATTATTTATTCACGTAACAAAAAATCCTATGAAAGCCAATTTGGCCATTGTGTTACGCCACCAGGTGGAAAACATCCAGCGCTTAATTAATATCTTTTATGACAAATTAACCTGCATGAATTATACAGAAAAATTTTGTGCTGCATTTGTAATTTCTACCATTTTTTTTACAAATAATTCTGCAGAAAATCTACACAAAAATGTCCAGTATACATTTTCGGCAGATTTTCGGTATAGGATTAATGTCAGAATTTCTACAGAAAATTTTTCTGCATACATTTTCTGTAAAATTTGTGAAAAAAAAAATCTGCATAAGTTCTGCACAGAATCTGTATAAAATGTATGCACAATTTTTTCGCAAACGCGCATAAACAAATAACACAAAAAACTAGCAAATTATTGCTCTAACCCCGTATAAACCAACGCACCGCGTTTGCACTCGTGGAATGCAATAGCACACAACGCGCTTACCCTTATCACTCATAACTCAATTAAACGAAACACGTGTACACTTTCCAAAGCCGCGAGCAAATACATCAGAGAGATAATGCATTACGGCCCACTTAAGCGCCGTAATCCCCGGGCGAAGCGAGCCTTCGGCGGCGCGGACACAAAAGGCACACCACGGCGGACGTCCCGCAAGCGCGCGCAACGGTTATAAGAAATAAAAAGGAAAAGAGAAGCCGCGACGTAATAATCGGCTAGCCGCAGCGGCGATGAACAGCTGATCCCGCGCGCCACTTCTGCCGCGGGTCAGCGGGTCGCGCGCGCGGCTATTGGATAATCGCTTGCGATCGACGGCCTGCGGCGCTTTTATAAACTATGTATACATACGTATATACGTATATATACATGTATATGTGCATACCTGTATGTAAGATATATATTTATGCCTGTATACATGATACGCATGCAGTTGCACACACGGAGGGAGGTGACCGCGTCGCCTGCAGCGGATTCCGCGGCGATGCACCTCGGCACACGTGACCGGGAGATTACAGCGAGTGCACCGCATGGGCATGTATACGAAGGTGAATTTATCGCGGGGTCCTGACGACCGGGACGGGCCTCCCGGGTGCGATGCTTCTTATCTAGACCGGGATTTTACGAGCGACGAGGCACGCCGCGGTGGATCTTGGACTGGTTTGCTTTCGATTAAGCCAGCTTTGTTCTCCGGAGCCGTGCATGGCGCAATAACATCGGGAATTTAGGGTACAACGGGCTGCCGTCGCACGTGACGTGTAAATATTAGGCAGGTAAGGAACGCCGGTGAGTTGTGGGGGCCGATAAAAGTGTATGGCTCGGTGGGGTACGGTGTGTCGTAATGATTGAGACGTTGGGATGGTTTCATTTTTTTTTTTTTTTGTTGGATTTGAGCAGCGAGTTATTTATTTGTCTAAAGTTTTGAAAGGTAATGTTGTTTTTTTACTGAGAAAATGAAAGCGACAGAATAAAAAATGATGATATTGAAAAAATGTAGCTCTATATTTTCATTGCTAGCATTTACATATGCACAATTAAAAATTATTGCTTCTGTACCAACGGGAATAATCTATTAGGTAAGGAATTATTTGCGTTGCTTAATTCACGCACGAAATAGATATAAAATGATCATTTAGAAGCTATGGTAACAAAAAAAAAAAATTCGAAATTGAAAACATTGCACGCAGTGGCCCGTAACGATTCCATTTTATTCGTTTCGTTGTATAAGGTAATTTGTAATGATTTATTTATTTGTGTTTGGTCTTTGTACCATGAGTAATTGTTTTTTTTTTTTTAAATAACGTTTGTTTTAATAACGTTTTTTTTTAATAATGTATTGATTTCACAAGAAAAACCAATTTCAGTTAAATTATAAACGTTTCGCAAGCACAATTATTAAGCTAAAATAAATTATTTTCAGTGGATTTAAAAAAAACATTGAATTTATTGGTTTCGTTTAATTAAACACCTGCAAAAAATTGTATATAACGCTAAATAGTTTTCAATCGATAATTAGTAAATGGTAATTTTTTAATTTTCTAATTGCTACTATGCCGGAGATTCGCGTTAAATACATTTAATGCATCATGTCGAAAAGTGCCGTAAGGCGTCAATGATATTCTATAATAATACTCTTACTACCGCAATTATAAATCAATTTTCCACGACAAAAATATTCGCAACAATGTACTCATACTTATCCGCGAAACTTTCCAAGCGAATCATTAAAATTATTCAATAAAGTTACATTACAGTGCGATAGCAATCACTCAGTCTAGTGTACACGTAATTTAACGCAGCATCCTCATTTTTAATCATCCTCCAAATATTTCGTAAATAACAATAAACACGCTTAATTTACAAAAAAATCAGCCAAATTACAATAATTATCCCAGCACTTTCAATCCATTCAAGAAGACACAGTAAACCCTCTTCAGATACAATGAGATCGATATCGCCCCGAAAAATCGGCAAGCTTTTTTATAAGACTTATACTTATACCCGAGAAAAATTTTCGATAGACACTCGCCTTACATAAAACCGGCAACTTTACATAAGCCTAAAAATCGCGGCGCCAATCGAGCAGCGAAATTCAATGCTCCGCAGCGCCGATCGCACTGCCGATCGGCAGTAACTCAGCATCGGGCCGCGCTAATGGCTTCTAAACAAACAACGGACGAGCACTTTACGTGCCTAATTCCTTGCACAACTCGTACGATCGCGCGGCATTGTCTCTCTCTCTCCTTCTCCCCCACATCCCGCCGCTCGTTACACGTACACGCGAACACTTGCCGATTTTATTTATTTATTTTTATTTTTCGTCGACGAAACCTTTCTCCGCACCTGCAGAACGACGGCGGGAGGTCGCGGCGCGTCTGCAAGGTGCACGTATATATCATGGGAGTTCATGAAGCAACGCGGAACTGGTCCTCGCGGTGAGACAGTTTTTCCAGCCGCGGGGGGAGAGTTGCGCAACTTGCGTCGGGCAATTAAAGTGCTCCTGCGCGGGAAGACGTGAAATTGCTCGGATGCGAGGAGAGAAAGAGAAAAAAAAGGAAGCGGTTCTCGGGGCAAAATGCCACGCGAGCCGTTCGCATGCTTTTTAATTAGTGGCAAATGTTGCTCCTTTTTGCGCGGAATCACTGCTGCTGATTTGAATGGCGCGTGTCCCGAGCCGCCGCGGTTCGGCGAAATCGTTAAATAAATTAGCGGTTCTGTCCGCGTGCATTATAAAGAAATCGCTGTACTTTTGAGCGTATAGTTGCTGCAAAAATTTTCGGTTTAATTGCGTTGTACGAGAGATACTTAGTCGATGCGGTCTTATAGTACAGGAGAGTGTGCTGAAATATTTTATCTTTATTGAAGGTTTAGGAATTTTTGACCGATTACTCGTTTGGACAATACTAGTGTATATTTATGTGAACCGAATTTTTTTAGATTTTTTTTCAAACTAGCTATTATAAGTAAAGAAAGTTATTTGAAAAAATTAGAGAATTTTCAAAACAACGTACACACAAATTAATTTTTCATTGATAAAGTAATTAATAGTTTTTAAAAAATGAATTAGTGAAGGTATAATAACACTATTTTTATTTTTTATAATAAATTATCGATGTAGTATCTTTAGTATTTATTTATTTTTTTAATAATTTATTTAATATATTTCCGCGCGGACTAAATAATTCTTAAGTACAATCTTGCGAGTACAATCATGAAGCAAAATAGAAATTTATTTCAGTGACTATTTAACGACCTACAAGGGCATACCAGTTTTTGGTCGGATTCCAACCAAATATGAAGTAGACAAGTGAAAAATTCAATTTCTTTTTTATATCCAATTAATTTTATATCGTTATAAAAAAAATTACCGATTTCCGCTAGAAATGCTTTGATCATTATTTTCCAATAATTAATTAAGAAAAAAGGAAAAACCTCACTGCAATTGTGCGCCTTCGCATTCCAAAGTAAATATTAAAGCGGAAACGGCAACAATCAGGGACAGTCCGTCCTAACGATCGCAAAGGCAAGGGAACTGTTAGCGTCATGCGGCCAGCGCGGCGTCCTCCTCGAGTGGTAGTTCAATTCACGGTTCACAGATTCCCGACGCGAAAAAGATCGGCGACGGAGGAGCCATAAGAAGAGGATTTACGAGATGAAGCGACCGTGACATTGTGGAGAATGTCGAAGCAGGTTTTCCGTCGGATTCTTCTCTTTATCTTCTGCGGCGCGAGGATGCCTGGGATTATTTTGCCGGCAGCGGAAACGACGCGATTTTTGCGAAGGCCACCGTCGCCGCCACGGAGATGGTACCGGAGGCAATCTCTGCTCAGGCCGACAGGTGGTATGCACCCGTTCGTAATGGGACTAGAGATTTGTGACACTTTCTTTATGCCTCGTTCGTAAGAAAACTTGGACGAGCTTGCGGCTATAATTTATTTAACGTACTATCAACTATCGGCGAGTTTCACTTGAAAATAACTAAACGTTCGTTACAGTGTATGTCACTTTCTAAATGTTGGCAGTATAAACTACTTATTTTTAAGAATATTCGCGGAAAAAAGTCATTTGTCAATACCGGGCTTGGCTTTCTTCTAAAGCAAATAATTTACCGATCGCTCAAGTGGGTGAAAATGTTTTCTCTTTTAAAGTGAGTACATGTTTAGCTGGCGAAATATTTACAACGTGCGGATAAGGATTATCAAATTTATTATTTCCATCATTGCAAATCGAAGTAGAAACCATTTTGAGTTGTAATTCTATATGAAGTCTTGATAAAAACATTTTAATTCTGTAATAAGTTGGAGCTTTCGAAACTCCCACTGTGCTCTTTTATTACTATATTCTGCATTCATTTTTTCTTATCTTTAATTTATGTTAATATTTTACTTGCAATGGTGTTTTTAGCGTATCTCATAACATACAAATAAACAAATAAATAAATAATACACATTATAAGAAACGTTTTCTACTTTTGGTCAAGTAATAAAAAAAAAAAAAAAATTTTTTTTAAAATCCAATTTCTTAATAGCTTGCCTATTATGACTTACTATAAGTGTACCAGGCATTGTGCCCAATCCTTCCTTCCACCTTCTTGCAACGGTGACGATTTTTGTTTATTATTTTTTACAATTTAGCCACACGCGCGTTAAGATCATAAAGCTAATCACTGTTATTATAAGAAATTTTGCGCACGTGCACGCCTCTAATATCCGCCATTTCATTCTCACGGCATGAGCCTCAATAGCCCGTTCCTTAATTAATCTCGAAATTAACGATTTATTAGATAACCCAAAGCTTCTTTCACCGCCGTGCCCCATTGCAAAAAAAACGAAATGATCGTCGAACTCTTTGCTTCAGACGTACATATATAACAAATGCGTCAATCCGAAATTTTTAAACAGCTGCGATTTATTAGAGCTAAACCCACGAAATTACTAGAAATCACAGAGTAACATAATCCGCCAAATAATTAATGAGCTGCGTATGTAAGCAGCGCCTAATTAATGACATGAGTAAATGGCCTGCTAATCAACGAACGTCCATAATATTTTGCATTTGAAATTCGCGACTGACAGATAATATCTACACTTTCTACCGAAATGAATCTTTTTTTTTCCATCCATAGAAATTTCCGGGTCTCCTTGCAGTAAAAAAGAAGTATCAAAATATTTCGCCTCGATGACGATTGTATTGGTAAAACGGCCAACGACTTGCGGCACGCACAAATCGCGCGCTGGTATACCCATATACGCGTCGAATTGAATTTCTCTTTGCGCTCAGTGAAAGTAAGATCATAGTTGTTAAGCGTCTATAGTATATTAATTGAAATTTCATCGAGGTCCGCGTGCGCGACCTTTCGGACGATCGTAGCGATGATGGGCTTCCGCACGGCATAATTCGCAAGGTGATGGTTCCGATTCGGAAAGTGAAAGAGCTCACGCACACGAGCCGCTTTTTTTATTCACTTTTTTTTAGTTTGGCCTGTAATTGGAGTCGAATTAACCCGTTAAAAATGAAGACTGTCAGGCTGCGATATTTGATCATCGATTCGGAATTACAATTCGAAAGAGACAGTATTTATTAAAAAAAAATGTACCTCCTGCGATTTTTTAATTTTATAAAATTGTATTTATAAATATAATTTGAATAAAAAACTTGCAGCGCATTAAAAAATGTATTTATTAATTTTATTGGATCTAAGAAACAAGAATAATAGTATATATATATTATATAGTAATATATATTATAGTTACTAGTCATTGATTCATTGAATGAATTTAAAATATTGTGTCAAAAAATAAGATTGATGGTCAGTATAGCAACAATTAATTATTAATTATTAATTATTATTACTGTATATTACTCAATTGGTGTATGTTACAATTAAATTATTGAATAAGCAGTAATCTGATGAGTTTTTCTTCGTGCGTCTTGGCAATATATTAAAATAATAAATTAATATGCTAATAATCACTCGTCTTTTATAAAAATATTTCTATTACGCAATACACGCGAAGCGTAAGAAATGATTAAATGAATGCATTCAATATGAAAGTTTTAATTAAAAACATAAACGATTTTATTACCTTGAGGCATCCGCAGAAAGACTTTTTCACGCGTGATGGCATCGTCTGACAGCGGCTCACTAACTCCTTCAGGGGCTGCGGACTGTGTACCTTGACAGGACAGCTCGGAATCCTCTGTAACGGCAATTAACGTCAGATTATTACGCAGGTAATGATTATTATTCTTTCGTTACTTTTTAACAAACTTTTTCCGAGCCGCAACTCTATTTTCATTACTATCATTTATACACAGTTAAAAATGATTATCTTTCACACCAATGGAAATAATCCATTAGGTAAGCAAATATATTTGCATTGCTTAATTCAAACACGAAATAGATACAAAATAATCATTTAGAAGGTGATAACAAAACAAAAAAACGAGATTAAAAACTCGATACTACGCAGTGGCCCGAATCGATTCCGTTTTATTCGGTCCGTTGTATAACGTTAAATTGCAACGATTTGCGATGGTAATTGGGGTACCCGAAAAATCGTTTCCTTGTACGTTAAAATAAAGAAAAAAAAAAGATGAACGACGTTCCGCTGATTGCACTTTCGCGCGCCTACTTTCGAGCGGACCTCGCACTTTCCAACAATTAAAT
The DNA here is from genome assembly GCA_035582955.1 of Sycophila texana. Classification (NCBI taxonomy): domain Eukaryota; kingdom Metazoa; phylum Arthropoda; class Insecta; order Hymenoptera; family Eurytomidae; genus Sycophila; species Sycophila texana. The sequence goes on from JAWWEN010000001.1 coordinate 12,314,698, forward strand.
TTTCGCCCTTCAACGAGGATAATGTTAAGGTGCTTATTGAAAAAAAAAAAGAGCGAATCATCGGCAGGGAATGGATTTTGCGCAATATTTGTCCAATTTCGGCATAAATAATCACGACTTCGCTGCCGTATTGCAGAATGAATTCTGCACTATAATAACGTAACGAAAGGTAACCAATGATGTGTAAAGTACTTTATTCTGTAAGAGAATCTTGTATTACTATAGTCACTATTACATTACTGTAATAAATTAAAAAAATCCATTTTATTTGTGACGACGACTATTTTTTCACCAAGAAATGTAAAAATTTTGTTTAAATATTATATACCTGTAAACATAATAAATTGGCAAGAAAATTAATGCTTATATTGGTTTGAAATGTATTTTGAAAACCACCACTTAATGCAAATAAGAGAATCATTGCTGCAGTTTCATAAACTAATAAAATTAATTCACATTAACGTTTAGTATCGATACTATGTAAAAGTATACTACGCGTTCTCCTTTAAAAAAAAAAATGGAAGACTTGATAAAAAAAAGTAATTTTTAAAAGTCTGTAAAAATAATAGCGTTTCAAATATAATTGACAACACAATAAACAAATGTGTTGAACATTGATTTACATAAGTTTTTCTTAACCTTCTAAATTTCTTATCTAAACTCCAAGACACTTATCGATAAAAATATAGAAACCAGAAAAAAGCTGTCCCAAACACCAGTGCACATCTGATTTCGTTAGTACCACAAAACTCCACACTCCCACGTTAAATTACGTCAAATTTTCACTATTGAAACTACGATCGACTATATACAGCCTCGGTAAATTTCCCACCGCGTCGTCACAGAGTGCAAACAACAATGCACAGAACGAAAGAAAAAAAGCCTTTCCACCTGCTCATCGACGATAATTGATTTATGCCCAGAGACATGAGTGCATGACTCCGCGGGGAAAGTGGCATCTCTCCAAGGTCAATCGCACGGAATCGCGCGCCACAAAGCAAACGAAAGCAGGCGATTCAGTAGTAGGAAGCGACGGCCGGCGAGCATCGCCCGAGCGCCGAGCAATTAACCGCGCGAATTTCACTCGCCCTCGGCGCGCGCGCAAATTTCGCCGTTAACGTTCTCTCTTTATCGCGCCGACCGCCGCCTCGTTTTATTATTTATTCCTCCCGTTTTTTTTTTCCTTCGCCGTTTCATTTATCGCTCGGCCAACGAGAGCGGGCACCTCGTCGGTGGTTTTTAATTTGAAAGCGGCAGCCGATCCTTGTGAAAGCTCGATTGGATATATTATATGTTCCTTTGAATGTCTGTAGCTGTCGTGGCGCTTGTTCTGTTATTAGAGTCTTAGCCGAAATTTTGCAATTAGAGGTTCGTATGTTACCGTAGGAATTTGGAGCGTGTCGAAATTCGCGCGGCTTTTTTTTTCTTTTCAAATTGCCGGCGGCAGCGCGACGTTTAGAGGTTGACAATAGTTATTTTGTTTAATGGGAACGCATTTATTAATGATAAGTTGTTAGGTTACGTTGGCATTTTTTTAAGTATTTCAATCTTATTTTCCCACCGGGAATTTGAAATGTGCTGCAGTATTATGTGGTTCTAATTTGCTCGAACGAAAAAAAAAAAAGAAAAGAAAAAAATAATAAAAAGAACAGACATAGGTGAAACACGTACAAAGTGTAGCGTTATTTAAGTCAAGCTATCTATATTGATTTGGCAGTCTGTCGCTCTTTTTATCGATAAATTTCAGCACCGCAGGTAAGTCTTATCTACTTTATTATGTACAAAAATGAAACATACTTGCATAAATTATTTTTAAAAAAATCTAACCTTTTTCCTTCGCTCTAATATAAAATTATACTCCAAGTAATGCACTCCTTCCTTTTCTTACAGTCGACTTAGAACAATTACACCATGCTATAACTTTGTATACATATATATATATAAAAAAAAAAACAATATCACCCCGAGACACAAAACTCTCTCACAAAGTAATCCGTTTTAAATTGAAACCAAGAAAATCCCACATTTCGAAGCGCCGCACCAGTTAGCTTTTTTCACATCACTCAGAACAAACTCCCGCAATCCCACAGCCGGTCACAGAGTGCACAGTTATGCACGAGGGAAAGAAAAACCACGGATAACCGCCTTATCTCCCGCTTCCGCCTTATCTTCCCAAGCAGCGCCGCGTCGAGATCAGAATCCTCGCTTACGCGTACACTCGACCGGTATATATATCTACACATCTGTACACATGTATATATCTTCACATCTATACACATGTATATACCTATACATCTATACACATATATATATATCTGCTCAGAAGCAGCGATCCCGTTGAAATCAGTGATGACTCGGCGAGAACTATCCTCGGCAGCCTGACGCGCGGATATCCGAGCGGCGACTCGAAGAGGAGCTCTACTCGGCGAGGCGAACGGGAAAACTCGGAGGCAAGGCCACGGGCGCCTTATCGGTCGGCCTTATCGGCGGCCGCGCGCACACCCGCACCGGAGCCGCGCGACGACCTTGCGCCACCTGCGCGTCGAGCTTACGCGAGCGATGACGGCAGCGCCGACCCTGCAGGCGCGCGAAAAGTGGCCCCCCCAGGTTGGACGGCTGCTATTAATTTTGAGCGAGTGTCGAGTACGACTCATGGCCTTTTTTCCCTTTCGTTCTGGATTTGCGCGCGATATGAAAATATGCTGTTTTTCGAGTTTACGTGTTCTGCGAATGTTTTAAAGAATTGATTTTACGATTTAGACGTGCATTCTTAACCGGGGTAAAATTGTAAATACAGTGTGCCAGTTCAGTGTTGAAATAAATAAAAATTGTTTAAAACAAATATTTGGTTTTTTAATTATAATGAATTTATATATTTCTGCTTTTTTTTTGTGAAAAATAGAAAATTTTTTCATTTATTTAAAATATTGAGTATTATAAATTTTTTTTTTTTATTTCATTAAAAATTTTCTTTCTAAAGTACTATTTTAACGAGATCATTACTGACGTCGATTTTAAGTTAGTAAATTTGTAAATATAGTACCAGTTCAGTGTTCAAATCAATAACAATTGCGTTTAAATCAAATATTTGTTTCTCTAATTACAGGTGAATTTATATATTTCTGCGTTTTTATTACAAAAAATTAGAGAACTATTTGATCTATTTTTAAGGTATTCTTAGAAAATAGAGCATTTTTCAATTTATTTTTGTGATTTCATTAAAAATAGAGTACATGCACGTAATCGTTAAGGAAAATAACAGTTTTGCATAAGAGCGAAAAAAAAAGAAACCGGGTCGTGTAGTTGTTCGTAGTATATCTCATTGAGCGATCCCATAATGAAGACAAGCGCAAAGTTATGTTGAGGTCGTGTGTTTTTCATCCGCGGTTCACCGAGTCGGAACGCGTTATTTGCTTATCCGCAGCGAGCCCGCACGCATACTTGTATATTCCGCACGAAATAACTTATCCTCCTGTCTCTTTTTCCTTATCGACTTATTCTATCCACATAAAACTGATCAAGCTTAACAAAATAAAAAAAAATAAATAAAAAAAAATATTATCCCGAGAGCTTCTGCGCTTTGAAGCGAGTATTGATTGGTTCTCTGATCCTCGCACGTGTCCCACATTTTTGGAGAAGCTGACAACTAATCAAGCCTAAAAAAATAAAATAAAATAAAATAAAAAGAATTATTCCGAGAGCTTCTGCGCTTTGAAGCGTATATCGGAGCTCTCCTCACACGTCGCACATTTTTGCGGTGCCCGATGACGCGCGAAAAAGCCCCGGAATCCTAATGATCGCGCTCAATTATCCCTCATTGCTTACAATAAATCCACGCCGAGAATACCTTTATGGAGAACAATAATCGATTTGCGATGATTGGCTCGTTTCTTTGTTCGGCACCTCTCCCGGTCCGAGATCGCTGCGTGTAAGAATCCTTTTGTCTCCCTCCGCTTTTTTTAAATCTATCTCTCTCTCTCTTTCTCAATCGCACGCGCGAAAACGGATTCAGACTCCGGCAGTGCCGGGAGGAGCGCGCGAACGTACGAATAAAAAAAAAGCGATTTTCTATGCGATTGTAAATCATCGACGCCGCTGGAAAAGTGCGCGATGAAAAGCACGAGGTGAAAAATATGCAAATTTTTAGCGATGATTGTCTGTACGGTGAAATCTGCGCATTCATCTGTGGATAAAGGACATATAGCTGTTGGCTGCGGCGAAAGTGATTGCATTCCATCAGCGAGCGGCTATATTAATTGAATATCTGCTGCGGAGGAAATGCACCGCCATCGGCTACCGAAAGCTTAATCTTTGAATGAATTATGTCGCTCGCTGGAATTCTTTAATTAAAGCCCTCGCTTCGTGGTAATACCGACTAACGATAAACGATTTATTATCATATGACAATTGCTCGATCGCTTGTTTTTCTTCGGGGTTCCCTGAGAAACTCATTGTAGTTCAGATATGATCAAATGTAATTAAAATAATGTTTTTGTAGTATTAGAGTCATGATGGATTCGTTTAAATGAAAACGCCGTTTCGTGTTATTTCAATCACTATGTTTGTAGCGATAATAGAAATAGTTGTGTACGTATGTTGTATACAATTTTTTTTTAAACTCTGATTGGATATTACGTCTTTAAATGTTGAAATATTACCTCTTGTTAAGGATAATATTTATAGTAGGTAAAATTCATTGTCAAATAATTTTCCATTATCATGATATCAGGTGAAGAAATCCACGAAAAATTTAATGTAACTAAAAAGCTTACATTATCATACCACTTCAATATGCGTAAAATACTTTACTTTTGAAAAAATTAATAGCATTCATTTCTTAAAGGCAAATTTTTGCAGTTTTAATTAATTATTTATAGTAGACTTGTTCAGTTCAATATTTTTTTTCAACCTTCAACTAGAAGTAAGAAAATCAATATTTAAAGACTAGTAGACCTACTCGTACTTAACATAATTTTTGAATGTTACTCACTCAAAGTTTCATTTACATCCTTAAATTTATCTTTAGTCCCTTAAAAAAGTCCTAAGAAGTACGTACAAACTCCAAGATTAGAATATAAAAAACTTTCTCAAAATGCATCGATCATCATAGAACAATTTAAAAAAAAAAAAACTTTGCTAAAACAAATAGTCCCAAAATCCATTTCCAACCACCGAGCAAACTGAAAGCTTCGAATTCGCCGAGGCCGAAGCGAGAAGGTACTGGTGTATCGCGCGTCCCAAAAGCCGGGGGAAAGTGCGAGCGCGAAATCGTACACTCTGCAGCGTCGACATTTCGCTCAGTCGGCCAGACTGACCCGTGGAATGTCCCTCGAGGGATCCGCTCGCATCTCCTTCGGTCGCTCCGGGAGAGAAAAGAGCAACGGTAGCGGGAATATTTTATGCGCGCCCGTTACACGCCTCCGATGCTGCACCGAAGCTTTCGCTTTTTTTTCAAAAAAAAAACTATCGCTGGGCCTCTTCTCGTTACTCGGGAGGCGCACGATGCTGGAGCACTCGAATATTATATAAGATCCAGTGGAAAGGGCATCACGAGGCGATTGTTTATTGTTTTATTTATATTTTTTTCACTTTTTGCTTGAAATATTGCGCAACATTTGGTAAATTATTTTCGGAGAAATTTCGAGCTACAGAGAATCAGTTTGAATCGTACTTTAAAGTTTAAACGTTTTACCTCATTAAAGTTAAGTATAACTCAGGAAAAAAAAATTACCGTCTGTTTGGAAAGAAAACGCAGCCGTCGCAAATAGAAGAAGAGGACACTTTTTGCAGTGTAGCATTATTTAAAAATGTAGGATAAGCCGAGCAAAACATTAGACTGTAAATTGTTTAATGGCGCTATATTTTCTCAAATGAAGCTTGAAGACGAAGTTTTCTTTTCGCCTTAAAAAGTCATCCACTGGGTCGCGGCAAGTGCAGCTCCAGTGAACTTCGGGCGGCACGTCATTAAAAGTCGGCTGTTTGAATTGTGCCGTTCATTGACCGGGATTTCGACAGACTAAAATACGACAGACTCATTGAGAAGACTCGTACGAAATTAATGCATCATTTAAATCAGATTCGTTGTGTATTCACGTAATTGCGAAACTAAAAAGGCATATAAGCGCCTATGGAGAATCATTGACGCTCGAATGTCATTAGCGACCGAAATATTCCGAGCAGCTGTGCTCTCGAATTTTCATAATGAATGGATCGCGCGATATTTTTTGGTGTAGGGCTCCGGACACGAGAAAAAAGTGCAGTCAGTCGTCCGTGATAAAATTAATTTAACTTAATAAAATTAATAAAACTTCAATCGTCCGTGATAAAATTAAATGCGACAGTTACACTTTTACCGTAACGGAAGCTTTCGGCGGACAGCACAGTTTTCATTAATTACCAAAGAGAGACCTTCTAACTCAGTGGTCATAAAATCATAATGCGAGCCGACTGAATTACATATTAATGCGCCTAATTAGAAAGTCCGAGGGAGTACTTAATACGTGCCAGGTTCATTTATAACGAAATGCCACGATATATACCTTTCCCGTGCGATACATTTGAAATGCCCATACGCACACCTCCATTTATCTCCAATTTAAAGAACATTTGTCACTTTTACGTAACAATATTGAAGGATCACTTCCTCAAAATTCAAATGTACAAATATATGTATATAGGAGAGATTTTGTAATAAGCGCTCTGAGCTCGTAAATTGACCCGTGCGTTTGTATATATAAAGAACGGAATAACGGGGCCACCCACTCAATCCTACTTCGTGAAAAATCGCCACTATTTCAATGTCGGTCCCACGAAAAATCGTCGTTTCACAATCGCACGACGGCGGCAGGATGCGCGTTGCCAGCGGGCCAGAGAACTGGTTGCTCGGCGAAGGTGTCGCTCGCATAATGGCTGAGACGTGCCGGGTGTATGTATATGCTGCTGCAAGTGCAATTGAGAAACTTACTCCGCACGTCGATGAATTATGCTTGGTTTCTATCGTCTGTTTGTCATACACGCTCTGAATTCCTGCGGCTCCGGGTTCCACTCGTTTTTTATTTTTATTTTTTCGTTGCGGTGATCCGTTAATTCGGAAAAGTCGACTGTCGTCCGTAGGATAATTCGTTTCACGAAATTTCAAGTATTTTTTTTTTGTCTTAATTGTAGGTATTGTCTTGTATGAATGGATTTCTTTAATAAAGAACTTCGTAATAAGTAATTATTATATTAGAAGTAATTCCCAATGGGAAATCTGAATATTCTTATGAACTGGCTATAAAAATTGAAAATAATTTAAGAAAAGCTGTATGTTTTCTTTTATGAGTAATGACTAATTAATTTTGATCTCTATGAGTTTTTTTGGTAGTTAACGATTTTCGTTGAATACCACTTGATTACTTGTAATTAAATTAGTAATTTAAATGGGTTAGAATAGATTGAATTCCTATAATGAATGTAATCAAATGCCATTAAAATAATAGTTATTGCAGAAATTGCCCAGCTGGAAATCGACCGATTTTCTCCCATCGATAAAATGTTTTTTCGAATATTTTTCGTTCACTTAAAGGCCAATAATACAAAATGGCCATTAAATTAACGAAATATGAGAAATAAAAACAATTTCAAACATGGATGATACCAAATAACACTTCCTAATGGAATTGCAATTACTGCTAACAATGCATTAAAGACTGGCCTCGGTTTAGTTCTAAAAAAAAGTTTGAAAGTGCTATGTGCATTATACAATGAAACTAAAAAGAAAAATCGTTCAAATGATCTATAATTTTCATTGAAAGTAAATTTAGGAAAAAGTTCACAGCCCATTACTGTTTATGCTTTCTTACTTGTTTTATTGTGCGCTCTCCACGATAATTTTCGGTTTCACCTCGCGTCACTCTAACGGAAAATTGGTGAAAAAAAAGGCGCTCGGCCGAAGAGATAAATTGGCGCGCGGCCGTACGTCGCATGCAAATCTCCCGTTTTTCCGCATCTTCGAACTCCCAATGGACAATGCCGTCGCCTATGCAGTGGCCCCGGCGAATCGCCGATCGTAAATCGGTATATACCCTCGCTCCCAGGGTCCATTTCCATTTCCACCCATTAAAATGTCCTCGCTGGACCGGCTGTTTCATAATTGATTTCTCTCAGGGGTTATACTCGCCTTTTGGAGGCCTCGTCCCGCGATCGTTATTATCGGCATAAAAGTTCGTTATTTTCGTAATTGAAAGTGATTCGGTAAGAGGATATGCGGAAGTTGATCGAGGAAATAATCAGCAGTCAATATAGCCAGGAGCCAAATTGATTTTTCAGCGCTTAAAATTCTTCCTGACTCGCGCTCCAAAGTAAGCGAGATTTTTACATAATTACTTCTTATTTTAAAACGTCAAGCCAAGCGTGTAGTGTCAACTATACTAGTTTTTTCTCATTACGAGCTATTCAATTCGTAAATAAATTTTAGATCGACACAAAAATAGATTAATCAACTATTATACAATTTAAAATAGCGACATCAGGAATGTAAATATAAGTGTCTTTTTCACATTCCACATACGTATTAAAAAAAAAAAAATAAATAAATAAATCCAACAAGGTCGTAAACGAGTGTGAAAAAAATCTTATAAAACACATCAGATTTCTCAGCAATGTATCTCTTTTTCCTTCTTAAACAAGAAACATACGTTTCTCACCAACGTCTTTTTTCTTTTCTTTAAAAGTAAAAAAAAAAAATGTCTTATCGCATCGATAAATCAGACGCTAATAAATCTCAATCGCGTCGATGGCTTAATTTCACGCGTGATACGTGCAAATAAATCAGCGTATATCCCGACAAAGCTCACGGATCGTGCAGATTTTTCCTCCGCGGGCATAATGAAAATATCCGCGACGAAGCGGCATAAATCAGCCTCACGCCGGTTTATAAATATAATAATAAAAAAAAAAAAAAAAAAAAGAGGTACACTCGCCCGAACGATAAAAGAGGGTAAAAGTGCGGCTCGCTCGCCGCAAGACAGTAGCCTCGTAGAGGCGGGTCGATTTCTCCGGGGCTTCGCCCGGCGGTTCTATCGTGTCATTTTTGCCGGGGAATTTAACGAAGCCGCGCGGGAAAGCGCAGCGGCTAATTAATCAACGAGCGCCGCGGCGAAAGATTGATTTTATTGGTGCGTCCGCGGTGCTTTCGCGTTGCACGCGCGGCGATCCGGTTTTTGTGCCGTATCACTGACACGGAAAGCGCCGCTGTTTTACGAAGCTCCGATCTATCAGGTAGCCGAATGATTCGACTAATAGCGCTGCGCCGCTCTTGCTCGGAGAGATTTTCTATTGTGCGCGAGTTTTTGCGTGCGCGGTTGTTTCGCGCGCCAAGCTATTGTGTATATGATGTAAAAAAAAAATTTGTTTCATAGTTGGAGTAGTTTTTTTTTTATGAAACTTGTAATCGCTGCGGTGTGTGTGAGAAAATTTTAAAATTCGACGATGAAAGATTTTTATGTAAAATGGAATTTTATATTTTTTTAGTACATTTAGAATGTCTGCCTATACACTTTGTATTACTTATATACACTGGGTTTTTCTTTTTTATTTCTTCTTTATTTTAAGAGTATGTGAAAAATGTGCGTTAAATTTTGAAAATTATTTATAACTTGTTGCTTTATTTTATAACACTATTTTAATACTATATTCAGGCTGATAAGGATACGATAAAAATTTTCAATGGGAAAGTTTAGAGGCATACTCCTTCACCTGTCTTGAGATTTCTACTGAAAATTAGAGGATAAGTTTAATCTCATCGAAAATAGCAGCAAACTTAATTGTTCAATTTACGTAGGTGTTACAATTTGACGGAACTTTCGAAAAGCGCGAGAGGCGAACATTTGAACGCCTGCACAGTAAGCGAAACACGCTTTTATAGCCTCACAAAAACAAGGTAAAATAATTTCCATTACAAAATATATATATGAACAAACTCAGGGAGTAAATACAACGTGCCAACTCAAATTACACGTACATATACTCAATGCAAATATTCGCACTTCCCACGTCGCTTAATTTCAGGAAAGCCTCGCCCGTGTAATAATAATAAATACCTCCTCGTGAAATACCCTCATGAAAAAGCCAAATCTCACCGAGCGCTCCATTATACTTTTCACCGCTCGGCTCTAGAATAAAAAAAAAAGAAGAGAAAAAAAAAGGAACTATCGATTCGCATCGAGCAATTCGGTCGACCAGAGCCGCACGTGACTCTCGGCGCCGAGAGATAGATACCTCCACTCTCGCGGTATAAAAGAGTATAAGAGAGAGAGAAGGAGAGAGAAAAGAAAAAAGGAACAGGGGCATTTACAGTTAGGCGCGCTCGCGGCCGCGTGAAAGCGGATTTTCATACGAGCGCCGCCGCAGGCGTGAAATATCATCGGGCGCGATGAATTTGCGATGGTTGGCCGGGGGGTAGTGCTGACCGTATGGGAGAGGCGCCCGGGATACTAATTGTAACGGCGGCTTGAGCGGAGGAGAGCCGCGGTAATGGCCGGTAAATGGACCTGCGAGCCGAGAGCTCGTGGGCTTCGAAGGGGACGACGGGGAAATTATCGGCGCGAGAGCCTCTTCAGTTCGGTCGATTATTGCACTGTAAAGTGACCGCACCGGTTTCTTATTTTCTTTGGCAGATTTGTTACTCGCGGGGGAAAAGAAAATTCCTGCGAAATTAGATAAATGTCCGGCCGGGCGATTGGGCGCGCCGGGCTTATGGACAGGAAACGAACTCGCTGCTGTTGCTACGAGTGGTGTTTCTTCTTTTTTTTTTTTTTTTTAGCAAATTGTTTTAAAGTGTTCGCTTTTAGAGGAGGCAAAAAATAGATTTAAGAGGACCCTTGGAGAAGCTTTGTAAGCAAATTATTCACTGATTTTTGTAGGGAAATTTGATTAGAATTATTGCAGAATTTTATAATTAATTTTTTAAATAATATTTTAATGGAATTATTGTACAATTTTATAAATTATTTTGTAATAGAATTCTTTTAAAATTTTCTAAATAATCTTGTAAATAATATTTTAATGAAACTATTGTACAATTTTATAAATTGTACATTGAAGATTTTATAAATTATTTTATAATAGAATTTTATAAATTAATCGTTTGAATCAATGTATACGCTATTAGGAGTAATGCAAGGGTAATGTGCAACGATTTGATAAAATAATTTTCGAACATAAAAAATAATGATATTCATTTTTTAAATAAAAGCCTGTTTGAATGTCAAGTTTCCTGAATATCATATATTCCGGAATATTATATAAATTTTACTAGTTGAATTTAAGACAGTTTATAATCATGCAATTCTACTTTTTAATTAATTTTTTTCTCTCAGACGAAAACCATATTCATATATTATTAAAATTAAAAATAGTATAAGTATTTCAAAAATATATACGAATAGCATGTAATCTACGAAGCGACTATATAATTTAGCAAACGCATTTATATTGCCACAAAATGCTGCACATAAAAATGCTAATTTAAAACGGCAAAAGTTGACTTAATTAAAAAAAAAAAAAATGGGTAATCTCGCAATCCACTAATAATTTGATAATATACCAGTAAAACTTAAAAAAAAAAGAACGCGAACGTACGGACATTAAAATTCAAGATCTCGAAATGAGCGTTTCCCAACAATTTCCAAATACCAAGTCCACATCGCGCGTACGAATTCCCCTCGCACTCGTTAAAAATCTCCGCCTCTCTTGCCGCCTAAAAACTTAAATTTCGGTGTATTCGTTACGCGGCGGCGATAAAACGGGTGTGCGCATGGGCGAAGCTTCCTTCTTGCCCGCGGCTCCAGTGGGAGTGAGAAAAAAAGGTCGAGAGTCGGAGAATGCGCGCCCGCGTTTTCTTCTTGTTTTCCCGCGGAAATTTCGACGACGTAAAAAAAAGCAGCGCCGTTATGCAATTCCGCGGCATTCCCGCGTACTTCCCGGATAACGAGGATGAATTTCGCCGCAAAAAAGTCGACCGAAAATGAATTACCCAGTGCAAATATGCGCTAGACATTTAAATGAGGTGCAAGCGTAGGCGCACACGCCTTCGTTTATATTCGTATTTGCATGGATAGGTCTGAATATGGGAATGAAGTAAGCACGTTTGTGAAAGAGTACATTTGATGAATATGTATTTACTCAAATATTCACAAATCGTTGCCCATTGATAAGAACACATTAAAGTTATAGATTATATATATAGTTTTTTTAATACTTATTTTAAGTAAAACATTGGATATAAAATCTAAATTTAATGAACGAATTCAAATAATTTACTGAACGATCCTGAAATTTTGGATACTATAAGTATACTTGAAATTATTATAATTTTTTTTATTGAATTTTAATTCAATTTAGGATCCTTGATAATGAAAGTCTTCCTCAATAATAACATTAAAATGACTCACACATAATTAAACAAGGACTAAGCTAAGCTCTCAATTTATTTCAGATACTGAAAATATCAGTGTAATAAAATTAATTCAAATATAAACCAGGCAAAATTTACCAATTTTTAATTATACACTTATAACGTATTCCAAATAACAAATAAGATAAGAAACAAAAAAGAAAACTCCAACGAACAACAAAAAAGTCATTTATAGGAAGATAGCGCGCATTTACTCTTTGTTCTATAAGCGAAGTAACGGAATGTATTCCCGCATGGAACGCTGAAAAAGGGCCAAATATTTGCGAGCAGACTCGAACAATGATAATTTTTCGCGCCAACAAAGTGTGCACACACCGGCGCACGATCAATATTAGACCTCACTTAGCGTGTTGATTTTTCTATCCCCGGCGTACGCGCGCCTCGGCGACAAAAGCACATAAATTCTCCCGGGTGCCTTATTAAGTCGTCATCCGTGAAAAAAAAACAACGTACGAACGCGGCACGAGTAATTTTAATTAGAGTCCAAATGAAATGCGCGCGACTGAGATGATGAATGTGCCCGGCCCGAAGCGCGACAATGAGGGGACCTTCTTTTTTCTTGCCTCGCCTCGTAATCCGATTCACACGCCGAGCCGATAGTTCATCGATATATAAGTTACCCGCCGCCTCGGGCAGACCCGAAGTTTCATTCTCAATAGCATATCGCAGGGACCCGGAGACGGTCGCATATACTGGAATTTAAGAGGTTCTTTGAGATTCCGACGAAAGAATCTCTATTGTTGTTATAGTCATGGCCTGTTTGCATTGTAGATATTATTAGTCGCATTAATTGATGGACTACTTTTTTGTTTTTGATTAATAATAGAGTGATAATGGATTATCTGCGTGTGTATAAGAAAAAAGATGAAGTTTTCCTTGATTTTTTATTCGTCCGATCATCTTTAAAAATGCACCAAAAGTGCAATTGATGAACACTGACATTCTTTTTTAATATGATTGTTTATTAATAAATAGAATAGTGTATCGTATAAAAAAAATGCAGAAATGTTTGGTTGTCCTCCTAAGGGAAGTGCCGTACTTTTTTTACGTATAATAAGTTAGTGTAAGAGATTACGTTTATTATAAAAAATTAATTAACTTTTTAAACTAACTAAACCTACTGACGCATATAAAAAGTAGTACAACCAAAGCATCCACTGTTAAATAAAAAAAAAAGTCAATGCTCTAATTCATCTAAACGTTGATGCTGGTTCTCGGAAGCCATCAGTATGGCCGCTGCTCTCAAGGTTTTTTCAATCAAAAAGAACTGAGTTATACTAAAATAATTTTCGGAAGTCTCGAAAATTTCTTTCTCTCCGCGCCACACTCGGTCGCGTCCCTTAATCACGCGAAACACATTTAGTTCCCTCGAGCATAGCTAGACGATTACTCACCGAGGGGTCAACGCAATTTAGAAAAAAAAAAAAATCTTATCCGAGAAATGACTTCTTATATATAAAGCCGCTTAAGACCCTATAAAAAATGAATAGCTTCCAAGTAATACTCATTCCTCTCCCACGAACTAAATATGGCATATATAATGTGTATATATATATATTCATAGCGGCGATGTTATCGTTCGGTAGCAGTCATTAATAGGCTTTAAATATCGGCTCGAGGTGAGGGTTTTTTTTAACCGGCGACTCTCGGTACGTAAAAAAAGGCGTGAAAATCGTAAACGGACCGGCGGATGAGCGATGCAACGTCACTGGACGTCGAGGCGCTGGAGAGCAGCTTTTACGCGGGTGATAAAATGCCGCGGCGGCTTTAAGCGGCTTTGGTACCGTCGTCGGCATTGTAACGACCGTCGGGTGTTTTGGTCCCTCGTTCCTTGTGACCCTGTGACCTCCATACGTCCTAAGCCTAGTCGGCGAATACAAATCGGTTGCTTTGCATACACGACGGCGCTGCATCGGGCCGAAAGTGTGCCGCCGACGCCTATCGTAAAAAGAGCCGCTTCTTCTACGTGAGGTAACAGCTTGATGAGGGAGGAACTCGTCGATCTATCAGCTCGATACACCGGTTTTTTTTTCTTTTGCATGCCTCTCCGGGAAATTGTAAAATGGGTATTCGAAGAATCTTGCCGATAATAGTGTGGAAATCGGATGATTTTCTTTCTTTTTCATTATAAATAAGGTACCTGAGCCTAATATGCCTACCCTAAGCGGAAACGGCCATAATTTTTGAATGGAGAAGAATTTTTTAACGTGTAACGACTCATTTTAAAGCTTATTATATCAGCTTTAAAATGAGCCCTCACACGATT
>JAWWEN010000001.1:12332675-12348467 GCA_035582955.1 Sycophila texana
GTCGCCGGGGAAATGCGCTCTGACGCGATGCGAATGAAAATTTTGATTTACCGCCCGGCCGAGCTGCTTTCGGCACTGCGGCCCGGCCGGGATCATTGTTCGCGGTTTGCATATGCGGAGACGCGCCGGGGATGAGTTACTGCCGATTTTATTGCGATCCGCGAGCGCGACGCTGCGGAATTCCCCGAGAGCCGCTGCTTCGAGCTAAGTGGTAAACAAGCGATGTATGCAGAGGAGCTGTGCGGAACTCTTTGTCGTCTTATCTCTGGAAAGTTGCGTGGGGATGTCAAGAGAAATTTCCTTCTTTTTTTTTTAGAGTTTATTTAGTTTTGTTTAGGAGAAATAGAGGCGATGGATAGTAAGATATTAAGGGAATATTTTAACATTCAGGTACTTTGATACATTTATATTAAGATCTTATATTTGTGTACGTCTAAGCGAATGTATATTGTATTGGGGATAATAAAGATTTTTCTGAGTCAGATGCGCTCTTATATAAATTTTTTAAGCAGTCGTTGCAAATTTTGAATAGTTAGTCTGAAGAAGAAAATTTAGATACCTTCCCTTGTTCTTTTATGAATGAACTTCTTCTTTATGAGGATTCTAAAGAGCAATATAAAGATAAAATGCTTTGAAAAATTTAAGTTAACAGTTAATTATTAATTAATCTATTAACAAATTTTGGATCTTGATAGGCATTTTTAAATTTTCAAAAACACTTATCATCTACCCATTCTTCTCACAAATTCTTATTTTGTTTTCAATCATCATTAAATTTTTTTTTTTAATATTTGCCTACGATTACTTCAAAGCTATTTTTTATAGGACTTCAACTGGCCGAAAAAAACTTTATTTATCCACAATATAATGTACATTTGCATAGACACATACAACTATAATTTAGTAAAACATAATTGGAAACCTAGAATAATTTTTTCAAATCTAAAGTTTTCCATTAAATCAGAAATCGATAGGGATATTGAATGACACGATGAGAATAGAATTAAGCAGTAAATCTGGTATTAATTTATTCATGTAAGAACGAGATGAAATTCTCGTTCTACCTACTTACTATTCTGCAAACAATGGAGTTGGCGCTAAAGTAAGGGGAAAATGCGGAGGTATCGTTATTGTTTTACAAGCGAAAAAACGATCAGAAAGTGAATATAATGCTCAAAATAAGAAGTTAATGGCGCGCGCGGAAAACCCGTTATACAGCGTGAACTTAAAGTTTTAAATAAAATAAAACGCGCATAATAAATCTCACCGGGCACACTGTGACGAATGGGTAACTGTACGCCATAGAACTTTTCAGGCGGCGGTGCGGAGTAGTGCGTGTTTCGCTGCTTTTTTTGCAAATATAATTTTTTTTTTTCGTCTGTTAAAGCAAAGTATTTAGGTCACTTTATTAGACTGACTGGCTGTATCTTGCATTCTATCTGCTCTCTATATACGTTTCAATCACTCGTGCAATTTTTATCGAATGGTTTTAACAGCGGCTGAATAAAATAAACATAGGTAATTTGTTTAAGAATTCTGCATTTTTTTTTTAACTTTACACTATACTTATGCTAATTTAAATAATAAACCTGTATTGATGTACTAAGTAGTTTTTTTTCAGATTTAAATTGTTATTTGATGCATACTTTAAATAGTTTTTTCAAAAAAATTATTTCAAAAAAATTATTTAGCATAAGAACAGTGTGGAAAAATAATTAATTAATTATTGAAGAACTCGTATATGATAAATAATAATATCGTAAAAATTTTAATTTATAATTTAACGTAACACACGAAAAAAATTAAATAATCTCACGAAATTTCGATCATTTACCTAAAAAGAATAAAAAAAATTTTACATGAGAAACGTAATTCTTAATATCACAAAAATAATGATTGATTTATCTACACAGGCGTATGCGAATACAATGATTGAGTGCATATTAAAAAAAAAAAAATAACAAAAGGCGAGTTCCAGTATAATTCGTAGTATATCTAAATATATCAATCTAATTATATTCGAAACTAAAATTTCTTTAGGAAGAAACAAAACAACTGCAAACTATTACTTATTAACAAAATTTTTAATTTTGTATCCAACAATAATTAATCAAAAATAAAAACTCTCATATCAGTAATTCTGTAATTTGCAAACAAAAATTTATTGTTTCATTGTTTACAACGCAAACTCTTCCAGTTACTTTATGAAAGTCCACACAAAATCCGCATGTAAAATAACCACGATAACTCACAAAACTCATTTCTTACGTCTAGTTAAAAAAAAAAAAAAAAAAAAAAAAACAACACGTCGGGACAAAGATACACGCAGCTCGTAGTTTATCGCGATGTGCGCCCGATAACAGAAGCGCGCTTTGCTTACGAAAAAATACCGACGAAAAGTTCCACCGAAGAAGATTATTTGTTAACAAAAAACCGCAGCGACGCGGGTATAAATAAAGCGAGGAAGGAAACGTGCGGTGCTGATAAAAAGCCGAAATATTTTGGTGGCCGACGAGGAGCGTAAGAGACGGCGACGGAAGGAGGAGGAGGAGGAAGGAAGCATCATCGCGAGGAGTGAAAGAAGAAACATGCGTAAAGTGCAGCGCGGAATCGCTGCTCGCCTTGGAAGTCGACGCGTCGAATTTGCAGCTGCGGATGCGCCGCGTCACTTTTTATGCGGATATTATAGCTGCTGACTTTTTTGCTCTGGGCGCGTTTTGGATGAAATGATTTATCCCCGTTTTATCCTTGCTAATAAATCTAGTGATTATTTTAAAAAGTAAGTAATATTAATTTATCATTAAATAATTAACTAATGCACTTCTCTGGTATACTTTAAGCTTGATCGGTTGAGATATACGAGCTCAAAATAGCTGGCTTTATGCATATGCAATGGACTCCGTGTGATGATTTTTTTTTCAATTTAGATTATATTACATTCTTGAATTAATTATCCTTTTTGTATTTTTGGAAAATGATGGAGTTTCTAAATGAAATCTCGTTACATGTAAAAGCTCTTGCAGTTACTTATATAGGATATCACGATGAGGTATCATCTATGTGAAAGCCGACCTACGTGACCTAATCTCACGCATCATGTTGTCCAAAAGTAGATGATATCACTATTTTTAGACCATGTATTTTTCCTTTTTAATTAATTAAGTAATTAATAATTATTATCTATCGAAGGTGCAGCTGGTGAATTGATCCTTCTGATAAACCAACTCAAAGGCAAATGTACAAACACATTCGTCGTACAGAAATAACATCTGATAATATACAAACATACTCTAAATCTCAAAACGTGAATAATTACATATACCACGTCAAAGTCATTCATTCATTCACTTGCTGAACGACGTAGAATAACTCGATCATTCACATGCGAATCTCCCAATTTTCAGCGTCGCACTAAACAACCCGCCCCCGCAGCGATCAACTCGACTGCACTCCCTCATTTCTTACCCACAGCTAAATTTCCAGAATAATTTACCGATTCATTTATCATCGCGCGAAATCTCGATAACACGCAAATCCTCTCATAGCCGCGCTCGAACTGCAAAACTCGACGGCAAATTTTCCCCCTTAAAATCCGTCGCGAAGGGCATAACGCGCTTATACCGGCGCGGATGGAACCGCGTGCCTAGAAGCCGCGGATCGTCCTTGTTAATGCCGGCCTCCCTCCCATATATCCGTATATTTCATGCGGCGCGGAGGACGAGCTGCAGTGCCACACGCGCGTCCGCGGAATGCGCTCGCGGCTTTACCCCCGCGGCTAAAAAGGCGCGCGCGCTCTCTCGCGCCCCCTTTTTCCTTGCGCGACTTTTTCGCATTCTATTATCGGTGCGCGCGACTCGCCGAGGTCGGATTTAACGCCCAAGACGACCTTGAGGCGAGCGCGGACTCGTCCCCGCGGATGCTGCATTCTTCGCGGTGACGTCCCCTCCCCTACTACTCGGATTTTATACTGCGCGCCGGTGAGGCGGCATTTTTTCGTCTTTTTTTTTAGGAGAGTGGCGTGGCTACCGGAACGAATTTCCGAGGATGTTGGGTGTAGGAGGCCTGATGGTGCGCGAGAGGCGAGGAGAGAGTTTATATGCACTTGCGGAAATTCTTTTTTTATTTTATTTTATTTGTTATTATTCTTTACTTTTTACGCAGTTGTGGGTTGTTGTTTTGGTTTTACAAGTAATTATTTCTTTCTTTTTTATGGATCGATGGTTTTATTTTTGTGGGAGGTATGTACCGAGGTGCGCCCGAAGTAACGGGCGATTTGAATTTTATATTTGGATGCTATTTACTATTTACTATTTTTTTATTGTATTCATATGTTTTTTTTTTTTTTAACTTTGAACGGGATTCCAAGTGGTTTTATTTTAACGCTGTTTTTTAACAGTGAAAATAGCTAGCCATCATTTTTTTTCACAGATATTGATGTGGATATTCGAGAAAATTGTGTGACTTTAATGCAATCAGGTAATGAATTCATTTTGTTAACAACAGGCAGTGTATTATGACAATAAAAATTTCAGGAAGGATTGAAAATCTGATGGCTGTCAAAATGCATCGAGTGCAAACCTTAATGCACTGCAAAAAAATTGGTAAATTTGTATAAATAATTTTTCTTTTTTTTAGATTTATTAAGTAGATTAAAAATTTTTAGTGGATCGATGTACTGAAATACTTTGTTAAAATTAATCATAAAATAAATCAATCTCTTTGTATTTAATAATTAAATGTAACATAGCTATAAGGAAATTCCCTCCTTCATATACCGTTGAACTCATTTAATTTTTTTCTTTAATATTTTGCACTGAATGAAACTTCAAATTATCGAGTTAATCGCAATATTAAGAAGTTATTTACTTTTGAAGTTTAAATTTTTTCCCGAAAAATTTTCTGGATACTCATATAATAAGTTAGGAAAGGAATGTTTCAATTTACGTTCTGAAGTGTTCGCATACTTATGCTGTTAACTTATCGGGCAAATGCATTAAGGTTTTAAGTGGCTGCGAGCGTCGAGCATCGGTTGCTTCATCTTTACCAAAAATGAGTCTGAAGATGAAATCAAAGGGTTTTAAATGCGCGCCAAGGATCGTATCAATTTTCAAAACGAAAGAATTTCTTTTCTACTTCACTTTAGCCCCGACGGTGGCGTTAAACGCTTAATATGCATTTTCATAAAATCCCGTTGAATTATTGGAATAATATCGAGATAAAACACTGGCCAACATTGCGAAAAGTGAGTATGCCCGTAAACAGTTTAATTTAACGAAATGTGCGTAATTTTATTTGAAAAAGAAAACAATCTTTTGCGATAAAAAATGTATATACTAAAGTAATACTACATTTAAAAAAATATATAATAATATGTATAAATTTAATTCGCAATAAGCATTAATTATATCAGCGTATAGAGGACCGAAACTTAGTAACCAATAATTTCTTCCCATACAAATTTTGCACATCAAAAAATGATTTAAAAAAAAAAAGAAGAGTTAATTAAGATAAGTACCTTGTCAGAATTAAGTAACATTCCCACACATCCTACCAGCGTAAGTCTCTCCTCGAGTGCGATAAACCGTGCAAGATATAATCCCCGCCGATAGGATCTCGCGCGTCACCTCGGAATGCCCGGCAACGCCGAAACATCGCGCTGCGAAAAATACCAAAGGGCGTGGCCCACCACCGCCAATTTCGGACGAATCCGCCGGGGGCATATCGCGAGAAATTCGATCCCCGCCAGGAGGAAGGCCCCGAGGAAACCGACCGCAGATCGACGATCCGCACTTTCGTTTTTACCCGCGGCCGTCGTCGCCACTCCTTTTTTTTTTTTATTTCAAACCTCCTCGGTCTCTGCGCTCGAGCGGAGATGCGCGTTTTTCGCGGCGCGCGAGGTGTCATTTTGCATTCTCGGGAAACGAGTTCCGCTGCGGCGGATGCCCTCCTCGACTATCGGCTGCTAGGGATCGACGTCGGATGGATCGATGGTGTGTGCGCTCGTTCAAGTAGCCAGGAGACTTTATATAGATTTTTTTTTTTTTTTTTTTGGGAAAAATTAGCCTGAGCTGTCCTCGTATGCAGGCGTTTCGAACTGTGTTGCTGGATGCTGTAGGTGTAAAAATGCGTGGAGCTGTTTATCTGATAGACGAGGGGTAATCAATTATGCTGATGACGTTACTGGATCACAAAGAATAGTAAAGTTTTGAAAGATCGATTAAATAGAATTATTTGTTATAGATTCTCGAGTTTATTATCATGAATTATTTGTATTTGTTTATTATTGAATGCAGGCAAGGTATTTTATTATGCGATTAGAAAGAGAGTGTAGAAAAGACTGTACTGGTTATAATTGACTAGGAAAATTTTCTTGAATTAACGAGCAATTGTCACGGTTACTTTCAGCAAATATATAAAAGCGTATTTTTATACTCGTTAATTAAGCTTCTAGATACGAAAAAAAAATAAATACGTAAGTTTAAAGAGAACAATAAGAAATAATTGTATTGTGAAGAGATTTTTTAATTAACATTCCTTTGCTGTTTAATTTGGCTAATTAACTTTTACAAAAAATGTTAGATGATCTTGTACACATTTGCTACTTTCTTTTAATACCTCAAAAACAAATATTTAAGAGAAACTTCAAGTAACAAACTTAAATATATATACATGCACATTTGACGTTGGAAAACTGGTAAGTATCGATCTAATTTGACTATTAATTCAGTTAAATAGACAATTCGGATTCATATATGCATAACCTCATTTTTGCCAAAATTACCCGTCGCCCCGTCGCGGCATGTGTATAAATACAATCATTGCAACAATTACTATAATCTTACCGTTAAAATTACTACCCTTTATAAACACCTCGCGAAGCGGGTCAGCGCAGAAATTTTAACTTACTTTTTTTGTGTTTTTTTTCCTTTTCCTTTTTTTTTTTTCTTAAACGATTACTATAATTTTACCGTTACGATTAGAGCACCGCACAATAACTGCGTGCAAAATGGAGTAAAGTAGAAAATAAAGAAACAAGCCGGTAACTGTTCTCGGAAGCGTATTAGAACATCAAAGAGCAGAACATTTTGAGTTCCCGGCAGTATAACGTGTATGCAGGTGCCGTGATTGTTTTCAAACTCTCTTCCTGTTCAATTTTACGAGTGTAAATCAGCGGCAGTGCCGACGAGTGAAAATTCACGGCTCTTCGAAAAATTCTTGCACATTTTGTTTTCGCTTTTTTTTCCTTGTGTCTTCGGCGGTCTGCAATCGCTCGACTCACGCGAGCAGAAAAAAAGTTTCTCAAAGACACGCAAAGTCGAGCGTCTATATTTGTTTAAGTGCCGTCGAAATCGAGCGAGACTTTCTCGAGCACAGTGAAAAAAGGCACAGCGTAACAAACGAGTTTTTTTTTATCAAAACCTTAGTACAAATTACGATAATTTCCATTAATGTTATTTAACGTTTAGAAAGAGAAAAAGAAAATATTTAGAAAAAGAAAAAAGACTAGTATAAATACGGTAGTAAACTGCTCTTCTCTATCCAAAAAATTAAGTAAAATAAGTAAATAAATAAATAAATAAAAATAGACACGAAATTGAGCTGGCTCTAAAAATCTAAAAATCCAGCAATTCAGTGCGAGGATATCAAACGATCTACCGGTATGAATTTTCATTTTCGTAATCAAACATCAACGAGACCTTCTCGAGTATAACTCGTTGAAAAAAAAATTCAAGTGCATGCACTCCGCTATATCTTAAGAAAACAAGTATATAAAAAAATCGAGCTAGCTTAAAAAATTCAGCAGTCCAGTACTTGAATATTAAGTAATAATTCTTTGTTAAAAACAAATGATATTTTCTTAAAAAATAAAATTCACACATGCACTCCTCTATCTTCCAAAAATTTACTGCAAATATTAAAAAGTACGAAATGGCTAAATCCAATGTAAAATTTAAAGCTCTCTTTCACCATTCTATCTTTTAAAAAATTAGGTATAAAAAAAACAACGAGCTGACTCCTAAAATCTGATAGCCCAGTGCGATCTAAAATTCGCGTGCACCCCACTACCTCTCAAAAAAAAATTAGGTACCTACAAAAAAAGTCGAGCTAACTCCAAAAATCCGTGAGTCCAGTGCGAGATATACACCCAACGATCCGCCGGCATGAATTTTCATATTAATGACGCGCTAGATGCGCTCGGCTCCGGTAATGGCGCTGGCAACAGTTGGCCTGGCTCCTCTTCCGCATCGCGGCATCTTGCAGACGCTCATCCCGGAGGCGGCGTGCGCGCGGCTCCTTTCGCACAGGCCCGCGAGAAACGCCGATCGTTGCGGCTCGCCTCGTTAAGCGCATGTGCGCGGCCGGCGTCGATCGTTCCCTACTCCCATTCTGACGCCGCCGCGGCGGACTGAACAATGGGGGCTGGCGTTTCGGCGAACTTTTGAATTAGCCAAATGCCCCGGCGGCCGATTACCACCGTTACGTCTCGGGAGGCTCGCTCGGCGCCGTGGGCTCGTAGGAAAACGAGGGCCGGCCGGTTACGACACTCGATGAAGCGCGCGTGATTTTCTTCGTAAATTTCAAGCGGATCGCGGAATGGATGCTTAGCTTTTTAGTAACCTTAAGTTGAGGTGCTCTCGCGGACTTAGGAATGCCTCAAATCTTACGGTTTTCACGGTACGCTTTGAGTTGGAAAATTTGCCTTCCAAACGTATGGTGATTTTTTGTTTTGCTTTTTTTTTTGGGAAACGAAGATTTTTGTTTTAATTCACATTGTTGACGTTGTGATATCAAAAATTGAGTGAAAGGAAACTAATGTGATTAAAAGAAAATGTCAGACTATAGTTAGAAAATTGTAAATTGTCTATCGATTAGTGAAATCTAACAAATGTAATATTCGAATTTACTTATTAAATAGACATCAACGCGTCTAGAATTTTCACCCCAATCAATTGGAAATTTTTTCTTTATAATTAATTCAGTTCTTTTTCAGTTCTTTTTCGCAAAGTTCTATCATCTATTTTTTAAGACAGGATATATTTTGAAAGAAATTTTTATGGCCAATAAAAATATGAAAAAATATTTCGATCCATTACCATCTACGAAATTAAATAAGTGAATTATTTTTATAAGTCTAGTCAGTTTTAATTAATTTACTTATTGAAATAAACAAAAAACCTTAAGCCGGTGATTTTAAAGTACCTACTACTCTTTAATGAAAATCGTTAATAATAAAATAGAGTTATAAATACTGCGAATTAATCAAATTGAATTGGTTTATCAATTGCATCAAAACCGTTATTATAAAAACCGTTATGCTTTCAATTGCGAAGTATAGAAGAAAAAATACAGTACAGTCTAAAAAAAATGAATAATTACGCTGTGAAGTTCTCTCGAACCCACTAGATAACAATAAAAAATTACATTTGCATACGAACGAAAAAATAAGATCGATTTTCAATTGAAAGCTCACTAAAAAAAGACCACTTAAATTCCTCTTCGACCGCTCGCTTCAGCAAAAGCTTAACTTTCATACCGATTATCATTTTCCCCAGCCATAAAGCAGACCATCCTGCTCCGTATAAAAACAAAATAAAAAAGAAAAACGCATCTCGGCAGGCTCATCTCATCCTTGTCAAAAAACCATTAGAGCACTCGATGGGTGAAGCCCGGTGGGCCGCAGAAAGCCGGGCATAAGTTATACGCGCACTTAAAAAGGCCGCGCGTCGGTGAGAAAAGGTCCCCGAGCGGATCGCCACGAGCGAGAAAGCCGCGGCGATAAGCCCCGCTTCTAATCGAGCCTCGGGGGGAGAGGGCCATTTGGAAACCTTCTCTCTCTCTCTCTCTTTCTCCCTCGCGTCCCCGTGACCCGTCTCTCTGCTCGTCGCGCGGCCCAAAGGAGTCGCCGATATGGGACTTTCTTGTCGCGCGTCGCGAGAAGCCCGAGCCTTCCGCCGGGCCTCCGATAAGAGAGGCGCAAGCAGCGCGGCATTCTCGTCGATGCTTTATTCGCGATGACTCGGCTACGCTCGAAAGTAGCGAGCGCCGTGCTTTGCGTTTCGTGCCGTGGGTATTGCTGCGCTCCCGCGAGGTTCGGATAGGTTACCATCGATGGTGCTGTGCGATTTTTTTTTGGTGGTCTTACGATTTACTCGATGGAAAAGCGTGTGCAGAATTTTTGCAGTTTCTTTTTCTTTTGTTTAGAGCGTTCGCTTATAGAAAATTATATGGAAATTTCTGGATATATTTGTCTATGTTGAGAGGATTTTCTCGTAAAAATTACTTGATAAAATGTATAGCAAGAAAAAGCTTTTCTTCTATAAAGGAGCTTTTTTCCAAGAATTATAAAGCTTCATTAAAATATTTCAGAAAAGTCTAAAAATTCAGAAAAAATTTCCATGATTTTTTCTTAACTTTTCAGTGGTTGCAAATTGACCCTCAATTGTTGTTTTTCGTGTAATTTTTACGGGAAAATTCACTTATTATTATTGTAGAAACGAATATCTTAGCAAAAGTGTACATAAAAAAATTTTCTGCTGCATTTTTTTGTTTCTTCTCTAAAATTTTTTGCAGGCCCAGTTCTATAGCAACTAAATCTGCAGAAATTAAAAGTTTTTGCAAGAAAATTCTTCAAAAATTTATTATACTTATAGATAGATCTGTGACTACAATTACGTTTTTTCTTTCTTTTTTTTTTAAGAAATAGGTAGACTTTGAAAACAATCATTAACATTTTAGAGAAGTCTAGTACCATTGCAGTACTGCAATTACTTGAAGTTATTAAAAAATTTCAAAGTCGTTAATTAAGATAATATTATAGTAGTCTGAACAAGTTCGTGAAATATTACTTCACGCTCGATTAGTTGCATATTCGCATATGCATATTTGCGCTCCGATGACAAACCAAAACGCTTAATACGTTTGTGCAAAATCCAATATTTAAACATTCTTTTAAAAATTTAGCTCAATTTAAGTGCGTTTTAAACAAGGATTATTTACCCCCTGAAAATCATTTAAATTGAATCTAGTAACATGTATTTATTGCGTACTAACTATATACACAAAAACAGTATATTTTGCCACTTCGTATAGATGAAGTATGATGAAGTAATAAGTTTTTTTACACGCATTTCACAATATTTACTTGATGTTTCATATGAATAATTTAAAAAATCGTTAAATCGTCTAGTATTATAAAAAAAATGCCTATTACATCACTTGTCATCATTTCGCAATGAATAAACCTAATCATCCAACCACCACCACACACCGTTTCATCAAAACAATGCAAATCCTTGGAAAAGGCGCCAATTAAGAAATCCGACAAAGCAGATTTTCCCGCTTGTCACCGTCTATCTTACGCGTCCACTGCGCCAACCCACCCAGTTCATTACAATATACCCCCACCCCCTCATAGCCATCCATCTCTCGGCTCAATTTCACTCATTGTTTCTGCGAAGCGCACAAATCCCGTATAGCGGCCGGACGATCATCGCCTTACGGAAGAAGCGGCGTTTTATTATTTTTCCGAAGAGCAGCGGCTCGCTCGCGCGCGCCGAGAGGTACCGTACGGTACTTACGTTCGAATAAAATAAATAACCGCGCGGCGGGGCGAATTTTTTTCCTGCTCACCTAGTTATCAGATGGGCTTTTGCGGGGGCCCTCCCCCCTCCCCTCCCTCCGGAGATATTTATTAGCGCAATATCGTTATCTTCGACGGGGCCCCCAGGAGCAAAAGGAGAATGCGAAGTAACACGTGTAATAAGCGGAAGAGGCAATTACTTTTCATCGGCGCGAAGGGGGCCTCACTGTACGGTGCCAGGGCCGCGTATCAGATGCCCGCTGATAATGCTCGGGCTTATATTTCGCCGCGGTAATACAAATTGAGATTTTCCATATTGGACGGAACAATTATGCCGCGTTTAGCGGAATACCGAATTAATTGCGCCCGATTATTCGTGTTTTATAATATATACGCCGGGGAGGTAGCAAAGTGGAAATAAAATATTTACTGTTTTGGTAATGTTTATTGTCGTGGCTGGGATTATGCCTTCGTGTAATTATCGCTCGAAATATAAAAGTTTGAAAAAGTTGATGGGGAACTTCTCTATCTTGGATATTTGAGGAACATCCATTCTATTGCTCATCGCAGCTTCGTGGGTAATTAGGATCTTCGTTTTATTTATCGTACGTTAATTTATAATTTTTCTCTTTATTATTTTATTCGTATACGATCGTAGAATACGTATATATTTATATGAGAATGAGAATTTTGTATGCGAGAGCTGAAGAGACATTGCAAAATTGTTGGAAATGCTGATGATTTAAAGTAAAAGCGATTCGCGAAAGTGGCAATTTCAACAAATCGTAAATTAGTACACTCAGAGATTTATGAAATAGCAAATCGGTGCTCGCTTAAAATGCGAAAACGATTAGCGAATCAATTTGATGCTATCGCAATGTAAATAGTTTCGATACTTTTGAAGAGTTCCGAAGCACATAATTCTCGTGGCTTTAATTTTGTCCCCAAAACCGCGTCTGACGCGAAATCGTGTTTATAATGTGATTATAACGAGAACGCCAACGTCTCTGTTCATGAGGAATCTCCGAAGGCAGTGCGAAAATATTGAATATTCATAGGATGAATAAAACGTCTCAATTTCATATTAACCGTGATCGATTCAAGTATTCCATTCATAGAATTTCCAGA
The DNA here is from genome assembly GCA_035582955.1 of Sycophila texana. NCBI lineage: Eukaryota > Metazoa > Arthropoda > Insecta > Hymenoptera > Eurytomidae > Sycophila > Sycophila texana. Next base: position 12,345,385 of record JAWWEN010000001.1, read on the forward strand.
ATATTTTTTTTTTAAATTCATTTGCATTCTATCTTTCAGTATTTGACGATTTTTTGTTTCTTTCTTTTTTTTCTTTTTTTTTTTTTAATTTAAGATAGAAAATGATGTCTTTTCTCTGTGGGGTATTGACATAGCGTCGTTTATTTTAATTTAAAGATGTTTGAATAAACAATATTTTCTCGCATATTCATGGATATTTTAATATGAAATATGAATGGCTTCAAAAGTGGAGAAGACCGTGTAATATATCAAAGAGTCGTTATTTAATTTACTATTCACAAAATTTGTTTTCACTCGAAGTACCGTATCCCTCGCGTTATACAAGCATTTCAAATAAATATGAAATTTTTTACCATTTCATTCAGGAAAATAAAATGAACTCGTGAGTTTGAACTTCTAATTTGAATGTAATCATATTTTCAAACCGCGAAGTTATGGCATCTATATATTTCGTAATATTTTGACTAGAAAGTTGATGAGATAAGTTATATTCTTCCGTATGAAAAATTTCCAGAAATCAAAGAAAAAGTTTGAAATATATACAGAATTTTCCGGAATGTGTACATATAATTTCACCGAAAATATTAATTCTATCGTAATCAGAGATATCGTAACATCGCTGAGGATTGCATTTGCTGCATTGCCTTGGAAGATTACTTGATTATTATATTTAGCATTTTTCCACTGTTTCAAAATAAATATTTCTTTTTACAAACAGGCTACTCGACACATTTTACGGCAATTTTAATCTCCTATTAAATTCGATTAAAATTGAAGACAACATTCAGGTGATCAGGCATAAAATATTTTTACAAGTTAAAAAAAAAGGAAACGGTTTTGAATACTTCTACGCAGTACCCTTAATAATTTGTTTAATAAAAATAAATAAATAAAACAAAGTAAAAGGAAGCAACGAAAAATCGCGTTCTTAACATTTTACAAACACTTGTATGTAATTACTCGCATAAAAATTTCTCGGATAACAATCTCAATCCTGCCTCTTTACCAGTTAAATTCTCACCGAACTAACCCAAAGAATCATTAAAGATTTTTGACACTCAATAAATCGAGCGCATTACATCGGCCATGAGATTTCCACCTCGACGCCACATCCCCCCCCCGAGGAACGAGAGCGAACCGACTTAAATTAATTAACCGCGCAATTAAAATTCTTCCAGCGCATTGCGCGCGCGCCTCGAGAAAGAAAAAATCGCCAGCTATTCTCACGGATATTTTCGGGTAAAAATCGCCACTCGCCGGGACCACCCGAGGAGGCTCGTGATTTTTGATATACATGCGTTTTTCCCGAGATGTCCTAATCGGTGTCAACTGCTGCACGCATCGACCTACTCAACGGAGAGACCCGTTATATGCCTATTTAACCGCTTGCCCGAGCCTCCTCTCTCCTCCTCCTCCCGCGGCCTTTACGCACGCTCGATTGGCCTGACTCTTCCACTCTTCCTCTTATCTCCTCACCTTTCTCTGCTTCACTTACGATTCCAGTCTTTTTTTTTTTTATTTTTTTATTTTTGGATCGTGCCTTCTACATACTCGTGTTCCAGTAATTTTAATGAATTCCTCTTTATAAGGTTAGCTGGATACTTTTACTTTTTTTTTTCTTGCTCGTTAGATTGTGACTTTTGTCCACTGCCGGTTTCTGAGCGTCTCTCTCGGTCTGCTCGTTTTATTACGTCGAGTGCGGATGGCTGGCGCGACCATTGCAATGTACACAAGCTTTGGTAATGGATAGGAAAATTTTTACGGCTTTTTATATCGCGAAATATCGTTGGATTGTTTAATGACAGTTTCGAAACTTATTCGCCGAGTTTATTAAAATTTAAATTAACGAGTTAATAAAAAAAAGTCTTCATTTAGCGTCTTGAATGTAATTGAGCCTACGGAGATGCGCAGTTTGTATTGAAGTTTCGGAAAAAATTTTTACGATTCATTTTGCATAGATGATGAAATTCTTTTCATTTTAATTCAAAGTGTCTATTACAACTTATTTATTACTAAAAAAAATTCTCAATTTTTTTTTTTTTTTTCAAAAACAATTGCATTCTTGCAAATAAAATATTACATATACGGCTGCATCAACCGCAATTGGGTCAATGGTTCTGCTGGCGTGAATCTTACTTTAACTTATCAGAAGCTTCCAAGTGTGTTACAAGATATATTGCATACACTTACGCAGCCCAGTAGATCAAAATATTTTTTTAAACTTTTTTTTTATGAACATCGTATGTATTCAGATAATTTTAGCACATAAATTAAAATTTAAGTACCCACTTGCTCTGTCACCCAGTCCAATGCTACCAAATTATATTCAGAGGTTCTATATTGCAGTTGTTCGTGAGTTATAAAATAATGCTGGTGATTAATAGAACTATAATTTTATTATTTATAGTTTTAGTATGGTTACTGTCTAATGTAGCCTAAATTCTCATAAACGCCTAACCTATTCATCAACATTTTTCTACAGACTTATGTTATTAAACTTGTAAGTTGAAAAAAAAAATCAGATACATAAAAACGCGCGTTTTTTTTTATTAATGATAAATATAAATTTATGACAAGTTATTATGCAGTTATTTATATCAGTGTTACGCACGATGATAAAGTAACGGTTTGGAGCAAACATTATTCAAGAATGACAGGTGAAATTTACATAAGAAAAAAATAAGTTATCTTCACTCTTTAAATATTACGAAAAAGTAAAGAGAAAAAAGAGATATACTAATACAAAAAATCTAATGAACCTTATTACTACGATTGCATTAAAAGCCTAAGTCATATAAATGGCCAGCTATATTAAAGGTACTTATATACAATAATCCTACACTATACCTATTTTTTAAAATAAATAACTACCATATGCTAGTAACTTAGTACTTTCGATCATTTTATCATTAAAAATAATGTATTTATTTATTTATTTATTTTTCATTTTTTTGTATTAAAAAATAAACACTTCTACAAATAATCTATCCAAAAATGAGGACAAAACGTCGCTCCCAACGAAGAAAAGCACATTTCAAAAAATGCCGATTTTAATCTGCCATTTTTGAAGCACTAGAGAAAAG
>JAWWEN010000001.1:12348567-12386199 GCA_035582955.1 Sycophila texana
TTTCATACTTTTCTACATAGTTTTTGGATTTACCCTCAAGTTCACGCGACGCGCCATAAGAAGCATAGCTTCAAAAAAAACAAAGAAGGAAAGGGATAGCAGCGCGCGAGTGGACTTTTTATGTCTTTTTATCGCTCGTAAAGAGCGCAACGCGAATGATTTACCTCGCGTTAACCCAAATCTCATCGGGCGGTGCAATTACGCCGCGGCGCGCGCGTCACTTTCCGCATAGCTCGCGGGGCCCGCTCGTTAGACGCGCGATTACGCGGAAAGCCCGCAAATTTCGCTAGAAGCCGAGGGCAGGCTCCTCCGGAGGGGCCTAATGGGGGGCCCGGCCGATCGGCTCCGCCGAAATCGTCAGTTGCGGGACGGTTCGTTAGTCCGCGGAAGAATGATCCCATCGGGGCTCCTTTCCCCCTCCCCGCGGGGCCCGAAAGGAGATTTATGATCCGGGGCCCCGGCGTAGGCCTAGAATCCGCCGGAGGAGAGAAAGAGAGAGAAAAAAAAGAGAGACGCCGGGAGAAAAAGGAGGGAGGGGGGACGGCGAGCGAGACTTTGTAATTAAAGGCCCCGGCGAGTGCGGTTTCCCTTCGGGACTGCCGGGAGAGAGAGGATCGTCATTACCGGGACGGCCGAGGTTGCGCAACGCCGGAAAGAACGAATTACTCGACGCTGATTTCCTCGGACTCGGGCGACAAGACGGTCGTTTTTATTTTGCGGACTGAGTTAGAGACTACCCGCAGCGAGCGTTCGCGCCTTTTTATTTTTCTCTTCCGTCAAACTCTTCTTCAAGCGTATAGCTGAAGGTCGGAATTCAGTCCCACCAAGTCGTTTCGATTGATTGATTTATTTATTTATTAAGTAACTTATTTATTTATTTATTTATTTAATTAATGATATACTTGTCTTATAATAGAAATCAGCTACATATAGAAAATAATTCTATGAACTTAATTAAAACTGAAACGTGCGTCTTACTTTTTTTTTTTTAATTTAAATGTACGACGAGAGAGAGTGGCTCGATAATTCGAGCTGCATTTGATTAAAGGAAATTTTCATTCACCAACGAAACGCGATACCTTCGTAAAGCACAGGTTATTATTACACGAGTGTAACACTTTTTTCCCGGCGTCACGGATTCTCCCCGATAGTCGGTCCATCGGGAAAAGAGAGCCGTTCACTTTCCATCGACGCACGCCACTCACGGGCCGGTGATTATCATAACGCGCGCGTCGGTATACCAACACCGAAGACAAATTTAAATGTAAATGCAAACAAAAAACGGAGAGAGGCGCGCATTGACTCGCTCGCGGGAGCCAATCTCGCGGCGCACAAAAGACTCAACCCTTTTACAAGCGGAGGAAAACACGCGCGCGACGTCTTCATAAGAGGCGGCCAGTTTTTCGCCGTCAGAGAGAAAGAGAGAAAGAGAAAGAGACGAAGAAGAAGAAAAAAAAAAGTCCCGCGCGGTGTACGAGCCATTAATCAAGCGGCCGAGTCGTACATACACGCGTGCCCGCGCGCCGCTAACAAATCGCTCAATCAACGTCGTCGCGATAATGTCCAGATTGTTCGATAGCCGCTCTCGTTTATTCACCCCCACGGGGAGAGCGACTCGCGATTTCGCGAACAGCTGACGCGAGTCCGGCGTCGTGAGTCAACGCCGGCTTCGTGCACAAATATTATACGCGTAAAGTAGAGTAAGTGAGTCCCCCTCTTGGGTTTTCCCGCGAAGTCGAATGACTAATTACGGATCCCGATGCTGCGCAACTGATGCAGGAAAACTGTCGGTAGTTGTTTTTTTTCTTCTTCTTTTCTTTCTTTGTAGCGGAGCCACTCCTGCGGTTTATGGATCTTTAATGGTAATCGATAAAAAAATTTACGCGGACTCGTTCAATTATCGTTCGGGAGTTGGTATACCGCGAATCAATTAAGTTCCTTTTTTTTATCCCGCGCAATTATCCGGAAATAAATACGTTTTATCCTGAAATAACTCGGTGATTTTTCTAAAGCGTATATAATATTTCTCGCGGCAGCTAAAACGAGCAGCCTGCTTGTACCTTCATTTAGTAAAGCAATTAATAACCGGCCTTTATCAATCGCGTGTTCATAAGCTTCCCGCGCTGGAATAAAAAAAAGAAAAACACGTGCCTGGAGGAATAAAAAAAAAAAAAAAAAAAAAAATTGGAGCAAACCGATCGCAAAGCACAATTACGGCGACCCCTTTTTTTAACGCCCCCCTCTACAAGCTCGTTACGGCGTGGCGCGCGTATCTCCCGCGGGGCTCGCGCTAACGTCACCCCCGGGGGCCACCGCTTTTGTCTCCTCCGCGCGTCAAGTGAGCGAGCGATCACAAAGGAGCTTTTCCCGCGCCTCGGCTCTGAAAAATGTCCCTTCCCGCTATCTTGTCTGAATTTTTTATCACTCCCCCAGCTGGCCGCGTGCACGGCCGGGGTTGCCGCCACAGATGTTTGGAGGCCGCGCGAAGGAGCAAACACTTGACGCACCGCGTGTTTGCCGATGTTCTTATATACGCCGGGGAGATAATCGCGCCCGAGCGGGACGGAAATTTTGCCACTTGCCCGGCGCTGAATTATTGAATCGCAGGCCTCGGTGATTTTTCAACGGGGATTTGCCCTTTGAGATTTCGATCTTTGCCACGGGAACTTTTTTTTCTTCTTTATTTCCCTTTCCTTCGAGGGAGGGGGCGAAGTTTGCTTTTAACGTTTGTTCATTAATCACGGTTTTCTTAATGACTACGGAATTAGGTTTGTTTCGGTCTCTCTCCGCTTCTCCGTGAATGTTTGGGGGAAAGATTAAAACGAGGATCTTTCGTTACAAGAATTTATAAGTTGTGAAAGTCTAAATGGCTTTTAAAGTGCCGGGACATAATAACAAATGTAGCGTAAGGGGGATCCTTAAATTTCGTAGCAATTCAAATTGAAAGATGTGAAATTAATTTAGAAAATGTTTGTAGTTTGCACATAAAGTATATCGCTGTTCACATTATACGTTAACTGAAAAATTTCACGTCGCGCCGTGAAAAGCGCAGCGGGAAGGAGAAAAGGACATCGGAGCGCCGAAATTTCAAAGCGTGTCATTAGAAACGTGATTCACGATCGCTCCATCTGGCGAAAAGGTCGCGCTCCGATCCTCGCAATTTTCAGTCGCCCACGCGTGCGGTGCCCCCCCCATTCGTCTCAATTACCGAATTTCGCGGGGCTCCGCGTGTGCAGCGGCAGATTTATCGGTCCGTAAAAATCGGCGTCCGAGAAATCGAGCGACCGAGCGCCTCATTGTGATCCTCGCGCGACCCCAGGAGAGGAGCGAGAGAAAGAGAGAGAGAAAAGCGGGCGATGCCCTTGGCGTCATCGCGGCCCCCCTCGGGCCGAGAGCAGATGGGAATCGCGATTAAAGGAGCGAAGGAAGGCGAGGGCGTTGCTCATTTGGCGCGGGCCATTATTGCAGTGGCACACGCGCTCGTCTCTCTCTCTCTCTCCATTAAATTCCGGGAAATCGATTGGTTCGACGCGCTCCCCCGGGGGATCCCTCACGGTCCGCCTCTATTTTTCCGGGCGCAACCGTCTCGTTCGGTCCTCTATATCTGTCTCCCGAAATGTTATGCGCGCGCCCGTCAAAATCGCCACAATGAGCGACGATGATCTATTCAAATTCGGCGGCGTGTACACGAGCCGCGCGTGGTTCCACGAAAATTTCGGAGCGCCCTCATGCATAAGCATATCGACCCCGCTATATATATATGTATATACAATACCCGTGAATTACGAATTGAATGGTCGGATAAACCGCGCGTACGTTTATTTTACAAAATCGATTATTTTCAAAGCCGTGAGTCGACGACTTCTTTGCCTCCTCCTCTTTATTTATTTTTTTTTTTTTATTTTCGCGAGTGTATGTATAATATAATGAAATGTGGAGCTCCGGTGTCAAAGTACGCGCACAAAGCGGAATAAATTAAAGGGGTTAAAAATGCGGGAGGACGCGCTTTATCGTCTCTATGAATGAGCGCATCAGCGCGCGGCCTCTCCGAATGCATTACCGGCGCATTCAGCCGCGAGCGAGAAATGCATATGTACGATGATTGCCGGGGTAGGATGCGACCGGCCGAGAGAAAGACAGAGACGGGAGAACGCGAAGAGGAGGGAGAGACATTAGAATAACAATTTTCGACGGGCCGGCGGTCGACGTCCCCCCCGTACCTCCCTCCCTTGACTTTAATAAGGATGGGCCCGATGACGACGTCGATAATGACGTTAATAAATGCGGATGATCGACGAGACGATGCTGCGCGTGTGACCCGTCGGGTAGATGGATTTTTCGGATAGCCCGTGCCTCTCCCTCTTCTTTTTCTTCTTCTTGTTTTTTTTTTTCATTTCATTTCATTCCGGGTGTCGGCTCCGCTAGCTCTCCGCTAATCGATCGTCACCGGGTGTGCGTCGACGGAATCCCGAGAGAGGAGGAAGCCGTTAATCAGCCGCGAAATTTGTCGCGATAGCGGAGGAGAAGGAGGGGGGGGAAGGACGTAGGTGGCTCGGATGAAATCGGCCGGGGGGATCGCGCGCCGCGTGTGTCCCCGTAATGAGGCTCATGCGCGCACGCGAGAAAGAAAAGGGACGACGCGGGCGTAATTATTTGCCGATCGGCGTCGGAGGGGGAGGGGGATGAGGTCCGATCACGCGCGCGTCAACCGATCCGATCCTATCGGCCGGCCGGGGCCTCGCTCGGCCACGGCGCGCCATCGATAACCGAATATCGCAGCTCGTAAATCAGCCGGCTCCCTATGCCTTCTCTCGCTCTCGATTTTATTTTACCCCTCTCTATATACCCGCTGCCTCGCTCACTCTCTCTCTCTCTCTCTTTGTCTTATTTAAAGCTCGCGGCTTCGGGTGCTCCTTCCCTTCCTTTTTTTTTTCTTCACTCGCTGCCGCGCCAGTTCCGTTTGCTCCGAATTAGTTTTTTTTTTTTTTTTTACGGCGCGGAGGAGGAGCTCATTGTTCGCCGGAGAGTAGCCTCCCTTCGTTATACGTATGTATACTAGCGCGCGAGGAATTTTACGTACTTAACGGCTGGTCGTATACACGCGCCAAGTGAAAGTATATAATAGTAACGATAAAGTAACGCGCTGCTCGCTTCTTATTTGTTCTTCATCTTTTATATAATACACGAGGATTCTGCCTCTTTTTTTTTTATGCCGACCGGGAGGGGAGACCTCGCCCTCAATTAGTTTTATTTTCGAAAAGAAATTAAAGACCGCCTCGCATTCGGGATATCTTTTGATAGCCCTTAATAGCGCATTAATCATACCCGGCCAATTTTCTAATTAGACTCCATCAGAGCCTTAACCTTTCGTCCCTCTTCTGCGGGCCGCTCTTTTTTTCGTCCGATTCGTCGGCCGCTCAAAATTGCACCGCAACATTATTTTTAAACCTCTCGGAGGGAGAAGGGGGAGCTCGGAAATTCAACGGGCGTCCGGCTGTTTTGAAAACAATAAATCCACCGAGTCTCCACACGTGCTGCTCCCCTGTTTTTTCTCCGTTCCGTGTCGTCCTTTTTCTTTTCTTCTCTCGTTTTTTTTTTTCGAAATTCTACCGATATCCAGGCGAGGAAAAGCGCGCGCGGGCACGTACACCACGTGAGCGCGGTCTCGGATTTCGAGGGTGGGACAAGGCGATTTCCCGCTCGCCCACGGCGCTTCGGGGAACGGCCGAGCGGAAAGGGCGACACGACGATTTTCTGTCTTTCCGCTCGGGGACACCGAGAGGCCTATGAAAATAAGCGCGCTAATGGCATCCGTCGAACGCTCGTAATACTCCCTTTTTTTTCGCCGCGGTTTTACGGGTTTCTATCGGTCGTCCGTTTCTTCATCTGCGCCTTTTTTTTCTCTAAAAAGATTAGTTCCTCGAAATTTGTATCTCAATTTTTCTTCTCGTTATACGATTGATGAAAAAAAAAGAAAGAGCAAAGATTCCGCGAAACAAGCCTCTTCTCTCGAGTGAAGAGAAAAATCTCGTCGGCAGCTAAATAATTGCAATGCACTTCCGAAAGGCAGGTGATGCCGCTAAATTGACCCCCGCTGAAAAACAAACAGTCGTCTTTTTTTCGTTTCTTTTTTTTTTTTTAATAAAAAAAATTAGGACAACGACTTTCCGTAATCAAGAAAAGTACGGCCATATCGCGCGGGGCCCCTCGGCAATTTTTGCCCCCTCATAAAACGCAAAAGGGGAACAGGAACGCCCGGGAGAAAATACGAGATGCAGCGTCTTGTACGGTAATTACGTCGCGGCCTGGGGAAGAGCGCGCCGGCGAATTTTTCCCATAATCCGAGCGGCACGTAAACGGAGCTCGTCGAAAACAACCAAAAAAGACAAAAAAAAAAAAAAGAAAAGAAAGAAGAACACATCCCAACCTGAAGACTTTTCCCTTCTCTCACTCTCTCGGTCTCTTTTTCCCGCCCTTGAAAAAAGATTGATATTTAATAAACCGGAGATAAATTGATTATCGAGTCGGTGGGGGCGCGCACGTCCGAGCCGCGAAATTGAAAGTCCCTCGTTTTGTTCGCCGCGAGTCGCATGCCCGGACGTCTCGGCATCCGCGCGGCGGCGTCTCTCCTCATCCTCGGCGCGCAAAAAGAGGAAGCGACGTCGGGCGGGGAGGGGAGGCGAAAGAGCCTCATGAGCAATTATAATTGCGGTAAATCAAGTATGTTAAAAGCGCTATCGCTCGCCGGGGGAATTCGTTCGGCAATTTATGAATTTATTAAACGCTGCGGCGCAGAGAGAAACGCAGACGGAGGCTAAGAGAGAAAAGGAGAAAGAGAGAGAGAGAGAGGGACAAAGATAGAGCGAGGGGAGAAACGTGAGTTTGATCCCCGGTGGAAAGCTCGAGCGTTCCTTCGGATTCGTCATTAACGTTGCCCCCGTGGCGTATTCTACAAAGTTTGAGTGAGCCCGAGCAGCACTCCCTCTAAAAATAAAAGGAGGCACGAAAGAAAAAGAGAGAGAGAGAGAAGGAGAAAGAGAGAGAGACGGACGAAAAAAGCGAGCGAACACGAGGAAATCACGAAACAGGCTCGGCTACCCCAATAAATATTAAAACAACAACGAAGAGGAGAGGAGAGAGAGAGAGAGAAAGAAAGGGGAGAAGGATTCGAATTAGCCTGCAACCTGTTTCAAGGCATAACAGACTCTCCTCTCTCTCTCTCTCTCTCTCTCTCTCTCACTCTCTTCTTTCTTTCATAATTTTTTTCCTTCTCTCTCTTTTACTCTCGGTCCCCGTATCTCGGTCTTGCTTTCTCTCTAAAACTTCTTTCTCTCCGTCTCCGTCCCCGCCGACTCCTTTCTCTCTTTCTCTCCTCCGCGGGCCTCTCGCGTCTCACTTACTCGGCATCTTTTTGCGCCGAGGCTTTATACTCCTCTACTCGGCCGGATCATTCGACTCGCTCCTGCGCACGCACCCATATACACTCCCTCCTCCGAAGAAAGCCTACACTCCGAGATATGATTTAGCAAAAAATTACCCGTCCGCTCGACTACGTATAAAAAAAAAGACATCAATTATATTGAATCCCACGAACGAATCAATTAAAAAAAAAAAACGCACTCGTATTTTACTCCGAAAAATCTGGCGTATACGCGATGATCGAAAGACGCGAAAGCTTGAAAAAAAAAAGAGGGAGTATATACACATACAAGGAAGCGATATTACATTCTTCCTCGCTCCTTTGTGATGGCGACGGGCAGAGGTCCGCGCGCGCTGAGCACCGGGGCCGCTGAAAAGGGAGCTGCTGTGCTTTAGGAGGGCGCGCATTTTTCTTCCCCCCGAAAAGGCCCCCGTCGACTAAAATTCGGCCTCTTTTGCTTTCAGTGCTGGCAGCACTGCGATTCCCTGGAGCGGCAGTGGGGCGGCGGCAACTGGAAGGCCGCCACGGCGACGGCGAAGCAACAGGCGACCGGCGGCGAGCGCCTCGCTAGCTGCGACGACTACGAGTACAAGCAGGTAAAAATATGATTCACGTTCGCGTGTATTATATGCGCGGCAGCGACGGCTGGGGCCAACAGCCCAAGCGCGCGCTCCGCACATACAATGGGGAATTGGATCTTCTAGTGTGGATCTTTCTTTCTTTTCCTGGAATCTGAGACCGGGACTTCTCTGCTCCTGGGGAGGTTCTTTTTTTTTTTTTTTGTTTTATTCCCCGCTCCGAGCGAGCTACTGAATTATTTCATTAGCGAAGCCCCGAGCGCGGTAAAAAGTTTTTCGTTCGCTTATTAGTCTTCGTTTTTGCCTCGTTTCGGAGCTAAAACTGTACACTCGCGGCTGCGAAGTAATATAACGAGTACAAAATTTTACGGGCGCGCTTAGTTTTTCGATAAAAATTTTGGGTATATATTATTCCACTGTAATAACTATTACAGTGGAATAATAATTTCCGAATATTCTATTGTACACTGAGTTTGATAGAATATTGAGAAATATATAGACGTATTTTTAAATATTCTATCAGATGCATGTATTGGAATTTTATTTTTCGATAAATACGTATAATTCCCTTATTTATTTTATTACAGAAAGTAGTTTTTAAAAACAAATATTTTTATAATGCACAAACAATCTTTATATGATGATAAAAAGTAATGCATAATTATAAGCGCCCTTTTCAAAATACAAAGTATCTTCCGAGTATACCCCGTAAATACAAAAAAAAAGTACCCATAAAACGAGAGCAGCCGATCGGCGTATCATAATAAGACTCATTTCTACAGTACACTAAAAATAAAATGGAAGTATCAAAATTGCTTTAAAAAAAAAAAAAAAAGACAGGAAAAAAAGAGCCGACCAAATTAGCGCTTAATAGCATCCTCCATTAGACCGATCGAGGCTCCTCGCACGCTAAAATTCGAGCGAGTCATCCGCGGCACGAGGGGAATGCTTAAGGCAGTCACTTGGCCCTCGCCTCCCTCCTTTTCCCGCGCTTTATTAGACCTCGTCGAAATTCCGCTCTCCCCCTCCCGCCTCCCCCATGCAAAAATGCACCGGGCCTCCGTATAATTAATTCCCCGCTTATAATCGCCGTGTAACGTAGACCAAGTGGGGTCCTTCGCGCATTAATTACGCATTAAAAGGTGGCGTGAGTTATTACCCGCCGAAAATTTACATTTTTCCAGCGTCGATTTTTCATACCGATCTCCCTGTAAACGCCGCGCGCGCGCGCTCGCTCGCTCGCGAGTAAGAGCACAAGATTTATCCCGGCTAATCGAGCAGAAAAATATGTTTAGATCGCGCGTGATTTACGCCGCGGCCCTGCGCTCGCGGCGAGCCTGCTTATTGTGCAATTAATTCTTACGACGCGGAGACGGCTAATTAATTTCCCGGCGCGCTGATGCGCCTCGCTGCAATAATAACGAGGACCGATCGCGCCCGCTTCTATAAATACCTCCGGCGTCCCCCTCCTCGTTAATGCAATCGACCCGCTCTTCCTTCCATTCGAATTCAAAGGGCACAAAAAGAACGAGAAATCGGCCGATCGGGTGACCTCTTGTGCCCTCGCCTCGACATTCGTGCGTCGATCGACGGCGAAAAGAGGGCCACTGGGGGGCGGGTAAACGAACGCAGGCGAAGAAACAATGTCGGCGGCGGCGTGCGCTAATCGCGAGCCGCGAACAAGCGGGGTAATCCCGAGGGCGCGCATCAGGTGCCGAAGGGGAACCCGATCGCGTCGCGCGCCCGGCCGCAGCGATGCGCGCGCTCATCGATCCGACTGCTCCTTCTCGAGTTACTGACCCTTTTTCAGCTCCGATCCGATCGCCCGGCAAATTCACCGACTCGCGCGATTTAAGTCCCTTCCTATAAACCTTCCTTTTTTTTCTCTCCCTTTCTCCTTGCCTATACCCTCCTTTTCTCCCCCTCCGTTTTTTTTTTTTTTTTTTGTCTTTTAAACGGACGAGCTCCGCGCCTATACCCCGGTGTTTCGTCGGAAAGCGCTCCTGTCTTCTTTTTTCGGTCCTTTGTGCGCGCGTAAGTGATTCAATTGGATTTTTGCCTCGGTGGATTTTAATGACTTTGTTAAAATTTCCGGAGTTTTTCGACGGGCCCTCGGCGCTTTTATCGCCGCGGAGCGAAATAAAAATCGGCCTCGGCTCTTATTGCGCAACGCGACACTCTTATACAGTGTGCACTACAGTTCGTTACTCGCTTTGACCCGAATAGAACATGCTATTTTTACGACACTTTCGTAATTAAAAGAATATCAATTTTTAATTGTTTATAAAGAAAATATTCTATTCCGAAGTGTCTTTCTAATCTACATACGAAACCGTTAAAGCCATTACAACTTCACGGGTACGTTATATATAAAGTCGTACGGTCCACGTCGCTAACCGATAAAAAAAAAAGAAGAAAGATCTAAAATAAATCGAAAAGGGTTTTTAAGAGCGGCCATGCGTCAACGGGGGAACGCATTAGACATCGAGAATGCGCGGTATCGGCCGAGAAGATCGAGAATCTCCGGGCAGCATCTTACGGGAGGCCGGGCCCTGCGCCGATCCCCCAATTTCCGAGAGGGCACACACGGCTCGACAGACGTAGAAAGAGAAAAAGCTCGCGGCGCGGAGGGACGCGGAGCCGAGATGCACAATGTGTCGCGTCGGGCCTCGTTTACTCGCAGGACGCTCAAGAAATCGGCGGACCGCGAGAAAATTCCGGGCTCCCACGACGACGGCAGTCCCTTCACCTTTAAAGCCTCCGGTAACACGGACAAAAAAAAAAAAAAAAACGTGGGCCCGTCTAGATATAGGTATATAGGCGTCGGCTTTTAAGCGAGAGGCGCGTCTCAATTCGGCGATCCATCTTGCCGAATTTTCTCAGTGCCCCGAGAAAGAGAGGGGGAAGAGAAAAAAGGCCTACCTGCCGATTTTTCACAGAATGCCGAACGGGAGCGCGTCGCTCTCGTCTTTCTGGAGCCGCGCGCTCGTCCTCGGGGATATTGATCTTTCCCGATGGCTTCCCCGAACGTCGCTTCGGTACGACGACGCCCCGGGCCGATTTTTCCGTGTCTCCGTCGCCCGCTGCGCGCCGCGCACAATGAGCGCCTCGGGAGGAGGAAATTTATCGCCGAGAAATCCTGGACGTGTAAATACGGCGCTTTGTCGGGTAATTACCGCCGCAGCGCCCGTGAAGAATCAACGTGCGCCCACCGGATTATCGATGGAACCGAGACGGACGAGCGAATGTCGCCTTTTCAACTGGTGCGCCGAATGATGCATTGGCCACGCTCGATTCTCTTTTCTCTCCAACTTTTTTTTTCTTTTTTTTTCTGTACAGGCGTCACCGCATCGACGCGCTAACACGATGTCGAACGTGAAATTGACCATAATGCACGGAAGTGACAATGCAAACGAACGAAATCGGTTGAATTTTCCGCGTCTCTTTATACGGATTCGTTCGATCTACAGCTGCCATACTTATCCGGTAAACTTAACTTTCTTAGAACACTAAAATAAACTAAAAACCTATGAATAATGTAATAAAGATTTTTGTGCGTTAGTAAAAGATATTAAAAAAGAGAATAATACGTATATATGTACTGATTTTTTTGTTTCTTAAAAAGTTCAATTAACTCAGCAGCAAAAAAAAAAATAAGAAAATATCCCATAGCTCGCGTCGTAAATCAGTAGCCGCGAATTCGTAGTCCCTCTCTCTCCGAAGCAACAAAGCTCGCAGTCACAATGAGCCGCTGCTTACACGCTGCGGTGCACGTGTGCGTCTCCCGTCCGAGATGAGCAAACAAAAAGGGCCCGGGGGCCGCTTCTCCCCCCCTCGCCTCCTCTCCAGGAGAAAAGAGAGTCGTTGTTCCTCCGCGCCGATAAGCATCTCTCGCCTGCTCAAATATTTGGGGCCCACGCCGGAGCGTAAGAGCGGAATCTCGCTAGTCGTAGAGCGCGAGCCTTCGGAATTTCACGGGGGGGTTAATTGGAGAGGGGGTAGGGGTAGATTTTGCACGAGCGTTCGCCGCGCGCAGGCATTTCAAAGGAGACGCGGGCTAATTATTTTTGCCCGAAGTTCCTCGAGTGAGTTATCCCGAAGGCTGGATTTCGCCGGTGTCGGATATTTCGTACAGGGGGAATGCCGATTTTTCGGCTCACGAGATTATTTGACAAATTTACGCCGGTCTGATTATGTACACTCGATTACCATCTGTATAATCCGGCCTTTACTTCATACTAATCACGAAGTAGTATATCTGTAGGCTTATACACTAATTAATATTTAATGTAATTTCGCAATAATTGCAGAAAACTTTTTTCTTTATAATTATCGAAGTAATCATTAACCTATATTCATTAGCTTGAGCGAAAGCAATAAATTTTACTCAATTTACAAACCAAAGCTAATGCTCCTCTCGAGATTAGTAAAAATAAAAGGAGCATGAATAGCAAGAAAGGTCGTAGGCGTTAATTGCCGTCCCTGGGAAAGTACACTAGAAGGCACCATAAAAGCCCATAATCGGCGCTCGTCACCTCCCGATTTCCCATAGACCCTCGTCCAAGGAAAAAAAAAAAAACTGACAACTCACGAATTCGCTCTGTCTTTCTGTCAACAGTGTCCATCCTGCCGTACAGCCTGCGACTACCGCAAGAGCCAAGTGGTGGAGGAGTACCTGCCGTCGATGCTGCCGGCCCCTCACCGCGCCCCGGTCTCCCTCTCGAAGAACGACGTGGCCGTGCTGATGCGCAAGGTCAACCAGAAGTGGCGTCTCTTCGACTACTACCCGGGCGTCAGGGCGCCCAACTCACTGCGCCAGGACGAGTGGATAATCGCAGTAGTGGAAGACGGCGGTGTTGCCCATTACAGCTGGGAGGAGTGGCGTCCCAGCCTTGACTCCCTCAAGGAAGGTCCCCTCTACGAGGCGACCATCTCCTGGCGCGACGTCGACCACCAGCTGAAGAAACAACAGGCAGTCGAGCAGAAGCGCTTCAACGACCGCGTCAGGCAGTTCTTCCTCGAGAAGTACGGCGAGAAGGTCCTGGAGTGGCGCAACCAGGACGAGGAGCAAGCCATCCCCGAGGAAGTCTTCCGCAGGTTCTTCTTCCGCAGGCGCGAGCAGGACGGCAACCAGGGCATCGACGAGAACTCCGAGCCGTCGACCGTCGACTCCGAGGACGAGAGGAACAAGAGCAAAGTCGGCCAGGAGTCGTTCGTCGTCTCCTGGGAGCCCGAAGCCGGCGGTTTGATGGGCAACCAGGTGGCCGACTCCAACTTCGCTCAGATCAGCCTGCTGCCCGGCACCAAGTACCTGGTGCGCATCGCCTCGAACGAGGGCCCCGGCAGCTTCCCCATCGAGGTGGACACCAGGCCCAGCTCCGTGCAGGTCCGCAGGATAAAAAAAAACTTCGACAGCATTTATCCGTGGGCGTTCCTCGCTGCGAGCATGTGCGCCGCCATCATCATCTGCGTGGTCATCATCGTCAAGCTCTTTAGGAAGAGCAAGGAATTGGAGCCCGAGGAGGAGGTCTGATGCTGACCGGCCATCTCCCCCGGTTTCAGGCACGCCTGAAGCTTCGCGGGTGGACGAGGTGTACATATGCCGAGAGCACGTGGCCATTCCCGCGGGAGCTGGAGAGAGGCGCGCGGACTCGGAGGACTGGATGGAGGAGAGGAGGCGAGGAGGACAAGAGCCTCCCGCGCGCACACACGGCCAGTCTTCTTCTGTATAGACCAATGAAGTACAATTTCTCAAAGATCTTAGGAATTCACTCGTATTTGTATCTGTAATAATTTGTAAAACGATTAAGTAGCTTAAAGTGCGACCTTTGTATTTTATTAATCCTAATCGAGTAACCGGCGATTGTAACTATATATATATATATATGTCGATCTGTAAAAAGTTTTTTATCTCCTGTTTAATCTTTAAAACGATGTATAAGGACACGCGTTACAGTTTCACCAAAATGCCATAATCCGAGGGAGGCGTCCCGAGGGGATACACCCGGCGATCGATCGACCGACCCTCCCCTCTTCCTCCACTTTTGTTTTATCGCCACCAAACATCGTAAACCGCGAAAGTTCGATATGCAAGGAAATCGACCTCTCGGGAAGATCGAGTGTTTTTCCATTTTTATTATTATTATTATTTTTTTTTTTTTATTATTTACTTGATTGAACACAGCGCACAAGCACATCACACGACACACACGATTAGTTTTGTATACTCAAACAATTTTTGTACGATACTTTTGTAATTAATATTATTGACCGTGCGACTTGCTCAAGCTGCAACGAACAGACTGTACGAGAGTTCCTATTGGTAAGGAGAGCGCATGCGACTTGACTTTGTCGCGCGCTCAAAAAACACATTGTATTTATTTGTATATAGCAACGAACAAAAAAATCTTGTAAATATCACTAGGCGAATTAATAAAATGTATATGTGAATATAACGCAATCGTGTCTCTCTGAGTTTCTTTTTCTTTCTTCACCTGTTTTTTTTTCCTTAAACTTTCACACTTCCGCTAGCTGGTCTCTGCATCCCTGTAATATTCCTTTTTCTTCCTCTTCAAGTGTAAGGGAAAAAAAGCTTTCACGGAGTTTAATTGCTACCTTCATTGTGATCCTGGTATTCATAGTCATCCTTTTTGGGCTTGGAAAAAAAAAAAATGTATTCTAGTAACTATCAATTACACCGGGAGGTGTGCCATGGAGCCTGGATTCACTGAGAAAACATAAAAACCGTAGGAGGAAAAAGTAATTTTGAATTTTTTTTTGTTAGAAATGATACAGTATAATTATTAATTTCTAGCAGTTTTACCGTGCTTCATGTTTAGTTTAGCATAAAAAAAGAAACAACAGTAATATCTTAATCAATTTGATCTCGCGTATATTCGGTCTAAAAGAACAAAAACCACAACACATAAAAAAAAAGAGAAAAGTAATACAAAAATTGTATACCAAGCAACATTTTTAATTAATTAACTTCGCAAAACTACAGGTGTCTATCGTTTTTTCCCATTCCAACCTGCAACGAAGGTGATGGACCAAATCAGTCCGCCAATAAAATAAAATGACTCGTACCTCCGATCAATTTATTTTAACGCCACGTTGAAACGCGCTCGAATAAATCAGGCTAATTTCCAATTCCACTCGCCAGCACCGCAGCGAGTCAAATCGGGCAAAATGAAATAAAAAAAAAAAAAGAAGCGCGACATCCGCAAAGAAATAATTTTCTGGATTCTCAGCGTTAAAGCGTAACCGTCGCCGCAAGTGCACAAAAGCCCGCCGACAAACAATTGGAAGCGCGGGGGTCGCCGTGGCAAGTGCACCTCCTCTCGGAACCCCACTCCCTCAAAAAAAAAAAAAAAAAAAAAAAAAAAAAAAAAAAAAAAAAAAAAAAAAAAAAAAAAAACAAGGAATCGCGGACACGGTCCATTCATAAAAACGAATGAAGTTTTCAAGCGGCGCAGCGAGAAGAGAGAGAAAAGAACCGAGTCACAGCTCCAGCCGAAGGAACTAACTAAAAGAAAAGAAAATTACTTTATCTCCATGGGAACCTTCGCATTAGCACGTAATAAGATCGCGCGCGTATAGGTATATATACGCCACGTGAAATTCGTCGGTTCTCGCTTGCGTCACGTTCGCCGCGCGGCGTAGAAAAAAAAATTAGTCCCGGCACCCCTTCCCGAATTTTCACGGCCCTGAGCCTCTCTCTCTCTCTCGCTCTCTCTCTCTCTCTCTCTCGCGGAGCCTGGGGATTTACGGCCCGCCGGCCGGGCGCATTAATCTTTTCCTTTTTTTCTCCTCTCCCCACTAACAGGCCAAGAGAGAGAGAGAGAGAGAGAGAGAGAGAGAGAGAGAAGAGCGCCACGTGAGACCAAGGGACGCCTTGGGGCCGAGAGCGTCTTGCCGGCCGAGGCTCTCGCTCTCTCCATGCCCATCCATAACGCGGGATTAGGAGGCTCGCGCACCGCGCGATGTATACCCGAAGTGTACACGCGATACCGGAGGATCTCTCGCCGGACGTGAAACATGTGCGAGGGCAGTTTTCGTAAGCCGTGATTTGCAGCGGGACGAGGGTTTGTTCGGAGGATGCCTGGGAGGATGACTTTTTTGAAGAAACTTCGGAAGAGCTTTTTATTTTATTTTTTTTTTATGCCGGGGGATTGAAACTTTTTCATGCTGGGGGGCGACGAGCGGCTGCCGTAGATTGGGAAAAGCGCGGAATAATTTAACGCTTTTTTCGAGATCGTTTAACAAATTTATTTATTTATGCAATCGCTGTATAGTGGAAGTATTTTGTGTTTTAAAACTTTCCCGGTGGCCTGATGAATTTTTTATCCGCAAGTTCTTCGACAATATTTTATGCACGTATGGCAAATCGATAAAGTGAAATCTTTTATTTATATACGAACTTTTTTAATCTATGTAAATTGAGCGTTTGCGCAGAGAGGCATTTGTATTTTGTTAGCTTCATATTTATTTGTTTAACGTATAAAAGAGTTACCGTCAATAGAAAGAACTTCTTCAGTTTATTCACAATATGAATTTTTAAATTGCAAACGGAAAAACTTAGTATATACACTCCCTTAATTGAGTTTGATATAGAAAAAAAATTGGCTTTTCATATAGAAACTTTTCACGTTTGTTTAATATTTTACCAAATATCTTTTTCAAGTAGCCAATCATTCTTTGTCGAACCGTACATTCATTTCCTAACTCCACTGCTCAAAAGAAATCAAATTTATTACACTTACAAATTATATTTTTAAATTCATTCACTGACTTTCTAACCGAAAATTTTCTCAAAAATGAATAATTCTCGGTAAATATGAATAATACATAAAATAATATAAAAAAAAAATCAACCCACGCATTTTAAATTAAATGGATTCACTTTAGTTCTCATCAATATCAGATAATACCTCTCTCTCGAAGAAAAAAAAAATCAGTACAAAAAATAGAGTTAACAGTAGAGAGCGTAAGTCTCCCCAATCCCACACATCCTTTCCTCAACCTCCCCCCGCAACAAAGCCTAATTCAAGCTGAAAACTCACACGCTGAACTTAATCGTCGCCGGACAGCAAGTGGACATGACGCAGCGCGCGCCTTAAATCGGCATTAGGGTGCCGGTATCGGACATCGCCGACTGCACCTAAAGCAGCTTACACCTCTAACTCGTTCGGATCGCCAGTCCCCCTCTCGCTCCCGCCAATCGCCTTAAGCACCTATACATACGCGATACTAGACCCGCTGTCCGGGCCGCGTGAGCAATTACACCGTCGACTTTTCCCGCGCGGCGTTCTCGCACCGAGTAAATCCCCCGGACGCGATGAAAAGCCTCGTTCGCCGGAGATGAGCGTCCCTCATGGCATTAGAATTAGCGGCCGCTGAATTCGTCGAGTAATCCGCGGCGCGCGCCTGACCTCGCGGGGCTTTCGTGTCGTCGAAGGGATTTTATTTCTTTTTTTCGTGGGAGGTTGCAGGGAGGAGTGGCCTTGTGTCAGTGTGTCGCTGAGGTCGGCTGGTGTGTCTGTTGCAGGCTGAGGTACTACATGTGGTTTACGACGAGTGTCGTTAGGATCGGATGGCACTGGGGATGACTGCGCTTTTAGAGGACACTGTAAAGTTGGAGGAGAACGGTTGAGGGGGTGGTGCGCAGGAATACTTGTGGAACCGCATGAGTTGCATTTGAATAAGGCTAACAGTGAGAGTGAGTATATATAGATTTGCAAAACTGATTTTATACAAAACAAGTAGATGCGTTAGTGTATAGATTTGTATTTTTTTTTTTAGAAAAATTTCAATAGGCTTAGTAAACCGAGTCACAGTCTGGCCAAATGAAAAAATTTATCAGACTGGCGAGCAAAAATTACTAGAGTTATAGCAGAAATGACTAGATTTACAGTTCAAATTACAATACTGTTTAGTAAAAATTAGTTAAAATCTAGCAATTTTTGCTCGTCAGTCTGGTAACTTTTTTCATTTGGCTAGTCTGTCAACCACTTACAAGTCATTGTTGTAATTTTTACTAGATTTATCGCAATTTTTGCTATAAAATTTCTCTTCGTGTATTGTATTCTAATTAAATCGTAGATTTCTAAAGATTGCTGCGAAAAAAATTATAGAAAAATTATAAAAACCTAAATTTATTATTAGTGAACGTAAATTAAAAACATGTTCGATCATTTATCATTTATTAAATTTTGTAATTTCTTTCTTTCATCAAGAAATTCTACGAAGGATTTACTGCACTAACTCTTTTATAGAGAAAAGTCTTAATTAAAAACTTTCACATTTTTATTTAAACTATTTTTATTGTTAAATACTCGTCGCCTCATCAAAGAAATTTTTCGATTCTCTTTTTTCAGTGCAAACTTCGTCCCATGAAAATTTCATTCGCTCTGCCTTTCTCCCAAAACAGTATGATATTCTGCATCGTATCCGCGCTTAAAAATGCACACTCAAAAAAAAGCTCAAATAAAAGAAGAGTAACAACTAGCACGACTGCCCATCTTTTTTTTAACCTCCATTTACCAAGCCATTTAAAAAAAAAAAAAAAGTTTCCTCAGGTACTCGCGTAAAGTGCGCTTTCCCTTCCCCCTTTCTCAAAGGGAACAAAAGAAACGCACAGTATATAACGCGCTCACCCACCGCTCGCCGTCGCCCAGGCTGATCAGCCAAAACAAAACTGCATAAAAGGGCCGAGAGTGCAGCGATCGCCGCGCAAGAAGAAGCCGGTGGTGGTGCGACTCGCGCAAAAATGGCCCGCGCCGCGGCGTCAATTTCGCGCACGCACGGAGCATTTAAAAAGCCTCCTCTCCTCCTCCCCCATTCCCTTCCCCTTCGCCTTTTTGTCGCTCGCGCCTTTCGCCCGCGATCGAGATAAATCTCTCGCGCTCTCACTCTCTTCGCCCCGCGCGAGAGCCTTCTAGCGAACGCCTCCCCTCCTGCCCGCCGGTGCGTTGAACTTGCATCGCGATCTCTCCGCTTCCTGATGCCGCGGCCGATCGTCTATACAACAACACCCCTTTCCCCTGTACACACCCACACACAAACACTGCACACACACACACTCATATATACACAAGATACACATGTACGTACACATACATTCGCGGATACTTACACACACGTGCTCACAGTTAAGTACAGATTCACACTTACTAAACGCAGAGATATGCTTGCGGGGAAGTGTGAGTGCACGGCGGTGGTGGCCTGCGGGCGCCGCGCGAAAGTGTGCCGTGACCTCGAAAGTGCCGGAGCGCGTGTGTCCCGTTAGAGCCCGCTCCGCGGCGCATAGCCGGCGAGCGGCAGCTCCGCGAGCGCAGTCTCGTCTTGGCTAGGAAGTCGAGTCGTCATGTCGGTGCTCCTCCTCGCGGCCATCGGCCTCAGTCCGCTGATATTGTCCACGGTTGGATTCGCGAGCGGTCCGCTCGAACAGCGGGCTCTCACCTTCGCCGCACTGGGTTTTGGCTTTGGACACCTGCCGCTCGCGCTCGCTGCTGGCTCCAGGTTCGTTGACGTTGCTTTTTTTTTTTATTCTTCGCACTTGCTCGATCGGTGTGTCCTTTTGGTTTTGGTTGGATGTTTTCCATTTATTTGGTATAAATCGATTATACCGAATTGCAGAAGGTTTTTGTTTTGATGCGTCTTTTTGACGAGTTTGATGTGAAATCTGTGAATTTGTTAGTTTAGTTTGTTGTTAAATCGTATTTTTGTAAAAATACTTTTTAGGGTCATTTATTTATTTAAACTGATATAAATAAATAAGGGTGTTTGATTGACGTTTCGAATTAAAGCGTAAATTTTAAGAACATTTGATTGAATCAATAGATAAGCGTGAAATTTGACATTTTGAGAAGTGAATTATGAGCTTGCGTTCTTCAACTGAACCTTTTAATTGAATTTAATTGAACTTAAATCGTTGAGCACTCTGCTGTTACATCCTTTAGTTATTACAGCCTTCAAATTTAATCGCACTCCCAAATCGCTCATGCAGATCGCTCCTCCGCAATCCTTAACATTTTTATTCAAACAGTCGAAGCCGGCAGCTGGTATACAGCTCAATACAGCCGGAGCCAGATCGGCGTTATAGCGTCGTTCTTCAAACAAAAAAAAAAATCGCTGCAATCTAAAACTCAGGGTTGCTCGTAAAGCCCGACCGAATGAAAAAGCAGAGAAACTTCAAAATAAAAAATAAAAAAAAATGAGGAGACAGACTCTCTTTCTCTTTCTCTCTCTCGGCAGAGATTCTCTGTCGAGAGAAAGGAAGAGAGAAGGAAGGATCGATAGCATATACCCCCGGCAGTCGGGAATCCCTGCTTCGATCTTTCAATTTCTCGAGATTAGGCGAGATAGGCGGACGCGTCTGGCCGACCGGTTTGCCGTGCGCCGCCGAATTCTACGATGCCTCGGCGATTCCGCGATCGTTCTCTGCTCAATTCTTCCTTTTTCTCTCGTTTATGCGACACCGCGATGCTTCTTGAGTAATGACGGACGATCGAGAGGGGCGATAGCGCGGGCTGGAGGTATAAGCGTCTTCGCTTAGGCTGGCTTCCGTTTTGGAATTCGCGAATTTTGCTAATGTGAACCGAAAGACTTTTACCAGCAGATTTACATTTGAAGTGTTCTTTTTTTTTAGGACATAAGAATTTTATATATAGGATGTGCAGTATCCTTTTTTTTTTTTTTAAACCTCATATTTAAAAAAAAAATATCGTAGATTTTTTTTTTAATGTTTTAAGGTAGTTCAAGCTGCTCTATTGGTAAAATTGAATATTTTAATGTATCATTTTACTTTAGATTTGAGAGGTGGATTACTAAGAGAGTAATTATAACAATTACAAAAAATGGCTGTCCCTTTCGCACAAGTACACTCTTCTCAAGAACTATCATCTGATATATCTATAAATTAGCGCAAAAAATTAAATAAATTAGATTTTTATATATTATTATAAATTATTTTACAAATAATAAGCATGCATAGTAGTTACAAAACTACCACTAGCATCTAAAATAAAACATTACATCTTGATTACTTATAAAAGTTAATTACCCACGAGTAAACTTTAAAGCTCCGTACAGCATAGTATTATATATCTGCAGTGTGTATCCTTAAAGTACCCAGTTGTAATTCCTGGTAATTCACTTAATTGCGTCTTACTGAATATTTACCCCTCGCGGTGTGGCCTAAGCTATCATTAACGCGAGCCGAAGGGTGGCGCGAAAGTGTATTGAACTTCGAATGCCGACGAGCCTATATATACCTTTCAGAATTTAAAAAAAGAAAAAAAAATATGCCGGCGAGATCGCGAATTAATAATTTCCCCGGTCGATATTAAGACTCCGAGTCTAATTGCGATCCGCGAAGGTAGCAGTTGCAAACTCCTCGAGTCGCGCAAATTGTGCCCCGAGCCGAAATCATAACCGCGCGGAAGCCGCAATTGCAGTCGTACCCTTTACATGTCTTCCGCGCCTCTTTCGTTTTTTTTTTTCCAGCCGACAAATAAAATCGCCGACGAGACGTGTGCGATACTCGCGGTGATGTGTTTGTAAACGAAATATTCAATTACGATTGATTGAGACGGAGCAGCGCGCGGACGGATGGCAATTTGGTAATGTAGACTTTTTATTTCGAAGATACGTACCAAAGTGGAAGAAACAGGCGTGCGAGGCACCAGCGCCGCAGCATCCCAATTCGCATTACATTTGCGATGAGTCCGGCGAAGTCAAATGCCTGCCAGGTAATGATTACATTTTTAATTACTTAATTTATTTTTTAATTTTAAGTACTACGCAATCTGCGTATTTTTTTGCAATTTGCGTGTTTTTTAATCCTATGTATTATACTATTTCTTGGACAAAAATAGTATTAATGCGTAAGATTTACAGTTATTTATAATTTTTGTAAATTTTTGTAAAAATCGTGTTGAAAGTCTGGTAATAATTTGAAAGGGCAGCTAAGCTTGTTAATATAGGTAAAAGAAAAGGAGTTTGTTTGTACCTATGAATAAAACGCTTTTTCGCCTATTTTATATGACTAGTTACTATAGAATGAAAGGAAAACCACTTTTAATAAATAAAAATTACTTAATTTTGATCTTGTTCACATAGAAACGAAAAAAAAGTTAGTTTGAAATTCGCCAACTATTACTTCAGCAGGTAGAAAAACTTTAACAGCTTCGAAATGAAGTTAATAAAAGTTTATGAATGAACCTTTTAATCTAAGTGCTATATATTGTATAAGCTTAAAGTTGCAAGAAAATTGTTGAAAAGAGTTTAAATATTTTGAGATTAATTTGCCCCATTCTCGTTATAGGAAATGGGTAAAAATATATATCCATGGGCTCTTTATTGTTGACGCTATTTCTCACGTTGTGATTGGTCGAGAGTTAGATGTCTTTTATTATTTATAGAATTTTAATAAATTTTTTTAGATTCTGTTTAGATTTTATCACATAAACAATAATATAAATAAATAATAAAAGACATTTACCTCTCCATCAATCACAACGCGAGAAATAGCGTCAACAATAAAAAACCCATGGATTTTTTATAGAGGGATTATTGTTTATGGGATAACATCTACATTACTACATACTATTAAGAAGTTTGGCAGCCCTTTCAAATTTTTACCAGGGTAGGAAAGTCGGCGATTCGTTGAACGACGATGCGAATGCAAAAATAAAAAAAAAATATCCAGGCCAATTATTTTTCGTTTAAAATGAATTATTCGTTGGAATTAGGATGGACGGGAGACCTGTGCGACGTGCCAATTTGTCGGAAAGGCTGCGACCCTCTTCAAGGATACTGCCGAAGGCCCGGGGAATGCCGCTGCAAGCTCGGCTTCTACGGCGAGCTGTGCGACAAATGCGTCGCCCTGCCCGGCTGTCAGCACGGCAGGTATTTCACAAATACGCTTAGCCCCCTCAATTAGCCTCCTTAATCTTTCGAGCGTCATTGCTAAGTGCAACAGTCAAGGTGGACACTTAGCTGCCCAATTTATGGGCGTTTTTAGACTAAATACCGTGACGATTAGCATTTTGCTATTTCGGTGAAGAAAGTTGGCAAAAATGAGATGAAAATCCAGCGTATTGTTGATTTTTTTTACTTGTTTATCTTTTTGTTTATCTTTGGAGAACAGGCTACGTTCTCAGCAGTGGCGAATTTGTACTGTAAGAATCGAATAAAATAAAATTAAATTCAAATTATCAAAAATATTTTATAATTCTATAGCACAGGAAAGTAGTGCTTTATTTTAAGAAGATCTTATTAATATTAAGTTTATGTTTTAAGAAGATCAGTTAATGCTCATTCCATCAATTTATCTTATAAAATATAGATTTAATAATTTAATTCTACAATAATTTAGAAAATGTGCATTATTGTCACGTTCGATATCTTTTCATTATCGCACTCAATATGCAATAGTCAGTGAAATTAAAATAAATTTTCTAAAAATAAGCAACAACAATACCTACAATTAACATCGGCGATTTTCTCTAGAAAGTCCGAGAAACCGTAGTAATTTTAAAATAAGAATCACAGCTACAAGACGAGTCCTTTTCATTAAAGTAGCACTTGACTTTCTCGCGAGTATTTTCAATCAGTGTCACTGCGCTTCCAGATATCGGCTACTCCGACAAGATCCCCGCTCGGTGCATCCGTGAAAAATAACAATTATCATCCTTTCGACGGTGGCTCTGAATTTGCTTCTAAGCGGACGAGCGAGAATCGGGGCCGGCTTTCAAAACAAAGCACCGGGAAAAAACGTTTATTTCTTTTTTTAACACTTCCTCCTCCGTGCCAGGCCGACTTTCAGTTTCGAATGAGTCATGCTTTAGTTGTACCAGCTAAATTTAACATACCTGTGCGACAGTGCTGAATTCATTATAAGCGCCGTGTGGTGTGTGTGTGTGTGTGCCTCGCGTCAACAGTTTCACCGCCACCGTATAGTCATCTTCGTAAACATGTCCCAACTTTCATCGCACGAAAGCACTTATAATGTAGCAGAAAGGCAAACATTAGAAACGTTTCTTTATTCGATCTTTTCTCTCTCTCTTTTTCTATCTAGGACTTGACATTAACGAATTTCGAGGTACTCCCGCATACATCTTACTTATTTATGCATTTATTCAAATAAGAAACGAGTAAACAAAGTAAAATAGATAAAGAAGATATCAAATATACGAAAGTAAAAACTTAAGTACAATCTTCTTCTATGAATAATCACTTTTTTTTTCTTGCAATAGAATCAATTTGATATCATTGCATCTATAAGGAAGAAAAACACATTTCAATAAAAGCGTTTTTTAATTTGTCATTTTTAAAGCACTTGAATGAAGTAAATTCTTCCAGAACTTAATAAACTCATCATTCGCATGGATAATAACCTAAATTTATCAGGTTTTGAAAGAATGTAGTTTATTCTAGTGCTCGAAAATATTGGCAAATTAAAATAGGCATTTTTTAAAAAAAGAGTATTTTTCGTTAGAGGCGACGATATTAATTATAATACAATATTACTATAAATTTTTATTAGTAGGTAGTTTGTAGATCAATTTTCAAAAACTATCGATAGAATATAGTCTATATCTAATTAACTTTAAAAATCTTAATTACATTCTCTCAGAGATATTAAAAAATTAAAAATTCATACATTACTTTTTTCCTAGAGTTTAATTTTTTAAACTGATCGGTAGCAGTTAAAAAAAATAACTTAAAGCTTTTCTTCTAGTTTTAACATAAACTATAATAACTAAAAATTAAAGAAGAAAAACCTTCACAATGTATCCCATAAATGCAGTTGCCGATGCCGATCTCTCAAAGCTGCACAATCGATCGATGCCTCAAAGTCAAAGCCGCTCGGTAACGCATGAAAATCGATAGATCCTCTCCCTCGACCGCTCCTACGTCATTTGTGCGCAAACGGGATATTTACCCCGGTCTCACTCGCGGCTATCCCCCGCAACGGTATCGTCGCTCGCGTCCAAGTCCAAAAGGAAGGCAAAGAGAGAGAGAGAGAGAGAGAGAGAGAGAGGGAAAAATAGCGACGCCTCTGGCATCGGCAACAACGGTATTCGCTTTCACCGCGGCTGCGTCGCGCGCAGAACTCGAGCGCGCCGCGGGAGGATCCTATTTCGTCATCGAGCGCGGACCTAAACAACGATCGTGACCAGAAATCCGAAAATCGACTTTCCCGCGCGGCCTTTCTCTTCCTGTCTGAAACGAGCTCGGGTCTCGTGTGCCTATCCTCTTTTTTTTTTTTTTTTGTTTTTTTTTTGCCGATCCCGCTCGTTTTTTTCGGGCGAGATTTAACGATGCATTGAGGAGAGCTTTGTTTGCAAAACTGGCGGATTTCAGGTGCAACGTGAGCTTCGAGTGCGCCTGCGATCCTGGATGGCGAGGGCTGTTCTGCAACGAGCCGATCTGCGCGTCCGACTGTCATCCCAGCCAGGGCTATTGCGAAAAACCCGGCGAGTGCAGGTAAACGCTACTGTGGGAAATTTGGAGCGGGACTTCTTTTATGTAACGAAAAAATTCAGAGTGGAGGATGCTGGCTTGAGGGAAAATATTTCGCCAGCGCGGGATTTATGTCTTTTCAGATTTCAGGAAGTCTGACGACACGTGATGCTTTACTTATGAGTTATGAGCTCTCGCTTTTCGGTATTTTTAGGCGAAATTTAAAATTCGCTTTCAATCGATTTTATAATAATTAAATTCTACTGCAATTTTTTTCATATTTAAAAAAAATTTCATTAAGTTTCTGATATCGTTCGATATTTCATTTTTAATTCGTTGCCATAATTAAATTGCAACCTTTTCTTTTTTCCAGATTTTAAAAGAATTTATACAAAATTTCTGATAAAATTTGATATGTAAAATTCATTTTCAATTGATTTTATTAATTAAATTGCAACCTTTTCTTTTTTCCATATTTTAAAAGAATTCGTATAAAACTTCTGATAAAATTTGACTAAACTGATTGCTTTTTCCGGTTCGAATAAAATTTCGAATAATTTTCTTAAAATTTGATACAGTTTAAAACAGTTAAAAGAAAATAGAGGGAAAGATTAACAATTTAACCAGCAAATAAAAGTATTTTTTTAAATATAAAAAAAATAAATTTTTCTTTTCCTTCTTTTATGATGAAAACGAACAGTTATTCAGATAAAAGTCTAACGATACTTTTCTACTGTGACAAACGAATATTGAGATTTAAAAAAATGTCAATAACGATAAATCATTTGCACGCAGATGTCGATTGGGATGGCAAGGACCGATGTGCAAGCAATGTGCAATTCTGCCGGGCTGCGTCCATGGAACCTGCCAGGGCCCTCTTGAATGTCGCTGCGAACCAGGATGGACAGGATTTTTATGCTCGACGCGTAAGTGCAATAGTTTAAAAGTGAAAATGTTACTGAAAAAACAAATCGAAGGATCAAATCAAAGTATCCTTCCTTGACATGAAGTAACACTTTCAATAAAACACTGCGTAAAAGAGACTTTTTTCATTTCACGGAGAAAATGTTTAATGTTTCTATTTACAACGTGTGAATCAGTAAAAAAATTTAAAAAGTACAATGCGTTTTTTAAAGAATAATATGGCTTAAAATTTTGCAAAATGAATAAGATGATAGCGGGGACCTTTCTTCTTGGACATTTTACATTTTTCGTTGTAGAACCATTAATTTATTTTAATTGTATACACATTCTTACGCCAGTGTTAAATTTTGATATATGAGTATCTGCTTTATCTTTTTCCTTCAACTTTCGCTTAACGAAGAGCCATCCGGTGGCCCGCCGTGATTTTTATTTTGATAAGTCGGTCCGGCGCATTATTCGCCACCTAAGAACTCCTATTATCTTCTTCTCATCTCAAAAAAAAAAAATCTGAAAAAATTTCAACCTCCAAAAATAATTTCAGAAAGTTGTTATTAAAACAAACTGAGATATCGAGTTTCATCATAGTCAAACCGTCATCCATTATAAAAATGTTATTAATGGAGGTAACAATTCGCGAAATCATGCTAACATAAGAACACACTAAAGCATTCTTCGGAAATAAAATTCACATAACGCTGAAAAAAATCTGGCTAAAGTAAATAAAAAAAAAATGAAACCCCGATCTTTCTAACAAATACACGAAGAGAAAAAATCAGAAATTCTAGTAAAAATTACTATATACTGTTTTGTAACGCAGGGACAGACTCGACAAATAAAAAATTTGCTATAGACTTACAATAAATTTGGCTGAAACTTACGTAAACTTAAGTAAATTTTACTATAAAGTCTAGCAATTTTTACTATTACATACCTTCTAGTAAAATTTTTAATTTGTCTAGTCTGTCCCGTCACAAAACAGTGTAGTAATTTTTACAAAAACTTTTCTCCCCGTACACTGAGAAAAAATTCTAGTAAAAATTACTATCCTGTCTAGAAAAGTGGCCACAGACTGTCATGTAGAGAAAAAATTACCGTCCTGTATTATAAATTTTACTAGAAAATATTATAAATTTTACTAGAATTACGGTAATGGTTGGTGAATTTGATTTGTAACACCAAGTCCATTTCAGGGACTTTAAGGCTAAAATTATTCAATAAATAATAAAATATAAATACTAGAATTACGGTAAAGTTTCCAATAATTCTAGTAAACTATACACAAGATGGTAATTTTTCCAATACAGGACAGTCCGCGGCCACTTTTCTAGACAGCATATTAATTTTTACTAGAATTATTTCTCAGCGTATATCTCTAAGAAGCAGTCGACACCCATAAAGCGCGCAATGCGCATAAGCAAAAGGTATAATCGATATCCCCTGAATTAAGAATACCACGCTCTGTCCCACAGCGATCTGCGCGCCGGGTTGCAGCCGCGAGCACGGCGGCTGCCGTCGGCCGGGCACGTGCAGGTGCCGCGTGGGCTACACCGGGCCCAACTGCACGGAGTGCGTGCCGTACCCGGGCTGCGTCCACGGCACCTGCAGGAAGCCCTGGGAGTGCCGCTGCAAGCCCGGCTGGACCGGCGAGATGTGCGACGAGCGGCTCACCTACTGCGACGAGCACCCGGGCCTGTGCCAGAACAACGCCACGTGCATCAGCATGACGCCCGACGCCGGCGACTACAGGTGAGACTGTGGGACCGGCCAGACTGCGGCGATTGGGTTACCGCCGGGCCGCTTTGGGTGACACGCGTCTCGATTTTTACATCGGCGCGCGCGCGCGTGCGTCTCAGATGAGTCCAATTTGTGATGGATCTTTTGGGGATTCTATAGCGGGTGCTTAGAGGTGATCTCTCGGGGCGGAGGGTTGTTCATTGTTCTTGGAACACGGAGTCGTTTTAGTGTTTTTATTGACTTGAATGGGGCGGTGCTATTGAGGGTTTTAGGAGCTTTGATGGCTGATTACTGGGAAACTTGGGGGGAAGTGCCCTTTCGGACAGGTGAATTTATTTTACGGGCTTGTCGATCTTGATGTTAATGCATTGGAAATTTAAGTTGAACGGCTTGCTATCTGTTTTGTATTTAAGGAGGAGAAATCTCTTTTCTGAAAAATTTGATTGAATTTTAGATAATTCGTAGAAATAATACGTATTTTTAAATTGGAAGATATTTTATCTTGTCTGAGAAGAGATTTTTTTTTCTCTTAAATTAGTTTCTTAACAAGCGGGAGAGGGATTGTTCTAAATTATTTTATTTTTTGTTATCAATTTTAAGAAAGCGAGAAAACAAATTTTGGATGGTAACATCGTCATTCTTTTCAAACACTATTGTGCTAGTGTACATTAATTAGCATATAATTGCTATTATTTCTGTGCTACCTAAAGTAAACGAGCGTAATTGTGCTTGGAAAGGATGACAATTTACTGACATCAAAATATCACGCAATAATTAATAACCAACTTTGTACATTGTACGTAAACATGTACCGAAAATATTCATAGAGCAAAAGAAATAAAACATTTATGTTTAGAACTCCTTTGACGTCAATTGTTTAATTACGGTTTAAAAAGGGAAAATATACTATTTGAAAAAGAAAAGGACTGTGTAAAATAGTACTCCAGAAGTATTCTATCTTACCGACTTCTTTATTTAACGAATTTCTCATTTTTATTTCTTATAATTTTATTTATTTTAAGGAGATAATATCTAAAAATATTATATTTAAAAAATTTATTACACTGAGAGAAATGTCAAGTAAAATTTACTATACTGCATGGGAAAGTAGTCACAGACTGACATTATGAAAAAAATTACCATACTTTATAGTAAATTTTGCCAGACAATATTGTAATTTTTACTGTATTTATGGCAAATTTTACTATAGAATAGAATAGAATAGAATAGAATAGAATAGAATAGAATAGAATAGAATAGAATAGAATAGAATAGAATAGAGTATACAGTAAAGTAATTTTTTATAATGCCCGTCTGAGATCACTTTCCCATAGAGTTAATAATTTTTACTAAAGTACACTAATTTTTACTAGACATTTCTCTGAGTATAGAAATTCCAATTAAAAGCCAAATTTAATCCCAAAAACGAAAGAATTAAAATCGACGAACAAAATAAAATAATACGGGTATAATCAGCATTCACAGAAATGAAAAGTGGATTCTTAGAATCACAAATCTGGATTTACGTCAATCCTTTTTAAAAGTACCAGCAGAAATAACCAAAGGAAATCTCAATTTCCAGCCCACTCGAGAGCACTGCACTCATCGAATATACCCTGCCAAACTCAATTCTAAATTAATCTTCTGAATTCCAGATGCGTCTGCCCGCTGGGCTTCTACGGCCGACAGTGCGAGAAGGAAACGGAGGTGCCGGCGACGGACCTGACGCCCCCGAAGCCCGACGAGCCGCTGGAGGCCGAGAAACCGGAGGCCGGCGTCGGAGAGAAACCCGCGGAAACGGCCAGTGCAAGCGAACTGCCGGACGCGGAGGACCTGACCCTGGGGCACATTGTCGTGACCAGCGCCCCGGCGACCACCGAGTCGCAAACCGCCGGCAAGTGGCCCACCGAGCCACCCAGCGAACAGCCCACCGACTCGCCCCTACTCCAGGTCGACGAGGAGAACGAGACGTAGAAGGGAATATTATGCCAATGATGTTATTTAGGCCTGCTGTTTTGTTTTGTACTTGATTGACACCTTCTCTTTTTTTTTTGTACTTATTTATTTTATTTATTTATTTATTTATTTATTTGTATTACATGCGATATTTATTTTTGTTTTGTTGGAAGTAAACCTTTTTTTTTGTATTTTAAACATTGTTTGTTTATTTTGGCGAATTCGTAAGTCGGAGTATGTGTTGTATGTATTAGAATGTAAACGGATGCCTGTGAATTATTGAAAAAAGAATAAGGAATTATGAAATTATTTCGAATACGAATATCCCTTTTTTAAAATAACATTTTTTGTTTTTCAATTGATGAATTATTTACACGTTGAATTGAATCGCAAAATTGTATCACGGAAACCTGATGTATTACTGTTTTAAAATCGTGTTATTAATCAAAATGCACAGAGGATATATGCTGCAGTTATAAAATAAAAACAATTAATAAAACAAATGTAAATAAACGGCTTTTATATCAATGCTCTCATTTCATATAAATGAAAAAAACTGAACGATGGAGTAAAAATTTTAGAATGAAAATTAATATGTTATTGAAAACGATTATATTGTATTGTTTTGAAATGCGAACTAATTGAATAATAAATTCTAGAATGTATAAAGGGTTGTGGAAAAGTAATGAACGTAGACGAAGCTTTCATATGGTGAAAAAAGTAGCTTCTTAAAATGTTTAATTTGATGTTTTTTTAAAACAATTTTTCACTTTTTGTCGATGTTATAGCTTATATTTGTTAGCCAATATGAAAATCTCTACAATTAAAAACAAATGTTCGTTTAACTATATAAGTTTTTTTTCCTAATACGTAAAAATGTAATAATTTTTTAAACATATTTTATATCTTTTTAAAAATAAAAGATAGCGAAAATACATAAATAATCTTTATCATTTCATATAATTATTCCTTTAACATTCTTACATAACATAAGTATGAAATAATGAAAAATCACTTAATTTAAGCCAAAAGTTAATTGAGTTTAAATTATTTGAATTGCGTATCACACATTTTTTAGAAAAAAATAAAACAATCTTAGTAATTTGTAATTCAATAAACATTTGTAAGAATTACTTAACTCGCCTTCTTCGTGATAATTTTAATTCAATAAATTAAGAACTAAGTTAAAAAAAGAAAAAGAAATTATTATCGCATCTCTTCAGGGCAATCAGTAAAAATTATTTCAAAACGTTAATTAAATGAGTTTATAATATTAAAACTATAGTACGTTGCAATACTAAATTTTATTGCAAACATCAAATACCATCTCGAAACTAAAAATTGTGTAGGTATTTGTAAATTTTGCTTTAAAACATTGCTTAAATTTGTCTGAATTTTTCTTCGTCCCCTGCATAAATTTTTAACAGCTATTTATGAAGCTTTAACATCGCTACTCGAATAACTCAGTATAACAGATAAGCGTACTTTTAAAAATGAATCAAACAATAAAAAACAATCCCTATCGCAGCTCCCCATGAAACATCTATAAGAGCCGCAGTAAAGGAAGAAATTCCTCGCGCTATTAAAACGATATATAAATAAGAAACATCCACATGTACGGGCCTTCAGAAAGAAACAAACAATAATTGAAGCACGCGCCAGAAGCATCGTTATCTCGGCCGTTTTAAATTAACGCCCGGACATTGCATTACCTCGCGTTTGCCGCACTTACCGCGGGGGACGGGGCCGGCGAACTTTATGAGCGAGCCACTGATTTAAGCCGCTCTCCCCTAAGCTACGAGCCTCTCTTTTAAGTGCCTTTATCTCGCCTCCCGCTCGCGGGATCCCGTACTTTCCCGACGCTCGCGACGCTTTTTCGGTAGGTATGTATATATATATATATATATATATCGTACGAGAGGAAAAGCTCGCGCATTATCGGCAGGACAATGAGCGCACCTTCCTTAATGACCTCCCCTCCCCCTCCCCCAACGAGCCCCACGGACAGTTTATGCTGGCGGGCCTTTCGAGTATTAGGATAAAAAGAGAAAAAAAAAACGACGCGCTGCAGCTGTTATTGTTAAATTTTACGGCGCTTTTTAACGGGGGACCTTCCACGGGCTTATCGCCCGAACGGCACCGGGAAATTGAGACGATTTCCCGGAGTGGCCCATTAACATTTTTCGGTAATTAATTCGAGCGTGGAAAGGTGCCCGTTGCAGCGGTCTATGGGGAAGGTGAATTTTCGTTGCGTTTTTTTTTCTCTTTAGAGAGACAGAGAGAGAGAAGGGGGGAGAGGAGTTCGCTCGTTAGGGACGCTCAGATGGACACTTGGACACTTCAGGCGGTAGGGCGCTCAGCCAGTCGGAAATAAGCAGTCAAGTTGAATGACTGATTACGCTTTCAATGAGTGTCATTGGTTAAGTCAGTCGTAATAATGACTCGGGTTCAACGGTCTTACAAATTTAAATAATATTTTAATTAATTTCAAATGTGTTTTTATAGTACAAATTAATATTTCTTTTTTCGTAAGCTAATAAATTTGCTAATTCAGGTGGTGTGCAATAATTTATGGCAGCTGCTTTTGATTTATATTATTTTAAATTATTTTTCGCTGAAACTGTTATTGCGCAACATATGGTAAAATTCAATAAAGCTAATACCGAGGTGTAACAAGTTTCTTTCTAAATGTTAAAATATTGTTCAGGAAACGGTATTAGCAATACTTTAAGCTCATAATTAAAAAAATGAATAATTACTTATTCCTTAATTGTGCAAGTATAACGTGGAATTTTTTTTTTCAATTAATAAGATTAAAAATTATAGTTGCAGCACTGCACACAATTTTTCTTTTTTTTATCAATTTATGATAATAACGTATACTTCACATTTTTCGAAATAATTTTTGAATTTACATTACTAATACTGCAGTTAAAAAGAAAATTAAAAAGACAGAGTGACTAGTAGTATGCTACAAGGATAATGAGTAACAACACTGCAAGGAATAAGAAATAAACGTACACTCGTACGTACATACATACATAAATTTTTTAAAAAGTACTTTTTTGGTCTTTCTGGATCCAAATAAGTGCTTCTAAGTCAAAATCTGAAAATCGAAAAATTTTGCCGAACCAAAGCTTTTTCTATGAGAAAGCAAAAAGCCATAAATACTACAATGAAAAAAAACAGCTGAAAACAGAAAACGACGTATTACTTTATACCAATTCGAAAACTCATTGTCAGCTAAAGAATTAAAGAAAATATATAAAAGCAAAATCTGCAAAACCGCTAATAAAGAAAAATCCATCAATGTACAAATGGAAACTGCTATACGCATTTCATCCGTCGACGATAATAAATTCATCGATTCCTTGCACAATTAGCACAAGAGAAGGAGATCGATATTACACAAATAAACGATTTATACGCATGCAGCGTAAACCATCATTTAAATAAGTCAAAAAAAAAAATCAATCTCAAAGTTCTCCGTTTCCCCACATTTCAATAATCTCCGATCCCGTTAAAAAGAAAAAACAACGCATACACTACCACCGCAAAAAAGAGATACCCACATAGCAAAACCCGCGGGAGAAACGGCAGCTGAGCGGGCTGCAGGCAAAAGGAGCCTCGCGCTCTCCGGTCACGCTCTGTCGCCTCCGCGCAGCCGTCCGTCCGCATTTATACGGGCGCTCCGCAGGCCCGCAGTCCCACGCGCAACCCTTGCGCAAGCCCGCACACATCCGCGGGTCCCACAATCCCCGTCCCCACGAATACCCGCACACGCGCACATTCACAAACATTCATATACATCACCTACAGGTATATCACCTACTACGTACATGTATACATACATATATTCGCGTATATACTTTTAAGATATATGTAGTTTAAGTATACATGTAGTGTAGGTAATATAAGTACAGGTATGTGTGCATTTAATGCGTAGAGCTATACCTATATATAGGTAGCTTGCGCGCGCATATATGAGCGAGCCCCCCTGGACAGATTTATGGGGCTCGCGAGATTGTTTTATTCGCGGCGCGCGGGGATTCGGAAACGATTTGATAATTTATGCGCGCGGCGAGCGCATAATGCCCGCGCGGAAAAGCCGAGCGATGTGGAAAGGCGGTGTGCCAATGTGTGCGCGCGCGCGAGCTCGAAGCTTATCGGGATACTATCGCCGCGCCGGTGCCTTTCGCACGGTACGTTTATTTCGAGAGATAAGGGGACGCTTTTTTTTTTTTTAGGGGGATATGTGCGAGTGTAAGCTTCGCCTCGCTTTTCGACTTGAATGACTCACGAGGTTTACGCTGAGTCTGTGTAAGCGGGATCGGCGATGAAATAATAATCTAATTATGTAATTTTTGCGGCGCCGCCTTTAAGCGCTTGTTTTGATAAGGGGCATATACTTTAATTCACCGTTTTCTGTGTTTTGCAATTACTTCTGCTGGAGTAGTTTATTTTTGCTTGTTTTTAGTTTATTTATAGCTCTGTTGATGATAATTGTTATTGGTACGTCGGAATCGATCTATTGAAGTTTTTTTTTTTTTTAGAACGCAGAATATTACTTAACTGAGAAGGATTTATAGTAGAAAACATTGTAGTTAATTAAAGAGAAACTGACAGAGATAATTGAGTAAAATGTAAATGGAATTTTAGTTTCATATTTAAATAATTAATTAATATTTTTGAATAGACTGGGAAAGCACGAAAGGTAAATATATAAATATTTTCTCATATCTTTTTACGAAAATTAAGGACATCTGTTCCCGTCCAAGTCAGGAATTTGCCGAAAAGGCAAGAAAATACTTTAAATATGTCTTGATTTAAAAAAATTTTATTTATCACTAAATAATTAACGCGACAATTCATGGAACTGCTAATTGACCACCGATTTGTTCAACTGCCAAACTGAACAACCAAGTCACTCCATAAAACACGCAATTTTTTTGTTACTCAACAATTGACTTTGGAATTTTTAGTCAAATTCATAATCAGAAAATTTCTAAACTAAAATAAATCATAATCCTATTCGTAATAACAACAGTATCATAACGATCGAAACTAAATCGTATTAGAAATTCTTTGAAAGATTAAAAGAAAATCTTTAAAATAACAAATAAATGCTTTCAATTTTTCTCAAAGTATAATTTCCATTGTTCTCCCTACCCAATTCGCAGCGTTCGAATTCTTTAAACTAATATTCCTACTTATATAATCCATTTTTACAAGACCAGAGAAAAAAGGTGTACACAATGGTCGAAACCATTCGGCAGGCTTTCAAAGCCGCCGTTATCTTACAAATCTTCCCGGTTCGAAATCCCATTTGCAGCCGCTCCCATTGTAGCAACAGTTGAAAATGGCTGCGCCAAAATATCGCCCAAGAAGTGGAAGTATATACAGCGCACGGGCATTCCCCGAAGCGCCGAGCACGCCAACTCCCTCGAGCAGAAGGGACACGGAAAATATTGGTAATACGGCTTATTACGGGCAGGGATTCCTTTCGCGGCTGCCGAACTATAGGATCCTGTCTCTCGCTGACCCGACGATCCATTCAAGCCCGGGAAGGTTTTGAACGGAGCTCTCGCTCGAAAATGGACACAGTCGAGCGTGCGATGCTCTTTCGTGTGCGATGACAGTTTTTCATCTTTTTATTTTGTGATGCTTCTGGGAATTTTTATTTTTAAGCGGCGTGGGGTCGGGCTCGATTATACTCAATTTGGCAGTTTTCCGGAAAATTTGGCTGGGAGAAGGGCGATGATCGTATCGGATAACTATCAACGTTCCAAAAGCGAGCATTCGCAATCAATGACCGTGTGAGTCTCCAAAGGAATCTTGATTATGATTTTTTGTTTTGGATAAACGCGAATTGGTCGTTTATTTAATTACAGATTTATCGAATAATTTAACGTTTATTTAATTTAAATTTAAAAGTTTACCTTGTTCTATTTCGACGAAGTTCCTTTTTTATGATGGATCCTTGCTTGCTGATAAATAGACAATGAAAAACTTGTTTTCGTCAATGGAGTGGATATCTCGATATTAAATTTTTATAGACGCCCCTTGTAAATCTGAAAATATGAAAATTCACTTAGAAAATATGAATAGTGACATTTTGAGTCAGTAGGGTAGTTTGACTATTCACATTTTCAAAATTTAGAGAGCCGAAAGATCCGGCTGACTAACTTTGTAAAAAAGTTCACGTCACAGTCCAGTAAGTATTATTTTTAATTTATCAATTCTGATTTAAAATCTGGACCTTTCAAACATACGAAATATAATTTAAAACTGCTATCCACGTAACTTTTATAATAATAAATTAATTTGCACAACGTAATTTATATTTTCCATTTAGGTGTGTTTAATACTATATAAACGCCTTCCTCAAGCGAGATAAATTTGATTAACTTTATTTTCATTCCAGCCAGTACAATTTACAATGAAGTCTCACAATCAGTTAAATGCGTGCAAACTTTTTAATACACTTATCCAGCAAATAATAAATTCAAATAAAACTACTTGACCGATCAGACAGTATAGACCCCCAAGCTAACACAGCACCGACGAAACTTTCCTCTCTGCTTAAGGGTTGATCAGCCACCCCCGTTGAAACGGAAAAGAAAAACACTCGAATAATAAAATTCCAGTCTCGCAAAACTCGCCCGTCCAACCCATCGCTGTTTGCCCAAATTCAGCGACTTGCATATAAGACAAACAGCACCCTTCGCGCCTCGTCAAGAAAGAACAGCTCGCCGCGACACCCTCGAGCTCAAATTCCACGCTTCACACCCTCCCCCCGTGGAGCTCGCGTAAAAACCCCCGGCGTCCGTCCAACTTTCTTAATAAATATTTGCCCCACGGCTCCGGAGGGCCTCCGGAGCAGACCCGCCGGTCCGACTTCGCAAACAGCCGAGAACCGGGAAACAAAGCCGCCGGTCCACGGCAAACATCGACCGCTCGTCCTGGAAAAAAAAACTCAAACATTGTACACTACTCACTTTCCGCGCGGATAGGACGGCACCTATGTTATGCGTAGAGTTAGCCGCTTTCGCGGGGAAGCGGCACTATGGGGAAGGGTCGATCGGCCGTGACGAAGGGAAGCGCGAGATTTTCGGCAGCCGGCGCATTAAGTGGGATCTTATTTACGAGCGCCGACGAGATGTGCGAATGCAACGCGGCGCCGGTGAGTCATGCGCGTTTTATGAGCTCGGCTTTTCCGCTCAGCCGGTCCCGGGGGTCACTGGGTGTAAGTTAAGCTTCGATGGGGCGTGTCGGGGGGATGATTTTTATAGACTCCTCGTTGTTGGCTGCGCGGAGTCTCGGCTCGCCGATCGATGTCCATTGTACTTTTTTTTTCGATGACGGCATGAAATACTTATGAATTCTTTCGGCTTTGTCTGCCCGCGAAAAAATTTACCAGCGGCCCGACGTCGGCCCAGTACTGGGCGCCAGTACGCCGTAGTTGGCACAGTATTGGCATTACCATCGGCCCAACTCCGGA
Source organism: Sycophila texana (assembly GCA_035582955.1). Classification (NCBI taxonomy): domain Eukaryota; kingdom Metazoa; phylum Arthropoda; class Insecta; order Hymenoptera; family Eurytomidae; genus Sycophila; species Sycophila texana. The sequence goes on from JAWWEN010000001.1 coordinate 12,386,150, forward strand.
CCTGAACTGGAGTGATAACACCGGACCGGAATTGGCAAAACCAACGGTTC